>OY970828.1:12195606-12605612 GCA_963853835.1 Calendula officinalis | reverse complement strand
TAAGAAATGCAGTTTTTACATCCATTTGATAGATTGTAAAATTCTTGTGAGCTGCATATGCCAGAAATATTCGGATGGCTTCTATCCGTGCAACCGGGGCAAAAGTTTCTTCATAATCGATGCCCTCTTGTTGAGAATACCCTTTAGCAACTAGATGTGCTTTATTTCTAATGACAATCCCATTTTCATCCTTTTTGTTCTTAAAGATCCATTAGTACCAACAACGGACTTTCCAGGTGGTTTTGGAACTAGACGCCAAACTTTCAATCGTTCAAATTGATTGATCTCATCTTGCATTGCAAGAATCCAGTCTGGGTCTAATAATGCTTCGCTTACTTTCTTAGGTTCATTAGAGCTTAAGAAAGATGAGTATTGACATTCATCAGCAGTTGCTCTACGAGTTTGAACCGAGGATTCAGGATTTCCAATTACTTGATGTACAGGATGCTCTTTGGTCCATTTCAGAGTATGAGGAAGTGGAATTTGACCTGGGTGTTATATTGGAGGTATCAGTAAATGCAGGATGCGGGATTATAGTTGTTTGGGTATTGGATGGAGAAGGTGGGGGATCGACTTGTTGAACATTGAATTTGGAGAAATTGATCACCAACTTTGGAACTTGAGCGGGTTTCAACAAGTGAATCAGAAGCACCGACAACTGGAGTGGGCGATGAAGAGACATCCGTTGGTGATTGAGTTTCCATTGATGAGGAAGTAGAATCTGAATTTGGTACTGACTCAGTGTACTCAGGAGCAGCAGATGTTGGAGATGGAGAATCAGGGGAACTCGGAATGAGTGTCTCAGGGACACTGATTGATTGAACATCTGCAGCTGCAGGGAATGGAATGCCAGCCTCCTAAAGTAAGGTATGTCTGATGTTATGATATTCATCATAAAAATATTCAAACAATACATCGAACTCATTTTCAGAGGTGGGAGGAGCGGAAGGAGGTGCAGGTGGTTTAATATCTGAGGTAAGTGACTCAAGAAGAAATGTCTCATCAAAATTCACATTTACACTTTCTCTTATTGTCCGATTTGATCGATTGTAAACCCTGAATGATGCAGATTCTCGTGAATAACCAACAAACACCCCTTCGTCCGCTTTAGCTTCAAATTTGTTCAATTTGTCTTTGTCATTCAAGATGAAGCAACGACTCCCAAAAAAATGGAAAATTTAACATTCGGAATTCTATTATTTATCAATTCATACGGTGTTTTGTTGTAGGTTTTGTTGATGATAGAACGATTTTGAGTGAAACATGCCGTGTTGAAGCTTCAGCCCACAGAGATAAAGGTAGTTTTCGAAAATGAAAGCATTGTGCGGGCTGCTTCAACTAAGGTACGATTTCTTCGTTCTACTACTCCATTCTGTTGTGGAGTTCTAGCAGCGGTAAATTGATGGGTTATACCTACAGATTCAAGAATGAATCTAGGGTTCGATTCTTAAACACAGTTCCATTATCAGTCCGAATGGTGTTGACTTTTAATTCCAGATTTGTCTGAGTTTTCTTGATAAAGGCGATAATAGTATCTGCAGCATCATCTTTGGTACGTAAGAAGTGAACCCAGGTATAGCGTGAGTAGTCATCAACAATCACTAACACATACCGTTTACCAGCAATTGATTGTACACTCATTGGTCCACATAGATCCATTTGAAGCAATTCAAGAGGTTTGGATGTACTTGGAACAGGTTTGGATTTGTGTGACGTTTTCTTCATCTTTCCCATTTCGCAAGACGAACACAGATGTTCTTTTGCAAATTTAACGTCTGGGAGACCAGATACATGGCCACCTTTTACCAATTTGTTGATGGTTTTGAAGTTAAGGTGAGAGAGGCGACGGTGCCATAACCAAGATTCATCTGATGACGCTGTTTACAGTAAGCATACTTCTTCCATAGGGGTCATGTCATTTAGATTGATAGTAAACAGATTTGTATCCCGTGATCCGGTAAGAAGTTCTTTTCCATTATAAGTACGAACAGCACACTTCTTTGTTCAAAAATTAACTTTTAACTCTTTATCACAAAATTGACCGATGCTGAACAAGTTGTGAGCAAGATCTTCAACATAAGTGACGTTTTGAATGATTAACTTGTCACGAATGATATCGCCAATTCCCATGATAGCAGCCAAATGATCATTTCCAAAACGAACAGTACCCAAATATTTATCTCTGAAATTTGTTAAGAGGTTCTTGTTTCCCGTCATATGCCGTGAGCATCCAGAATCAAGATACCATATATTCTACATAAAACAATTAAAACAATTTAGGTACCCAATCAATTATGGGTCCTATACGATTAGTGAAGGATGTTTTATGCAGATTTTACAGAATGATTAATTTAGAGATTTTGGGGAACTGCAAGGAGGTAGTTCTGGTTGGATAGATTTGATAGACCATTTAAGCTTTTTCTCTGGAGAATGTAAAATCCATTGGGACTGTTCATTCTTGATCCAAGTGTAATTAATAAACGTGGATTTTGTGTTATTCATCTTTGATTTGATTGTTGAAGAATTGGATGAAGTACTTGATTGTGATGATTTAGGTGTGGTGGTTCCTCGAGTTGTGTGACGTGGGATGGGACGAACAGGAGTCGATTTGATAGCTGGTGTACACAAATGTTGACGTTGATATAACAAAGAACGAGAAACTGATGTTTTGCATGAGGATGGGAAACAAGTTTTGCAGGACTTTAATTATTTTACCAGACTTATGTAAAACATAGTTTCTAGGACCACATGGAGCATCTAACCTAATGAAGTATCGTTCATCATACTGGGAAATTTATTTATTTGTTTGCTTGTCACAATAAATCTTTTTACCGGTTTTATCATATTTAACAACCAAATTATCACCATTAACAGTATAATTCACATGACAATAAACAGCTGAATCATAAACAGTACCAAAAGCCAATTTAGGAGCAATAAAATACATGGAGTTATTACATTTATTATGAACAGAAAAAGAAGAAACTAAAAAGGACGATGAACTAGACTTCTTAAGTTCCTTTGACTTAAGCATACTAGAGCCGGACGACTTAGACTTCTATATCTGAGTTGCTCCTCTGTCTCCGATTGGCATGGGCTTCTCAAGCTTTGAATTTAAGGGTTTATCTGAAACATTTAAAACAGTTGAGTCAGAGCTTCTTTTTAAAATAACGGGGATTTTAATGGTAGAAGTCTTTTCAAGAGTTTTAGTTTGAACAAAAGAATTATTTTGAGAATCATTTTGAACAGAAGAAGAATTGGTTTTAACAAGTTGAGCTTCTAATTCATGAATTTTGGTTTGTAAAACTAATTTTTCTTTATCATTTGCCTTTTGTGTTTCATCAATTTCTGTTTCTAATTGACAGGTTTTCTTTTCAAGAATTAACGATGGAATATAAAGTTTTCGTTTTACTTTTTCTTGAACGACAGCATCCCCTTTAATTTCAAATTCTTCTGGAGTTATAATAGGAAAATATTCATCATTTTCAAATTTAGCCTTTTTAAATTCATAAGTTTTGTTCAATTCTGCATAATTGAAACTGATTTGAGCATTTTCCTGCTTCGCCCTGTTGAATGCTTCGATTTCTTATTCTTCATCAGTCACCCACATGAAGCTTTTCCAGATATCTCTTTGCATGTAGCGAGAGTCATATAGTGTCGGAAGAACCCTGCACGCCTTGCTCAGATATCCTGGATTGTCTGCCCCGAGACCTTGTTTGGAGTTGAAGTATTTGAACTCTTTTGGCTTGTTCAAATGGATGGTTTGATCAGTATGTCCTCGTTTGGCAATTAACTCTTCAAGATGTTTAATGTGAGATACTAACTGATCTTTGTCATGGGTGAGACGATGTATGATAACCTGTTGACTATTTCTATCTTGCAATGATTGATTAGATTGATCGGTTAATTTTTCTTTTAACTCTTTGATTTCAGAATTTAGAGATTTAAATTGGGTTTCATTATCATCGAATTCTTGTTGTTTACGTTCCATCCAGTTTTTTGTGAATTGACATTCTTGGAACGTTTCAATATACAGTTTGTAATATTTGTCATTTCGTTCTTTTGAAATAGGATTTTGTGCATTTTTTAGATTTGTGATTTCAGCTTCTTTCTCGGAAATTGTATGTGACAAATGTTGAATATCAGATTCATATTGGACCTTTATTTCTGATGCTTGTCTTTTTAAATCCTGAGTTTCCAGTGTAAAAATTTTATTTTGTTTAATGTGATTAACAAGTTGCTCACCTAGATTAGCAGTTTGTTTGCATTGATTTTCTAAAATGTTTACACGCTCTAAAAGTTGTGTATTCATATGCTTTTCGAGTAAAATTGTTTGATTTAAGGTATCAATTTCAGAAATCAGATTTTTATCAAGACAAGTATCAGAATCAGTGGAATGATCAGAATTAGATAAAGAAGAGCTTGTTACCTCAATTTCTTTGTTGGTCTCCTCATTGGAACGTTCGTGGAGCTCAACATTTTCTCTTGCCATGAAACACAAGTTTGCAGCATGTTCCTCATCTTCTTGATCAGAATCTTCCATCCACTGAAGATCTTCTGCTAACAACACTTTCCCAGATTCAATTTGTTTGGCCAACAGCATCTTCTTTTTGAAATATTCAGAATCACGAACTTTGGGTTTTGTGCAATCGCGAGAGAAGTGACCAGCAACACCACAGTTATAACATTTCTTTGTAGGATCCAAAGGTGTCATGGCTGGCTTATCAGTTGATGCAGAAGCAGATTGAGCATATTTAAAGTTTGATGAAAATCTCAGATTGTTGTTTGCCGTTTTCGGGTAATATTTCTTCTCATATTTAGAGATGAGTGACATGGCTTGCAGCACTTCTTGAAGTTCTTTATCCAAATCATCGAGTTTTGGAGGAGTGGGTTCTTCTGCTTTTTCTTTAGATTTAGCAGACTCATTTAATTGATGTTGTTGTTTGGTAAGAAGTGCAAGAGTATCTTGTGTCTCTTGTTTTGTTTTGGCTATGTTACTCACCATTGGAGCATTTTGGTACAAGTATTCGTACAACTCATGGATATCTATCAGACTTAGATCTTTATTCTGCATAGCATTGTTACCAAACATTTCCCACTCAGGAAGAAGACTGTTGATAAATTTGATGTTGATCTCCAGGTTTCCCTTTGATAGACTGTTTTTGCGGAGATCATTTAACAGGTTACAATATCGATGGTAAGTGCTGTGCAAGTCTTCCCCGACTGAGGCTCTAAAATTTTCATAGGAGTTTAACGTAGTAACCATCTTAGCCTTATTCCCAAGAACCGTGCCCTCCATTTGTTTTCTTATTTCATCCCAAAGTTCTTTAGCACTCTCAAGACTATCTAAACTATTGTAGATTTCATTCGGTAGTCCTTGAAGCATGAAGGAATATGCTTGACGATCAGCTTTGTCACGTTACTTTTGAATAGCATTATATCTGGAGGGAGGAATGAGAACTCGACCGCCAATAACCGGAGGATCTGCATCAGGTAACGCAACAACATCTTCATAGAATTTTGCGTTTCCATTCTTAAGGGACTCAAGAATTTCAGTAGCTAATTCTTGGCTGTTGATGAAGTGAAGAAACCTTTTCTTCCACTGGGCATACTCCCCTCTGAATAGGACTGGAGGTTTCAGATCAGACCCGATCGATAGTGCTTCTCTTGAAGTCATTGCTTGATGTTCGGTTACGACCGAAAAAAAAATTTTAATTTGAAAAATTTTCAAAAAAGATCTCAGATGATAAAAGACCCTTTAAATATGTCCTCGATTTTCGAATTGGCCAAAGATGATAATTGGGTAAGAAACTGGAGCTAAACGAAGTTTGGAAATTGACCGAAAAATCACAAAAACGCAAATTAAAGTGATCGAAACAAGCGTTTTTGGGCCGAGAAGTCGGGTAAACCGCCTAAGGCTGGAAACGAAGTTTATCAAGTCGTAGCTTTCTTCTTTAGCTTCGATTTGGTTAC
Source organism: Calendula officinalis (assembly GCA_963853835.1). Taxonomy (NCBI): domain Eukaryota; kingdom Viridiplantae; phylum Streptophyta; class Magnoliopsida; order Asterales; family Asteraceae; genus Calendula; species Calendula officinalis. The sequence continues at coordinate 12,599,639 of OY970828.1, read as the reverse complement.
TCGTGGGCTGGAAACGGACACCCGAGCTGAAAGTTATGATCGTTTTAGTATAACACCTTTTGACACACGATAGTTAGGGGCCGAAGTTGAGAAGTTCGGGCCGAAGTTGAGAAGTTCGAGCCGAGGTTGAGAAGTTCGGGCCGAGGTTGACGTTCGGGCCGAGGTTGAAGTTCGGGCCGAAGTCTGTAGTTCGGGCCGAAGTTCGATGTGAAGTTCGGGCCGAAGTTCGATGTGAAGTTCGTGCCGAAGTTCGTTGTGTAGTTCGGGCCGAAGTTCGTTGTGTAGTTCGGGCTGAAGTTCAATGTGAAGTTCGGGCCGAAGATTGTTGACAAGTTCGGGCCGAACTTGTTACTGTTCTCGGGCCGAGAACTTTCTTGACTGTTACGCACGAACTCAGCAATATTTTCTACTAAATCGATCCTAGAATGCTCAAAACCTAACCAAATCAAGCGATTCAAATCCGAAAATGCTCGAAATTGATTTTCGCACAGAATGGGTCAATAAACTCGATCAAAATACAACAAATCAGAAGGTAATTTCGATTTTACAGAGGAAAAAATGTGTTTTAATGGTTTTCTTTAAAATCAACGAATTGAGATCAATTCTTGATGGATTTGATCGAAACTTGATTCTAAAATGCTTAGAATTACAAGAGGAATGTAATGAACAAAGAATATAAACGATTCAATACCTCAAATTCCGATTTTGATTCTTGAGTTCTTCACCAAAAACCTTCAAAATCTTGCTTAATCTTCACTGAAATGGATCGAATCAAAGGAGATTTGCGCTCTGATACCAATTGTGAATCCGTATTGAACGATTAAACAAACAATTAAGCAAGAACAATGATTAATTGGAAGAACAAGATTGAAGCTTTGCACACACACAATACGTACTGTCGAAAATAACAAACGGCAAGCTTAGGTCAATACTAGGTTACCACTAGGTATTTATACCTAGGACTAGTATTGACTAATTACATAAAGTACCCTAGACTATTGATTACAATAAACTGTCACATTACACCCCTAGACTATTACAATACTCTAGAATGTGACCTAACACGTGACGGTCTTTATGAGTGGATGGTTATGCCATTCGGATTATCCAATGCCCCAAGCACATTCATGAGGTTAATGAATCACATATTCAAACCATTTATTGGGCGATGCGTAGTCGTTTATTTCGACGATATTTTGGTGTTTAGCAAAAATGTCGAACAACACCTACTCCACCTTCACGTTATTTTTTCAGTGTTACAACAACAAAAGTTGTACGTCAACACAACAAAGTGCCATTTCCTAACGTCGGAGGTTATATTTTTGGGCTACTTAATTTCGGGCAACGGTATCCGCATGGATGAATCCAAAATTTCGGCTATTACAACGTGGACGCCACCCACCACACTTCACGATGTTCGTAGCTTTCACGGTCTTGCTTCGTTCTACCGATGGTTCATCAGAAACTTTAGCACTATCGTCGCTCCACTCACCGAAGGGTTGAAACAAACGAAGTTCACTTGGACACCGGCCGCACGGAAATCGTTTGACGCACTCAAATTAGCCGTCTCACAAGCACCGGTTTTAGCCCTCCCAAATTTCAACCTAGTCATCCAAGTGCAATGCGATGCTGCTGGGGTCGGTATTGGCGGTGTCCTAAGTCAACAAAACCGACCCATTGCTTTTTTTAGCGAAAAGGTGAGTGACACTCGACGACACTACAGCACGTATGACAAAGAGTTCTATGCAATTATAGGAAGCCTTGAATATTGGCGACACTATCTTTTTCCCGGTGAATTCATACTATTTTCCGATCACCAAGCTCTAAAGTTTATTAAAGGTCAGTCGAAACTCAATTCACGGCATGCTAAGTGGGTCGAACTATTACAAGATTTTAACTTTGTCATTCGACACAAGGCCGGATCCGCCAACTCAGTGGCCGATGCTCTCAGTCGACGACCCGCCCTCACATTTGAAGTGGTTGGGTTCCAGTCCTTCGCAACATTATATCAAGACGATCCCGATTTTCCACCATTTGGGCGAATACCGTAGCATGCCCATACTGTGAGTATCATCGACAAAATGGTCTACTTTATAAAGGAAAACGTTTATGTGTGCCAGTTTCTTCTTTCCACGATGCTATCATCCTTGAGTGTCACCAAGGAGCGTTGGCCGGACATTTTGGTCGCGATAAAACCATTGCCTTAGTTCAAGACCGATTTTTTTGAAGCGGTGTCGCGTGTGTCCAAAGTTTTGAAGCGGTGTCGCGTGTGTCACGTTGCGAAGACACGTCACACGAATCAAGGCTTATATACTCCATTGCCCACTCCTGAACGACCATGGGAAGACGTCAGTCTTGACTTTGTTTTGGGTCTCCCGTTCACTCAACGCAAGAAAGATTCGATCATGGTTGTTGTTGATCGGTTCTCCAAAATGGCACATTTTATTCCTTGCGTTAAGACGTATGATGCCTCTCAAGTTGCGAGACATTACTTTGCTGAAATCGTTCGGTTACACGGTGTACCAAAAACGATCACTTCCGACAGAGATGTTAAGTTTGTTAGTCAGTTTTGGCGCACATTGTGGAAACGATTGGGCGCTAAGTTGCAATTTAGTAGCTCCCATCACCCACAAACTAAAGGACAAACTGAGGTGACAAATCAGAGTTTGGGGAATTTGCTTCGTAGTTTGGTTGGCGAGAGTCCAAAGAAGTGGGATCTCGTTCTCCCACAAGCTGAGTTCGCGTACAATCGCACCAACCACAGTTCTACGGGCCGTAGCCCTTTCTTTGTTGTGTACGATCGTAACCCATTCACTCCTCTCGACTTAGCTCCCTCGGTTGACACACACCATTTCAGTGCCGATGGGGAAGAGCAAGCCACGTAGATCAAATGGTTTCATGAACAAGTTCGGGAACAAATTGTAAAACACAATTTACAATATCAGTCGAGAGCAAACAAACACCGCCGCAAAACTGTTTTTAATGAAGGGGATCTCGTTTGGGTTTATTTACGTCGAGAATGTTTTCCACAAGGGCGGTTCGGCAAACTACAACCAAGGGCGGATGGACCATTCCGCGTGTTAAAGAAGATTAATGACAATGCTTACAAAATAGATCTTCCGGACACTATAAAGTCTCTGCCACTTTTAATGTTGCTGATTTAGCACCGTATGAACCCGAAAACGATGATGACTCGGGGTCGAGTCATTTTTTAGAGGGGGAGGATGATACGGATCCTAACCCACAAGATGAATCCCAACCCGACCCTTATTCTCGTGGCTAAGAAGGTCGGCCAAGTCTATCCACATCCAACCAATTCTCAAGTTTATCTTTTAATTGTTAGCTTAGTTATTGTTTTCCTTTTCCTAGTATAACTCGTATTAGGTTTATTATTTATAGGATTGTATTTCCTTGGTTGGATGTAAGTTATTTGAATTGAATAAAACGTTTCTTTTGAAACCCCAAAGAACTCGTGTTCTTGTTCTTGTGATTTCGGTTGGCCAAACACAACCCTCAAGCTAGGGTTTGACTTCCACTAATACGAATTCGTATCAATATTATTACTCATTAATGAACACATACAACATATATATGACTGCATATTATTTTCTTTCCGACTTTAATTTGATATTAGATCTGAATAAAATTATAAAATTATGTCGACTAAGTACGATTTTAAACCCGCTGCAACGCGGTGTGAGTAAATACCCTCGTTAAGTAGACATTGAGGATGCTTGCTCAAAATAGAGGGGTTCCAAGGAGAAGTAGGTTGAGGAGTTAATATGACTCTTATCGGTTTAATACTTTATATTTTTTTTGAACAGCAAAAAAGAAGGCAACGGGTCAAGCTTCGGCATTGCCATCACCCGCCCGAGGACCTCCACACTAACATAAAACTCTTGAATCTAGCAAATTGCTAGATTAAGCAACATTACAATACATAGGGTTCCTTAACCAATCATCCCATGAAATCTTACATTTCCGATTTCTATGGGATAACCACGAAAATGAAAACAAACGAATACAATCAAAAATATCAGACTGTTTAAACCTACCACAATCAAATAACACCGAATTCCCGAGCCTCCAAATTAACCAACAAGTCGTATACCCGATCATTTGAAGTTTCATCTTCTTATTGTTTGAATTTGTTAGCTGCTCGAACCACTCCTACATCCCACGAGCAGTAGTACCTACGTCCACTACCCCCAACTCACACCAAATAAACACTTGCTTCCAAACCTGCGATGCAAAATTACACCCAAAAAACAAATGATCTAAAGACTCCATACTTCCTTGACAAATCGGATACGAGATCCCAAGTATTTCCATCCCTCTTTTTGAAAGCTTTTACCTAGTCGGAAGACGATCCAAAGCAAGACGCCACATAAAAATATTGACTTGTATTGGAACCCTCTTAACCAGTTAAACTTATAGTCAATACCCATATGGATATTTTTATCAATAATTCTACGAGCCCCGGCAACCGAATACCCCATTTGTTGGTCCAAAGACCAACATAATTTATCACTACCCACACCAATATTTATATTATCAAGAAGCAACTTCAAATTTTCAAGTTGTTCCTCTTCTAAACCCCCTCGTAATTGTCTCCTCCAATTCCACACCCAACCGCCATCAATCCATTTTTTATTAACATAACTTCCATTATCCAAGTCTAAACGGAAGATCCGATTAAATTTATTAGATAACGAAGAATCATCTAACCAAATATCCGTCCAAAATTTAATCTTATCACCACTCACTAAATCAAATCTAATTGAATTAAAATTTAATACTTAATATTTTTAAAAAAAGAACAATTTTAAAAGAAAATTACTCCTTCCGTACCATTTTTATTGTCCACCTTACTATTTTCGTTTGTCCCAAATTAAGTGTCAGTTTCATATTACAACCAATCATATGAATTATAAGTGGGTAAATATGAGATTTTATTGGTGGACAGTGCAATAATTACATTTTTTTTTAAAACTGTGTGCCTTTTATATAGTGGACAATTAATTTGGGACGGAAGGAATAGTATCTTATCGAGTGTTTGAATCCACGTTGATGCATTTTTGTTTTATTTGGCAGGCTTATGTCCAGCAGCTAGAGTCTAGTAGAATTAAGCTTACCCAACTGGAACAAGAGGTACAAAAAACCAAAAACCGAATCGAACCGAATCAATTATATTTTCAATTAGATATGTCTTCATCGTACTTTTTTTTTCATGGTTGTTGATTAAGAAGTTGTATGACAATGTAAATAAATATGAATATTGCCAAAAACTCTTAGATTACCATTCTCAAAAAGTAAATAAATACGAATATTGCTGGAACAATAATTGTCATCTTGTAACGTATGTATCGTGGGAACATTCAATTGAGAATTAATTACCAAATATATTCTTCATTGAAACAATTAATTGGAGTCGTAAAATATCAATTAACATACAATTATTGTTGCCAAATATATAAGAATATTGCTGGAGACTGAATTTTCGAACACTTATCGAACATAACAGTGGACATATAATTGCAAACGTGACATTATACGTATCATAAGGAATAAAGTGTTATTATGAAGTGTTATACTTGTAATGGTTGACCCAATTAATCTGTAATTCCAGGAAATGGTAATATCAAATTGACGTATTCAAACCATGGACTTGTAACAATTAATATTGCAGCTGTTTCAATTAGAGAGCATGCAACTTTTTCCGGTTTATGTTTGTCTTAAAATATATTCACTGATTTATATTCATTGTGTAAAACTGTAGAGCAATTACGTAGTTGTCAGTTTCAGTTTCTGTATATGTTAAGTATTTTATTTATGTAAATTTATGTTATTTGTATTAATGCTCAATAGGTCAGTTTCGTTTGTGTATGCGTTCACTATTTTTTTGGATATATTGATATAAAAGGTAGATTTATAAAAATGGTATTAATTAAAATTTAATAGCATTAATTCTACTGATATTATTATACCCATATTATGTGTTATAAATACCAGCAATATAATGCATAAAGGTGATAACATAATCCTTAACATTTGATCATATTTTCTAAATATTGAGTTCACGATGAAGAAGAATGTTATGTGTCTTCTTTTCCTTTGTATTTTATCTATAAATTGTATGAACATCACCGCTAATGTTGAAAAATACTGCCAGGATCAATTCGGTAACTATTCTTTTGAACTCTTTTTCTTCAATTTTAGTTCTCTTGTGTATTACTATTAATTCCGAAACATATTGTATTAAGAACTAAAAAATCACTTTATTTATTTACTCATTTTCTATTACAAACTTTGTATAATTTTGGTTGCTATGCAGGCCCACATGAAAGCGCTTATACACGTAGCTATGCACCAAATCTTTGTGCAACACTCTTGTGCGGACAAGATTGTGCTACTCTAGTTCCTCCCAACTTAACAATAGATTATTCAGGGTGTCGAGGCTCCATTTGTCTTTGTTGTGCCAGTAATTAACCAGATTTCAAAAGCAACTAGTTTTTGTCTACATATTAATGTAAAATCTTAAATAATTTATTTACATGAATAATAATTATCACGTTCTCAATCTATAGTTTGATTTTGGTTACTAAGAGATGCACATTGCACAAACATCACCCCATATTAGAATATATCAGAAGAATAATGTTATTATAAGTAATGTTCAACGGAATGAATAATTTGAATAATTTTCTCGTTTTTTGTTTAATTAGTTCATGAAGGAAACATGCCCTGTGTCAATAACTTGTACTTTAATCTCCTGTAGAGGTTCCATGTGCACTTTTTCCAATTTTTTTAATTATAATTTACATAAATGTTGTTACAGACATAAAAAAAATTACATCGTAAGAGGTGAAAATCTTTACTTAGGAATGGATTTATTCGGGTTACAATTTTATCCAATGTTGTAGAACTCGCTACCCGCTACACGTTCGTTTGACGACCTTGTAGCAAGTACTCGGTTACTCGGCAAGTACTCGAACCAAGAATTTTTATGTATAAATTTATAAAAATATACTATAATATACATGTAATATACCTAATTTTTAATATAAATACATATTGAATGATAAATTTTAACTTAAATTATATCCCATATATAAGACAAGTTTCAAAGCCAGCCTGGATGGTCGCGCATGCTTCGATTTCAGTTCTGTTATGTTCGTCCTCGGATAAGGATAAACATTTGGCCTAAAAACCCGAACCAAACCGATAACATGTTATTGGTTCGGGTTCGTTTTTGAAAACCTATCATTTTCGGTTTTGGTTCTATCGGTTTCGGTTCGATATTTAGACCGAGCTCACCCCTAATTGTAGTCAAATAATATTAATGCATTGGTTAACACCGGTTGTATTTGTAGCATTTTATTTACTTATCTTGCAAATCGTACGTTTGTTCATTATGCTGTGTATTCTTAATTGATTTTGCAAAGTTTGTCAAAACTACGCATGCTGACTATAATATTTGAAATTGTTTACTACAAAATTCACATATTTACAATAACCCTATAAAATTAACACAATGTAATTCTGTTATGCATTAAGCAGCCTTCCTTCCTTTAATTTTTTTAAAACTTTGACTATATAGTCATATAATATTAATGAATTTGGTCAACATACATAACCGGTTTTATGTTGGTAATTTTTATTTAATTTCTTCAACTATTTAATTTTGTCAACTATTTTTATTATTTTGTCAACATACATAACCGGTTGTATGTTGACTATAAGAATCAACCATTTACACAAATAACATTGACTTATCTTGCAAATCATACTTATGTTAATTATACTGCTTAACTGATTGTCAAAACTGTGTATATAATACATGGAATTTTCCTTGTTGGATTTTGATGATTCCACTCAAAACCATACAAATTCGTAATACCATTCTGTTAGGTACTAAATATATTGTAAAAGATAGTCTAGGGGGTATATTGAAACATTGTATAATAGTTTAGTTAAGATTAGGATTAGTCCTAATTAATCAAGGAATTAAGCCATAGTATATAATCCCAAGTGTAAGGCTTAATTCCCAACTTTTGCACATTAATCAAATCTTCATTTTCCAGCAAATTGTTCTCTCCCTTCTCTCTACCTTTCTCTCTCTAAAACCCTAACTTTGTTCTTCACTTTTCCATCCAAAAATCATCATCCAACACCTTGTATGGATTGATTCAGTGTTCTTATGCTTTTCAATTGGTATCAGAGCGCAATCCACTTGGAATAGATCCAAATTCGTGCTCAATTGATCCATATTTGAAGTTTTTGAATTTTTTTTTTGGAAAAGAGCTGTGAAATTAATCTTCAAAAATTTTGTTAGGAATTGCTGTTTTTATTGGATAATCATGTTTCTCCAGTGATTCTAAGCACATTAGAAAAAAATTTATTGGATAAGCACTTGGAAGTAGAAAATTTTTTTGTTAGAAATTGCTGTTTTTATTGGATAAGCACTTGGAATTAGAAAAAGATCCCTGGTCGAGACTGGTAACTATCCCCAAATATTTATCATGAGTGTTGAATAGGAGAGCTCTTTTTCCAGTCATGTGCCTTGAACATCCCAAGTCAAGGTATCTCAGATTCTACATAAAACAATTAAAACATGTTTGGTACCCAATTATTTATGGGTCCTGAACGATTAGTGACTGATGTTTTATGTAGAATTATTTTATGATGAAATTAGAGATTTGGAGAACTGCAAGGAGGCAGTTCAGAAGTTGTGGATTTAACGACCCATTTTAAAGATTTTTCAGAGGATTGAATAATCCAATGAGAGTTTTCATTTTTGATCCAGTTATATTTTACAAACGTTGAAGATTTGGTGGGTGTTTTGTTGTCTCATTTTGAGGAACCTGAAGATTGTGGCTTAGGTGCAGAATTTCCTCGAGAAGATTTGCGACGAGAGAATGAGTGAGTATCAGAGGTTGGTGGGTTTTTGGAAAAGAATTTCGGTTGTTTGGAAACTGGAGATGATGAAATCTTTTGATTTGATTTTGCTGGTTTAGTGACGTATGATTTGCATTGATATGGATAGCACGTTTTGTATGTGTTTATAAGTTTACCAGATTTATGATATACTATGTTCTTATGAATACTGCAAGGTGCATCAAGTCTTACAAAAAAACGTTTATCAGTTTGAGTTATCTGTTTCTTCGTAATTTTATCAAAAAATCTTTTTGTTCCAGATTTGTCAGTTTTAACATACACATCACCAAAGTCAGGAGAGTATCGGATGGGACGATAAACAGTTGAATCATAATCAGTTCTAAAAGCCGTTAAAAGAGTTTTCACACAATTCGAGTTATTACATTTATTTTGAACAGAAAAAAGAAGAAACTACAGACGGATGAGGACTAGACTTCTTAAGTAGGCTGGGCTTCTTAAGCATACTAGGTTCAGTCTGAATGGACTTCTTGGACTGCTTGGCTCTTGTGACTCCATTTGGCTTCTTGACCTTCTCACTTTGAGACTCTAATTTACTATTGGAAGCAGTTAAGACATGTGAATTAGAGTTTCTCCTCAAGATGATTGGTACAAGATTAACAGGTGCCGGTCCTAATAAAGAGGATTTAGAATTTTGAGAAACATTTTTGTAAGTTTTAGGTTTCAATTCTAAAATGGTGTCCTCTAATTTATGTATCCTTGTTTGAAGATTTTCCTTTTCTTTGTCAAATGCTTTGTGGGTTTCGTCAATTTCTGATTCAAGTTGAACAGTTTTCTTTTCTAAAATCAACGGTGGAACATAAAGCTTCAGTTCAACTGTTTGTTTTAAAACTTCATTGTTAGAGATGGAAAATTCTTCTGGAGTGACAATCGGGAAGTACTCATTGTTTTCAAATTTTGCTTTATTCTTTTCATATGTATAGTTCAATTCAGAATAGTTAAAGCAGATTTGAGCGTGTTCCTTCTTTTCTCTGTTGAACTTCTCGATTTCTGCTTCTTCGTCCGGCATATGAAGAAAGCTTTGCCAGATTCCCAAGTTCATGTAATCATAGTTGTATAATGTTGGGAGAACATCAGCAGCTTTCTCCAGAACACGAGGATTATCTGCTCCAAGTCCAGCTTTTGATTTGTAGGATCTGAACTCTTTTGGTTCATTGAACTTGATTGTTTGTTCTGTATGACCGGCTTTGACAAGCGTCTGCTCCAGTTTAGAAATGTGTTCTTCAGCATTTTCTTTTCTGACAGTGAGACTGTGTATGGTTGCTGATTGTTCATCGATTTCCATTTTAAAATTGTTTGTTATGTTTTTTATTTGTTCATTCAATTTTTGAATTTCGATGTCAGCCTTCTTCAACTGTTCTTGGTAGTCTTTCATCTTGATGTCTGCGGACTTCATCCATTTTTGCTCTCGACTTAGTTGATTCGCCAAGTCATTTATCCGCTGCTTGGAGTCGTCTTTATCACGTGACACCGTCTTCATGGTTTTTAGGTTCGAGATTTCAAGGTTTTTTGTATTAATAATGTGATTTAGACGATTGACCTCACTGGTGTGAGCATCATGAAATGATGACAACTGTTGTTGTAACTCTTGTGTTTTTTGATTTGAACGGTTATTTTGATTAACTTGAGGAACAAGAGTTTCAAGTTGGCGAAGAAAGGTTAAATTTTCTGCCTTTAATTTTGAGATTTGTGCATTTGATTCATTAGTTGTATTTACTTGTTTTTGTAAACTTTCTTGTAATTCAGAAATCTTAAATTGAAAAGAAGATTTTGACGTAGACAGCTGGTTTTGTAATTCCTTGTTTATTTGTTTTAATTGAAGAGAACATTAACTTAAATCATTTAAAAGTTGTGCTTTTTCAGATTCTAAAACAGTAATTTGTTTCGTCAACTACGATTTCTCATCAATTTTAAGTAAAAGTTTTTTATTAAACAAGGAATTCTCTGATTTATCAGTGTCTGAGTCAGATAGAAAAGAGTCAAAAAAAGAAGAGTGTACCTCATTTTCATCATTTTGAGGAACAACCAGCTCATCCCTCAGATCATTGGGATTATCAGAGTTTGATGAAAAAGTACTGATTATCTCAATTTCCTTGTTGGCTTCTTCATTGAATATATCAGAACCCTCAGTATTCTCTCTTGGCATACTGAACAAATTTGCTATTTGTTCTTTATCTTTAGCTAACACTTTTTCAATCTGAATTTGTTTATAATATTTGCTAGCTTTTATCGCATCTGCAAGGTCTTTATCCATATTTTTGCAATTTTGGGAAAAAGTTCTTTTGTTGCCAAAATGTGAAATTTTCAAATAAAATATTATGATTGATTGCTTTCTCGAGTTGATATGAAGAAGATATCGGGTTGAGAAGTGATATGAACGAGGTCGAGATATGGGCTGAATTAGGAATTTGTGATTACTTGAATTAAGGATTGGTTTTATCTTGAGGAAAAAAAAATGAAACGTGTGACAACCAAAAACAAAAAGTGATATATTTTTTAAGTCAATCTTAGAAATTTTTAGTTAAATAAAAAAAATTGTCTAAACGTGTGATCAAATCAACTTTAAATTTTCAGTCAAATAAAAACGTTAATAAAATTGAACTCAAATGTCTAATTTTCGTTCAACTTTTCAGAAAGAAAAAAAATGCTGAATATGGGCCAAAACCAATTTTGGGCCGAAATTGAATCGGGTCTTTTATTGCATTTGGGCCGAGAAGAGTTTGGACCTAATAAGACTCGAAACCAATAAGCAGAGATCCGAACTTTGTGTGAGATCGGAACTGGATAATTAGATTGAGATCGGAATCAACAAATTGAGAATCAACAACTATCGAAAGTCAGAATCTTTATGAAATCATTCAGGTTGCGAAGATCAATTGCAAATTCCGACGGATTGCTAGCCAAACTGTGGTACGAATGGTCGAGTCGAACACCTTGAGGCCGAACACTTTTGGAGACCGAACACCTTCTTGAGCCGAGGTGTTCTTGGAGCTAATGAGATCGAATTTGTTTTTGACGAGATCGGATTCAGGTAGTGTCTGATTTGATTAAGAACTTGTTCTTGGCGAGATTGAATTCAAACTACGACGTTCTTCAATTGTCGAAGTTGTTGGATTCAATTGTTGCTGGAATCGAATTGTTGAAGTTGATTATGTTGATTGCTGCAATTGATTGTTGTCGGGATTGATTGTCTGTAATCTTCAAGATCGAATGGAACAAGCCGAACTCTTTTGATGAGCCGAAGTCTATGTCGAACAATGTGAGCCGAACAATTGGCCGAACAAGAGTGGAACACTGTGATATTGCCGAAGATTGTGATGTGCCGAAGATGTTGATGTGCCGAAGATTATGTTCGGGCCGAGCACTGTCTGAGCCGAAGTCGATGTTCTTGAGGCCGAACAGTTGGACGGTAAGGTTTCGTAACTCTCAAAAGCTTACAAAATTGATCTTATATTCTTCGATTCTCAACCAAATACAATGATTTAAAGCACAAAATGTTAGAAATCACTTTTCTAACAGTTTGATACAATCAGAAAGCTCAAAACATAACAAATCAGAGATCAATTTCGGATTTTCAGTGACTTTTTTTGAGTTTTCATGTTTTTCACAAAAATCATCAAATTGAGATCAATACTTGATGGATTGCAACGAAATTTGATTCCAAAGTGCTTAGAATCAAAGGAGGAATGCGATTATCCAATAAAATCAACGATTTCTAACAAAAATTTTCGAGATTAAATTTACAGCCCTTTTTCTAAAAAAATTCAAAAACTTGCTAAATCTCTACAGATTTGGATCGAATCTCTTGAGACTTTTGCTCTGATACCAATTGTAGGTTATGATTTAGAGATTGAACAATATAATTAGCAACAACAAGTAGAAAACAGAAGGTTTAGATTCAAAGGAAAATGATGAACACTTTGCAATAAGGATGGTTATGTTACAAAATAGGCAAAGGTTGTGGATAATTAGGTTACCACTTTCTATTTATACCTAGACCTATATTCGTCTAATTACATAATGCCCCCTAGACTATTGGTTACAAAATTTGAGACCCAACAATCTCCCCCTTTGTAACAATAGTCTGGGAGGCGTATCTTCGAAGTCTTCATCTTGAGCCAAAGTTGCACCTGGTAGATATGTCGTTGAATAATGTTGTATCAGGAACAATTTGAGCTTTCTTTGGATGTGAAAATGAATATTTTTTGTAGCTTTTCAACCAACAAGATGTATTTTGAAGACTTTTGATTGAAGATACATATTGATCAACTAAAAGTAAGTCCCGTAATGATAGAGAGATTAAGCGGAAGTCTTTTCTTGAAGTTTGTGGTTTTATGTCGATCAATGATTCTCGATAATTGTTGTTAGGGTAAAATGTTGATAACGGTTACGCTCCCCCTTGAACAAACAACTATTTCTTCACGGGAGTTGGATTAAACATTCTGATGTTTACTCCCCGGTGAACGAATTACCAAATTCAACTATGGAAGTTGTTTGATACCTTCGTTAGATCTTTGGTTTCTTGTTTACTCCCCCTTAACTGGTGCATATATCTTGCTAGTGTGGAGTAAACTGGGCTAACGTATCGATAATCTCCATAATATTGTAAGAAACTCCTAAGTTTGTTCCCGCAGATTGAGCTTTAGAAGAATTTTTCTCTGAAAGTATCAATTCTTTATAAAAAGAATTTATGTAATGTATCTTCTCCCCCTCATGATGAATAAGATTTATCTAATTCATCATGTAAAATGTGAAGTTCTGCGAGTTGAAATTAGGAAGAATCTTCGCTTTAAGGAAACAAAAAAGTTGAGTATGACGATGCCCCTTTGATGAAAATGTGTTGAATAATGATTATACATTTTTTTTTTTGTAATAATCAATATATAACACATTTTATCATTGAAACCATTGAAGTCTTCTTCGTTTGTAAAGCTGGAACTGAGTGGTTAACCGTTGTGCAGTTATGTTGACAAATCAGCTTCAGCTTTTGATGATCGGTGATAACCATACTTTTAATTGGCTTTTCAACCAATAGAAAGTATTCCAGAAGACTTCAAGAAAATCGACGAAATGTAGACCCATAAATAGAGCAGTCGGCAGCGGAATTCGTTTTCTTGAAGTTGTGGCTTTGTCGATTTGATTGATGATCCTTGGTTCCTGATATTTTCTCATGCGAAGATCAGACGACCGTACTCCATTCTTATCAACAATGGTCACTATGTCTGATAGAAAATCTGATGACTGTACTTCAATCTTATCAACAACAGTCAATACATTAGATAAAGGATTCTATGACCGTACTCCAACATTATCAACAACGGTCAGAAAATCCAAAACATATCAATATTCCGCACTACTTCAACTTCAACAAACATCAGGAACCAAGGATCTGCCGCAAATCGACAAATGCCACAACTTCGAGAAAGGACTTCCGCTGCTAACCGCTCTATCTATGGGTCTACATTCATTCGATTTGCATGAAGTCTTCTGGAATACTTTACATTGGTTGAAAAGCCAATTAAAAGTATGTCTGTCACCGATGATCAAAGGCTGATGATGTTTTATCAACATAACAGCTCAACGGTTCAAATCTCAGCTTCAACCTTACAAACACAGAAGTCTTCAAAGATATGCAACCTAGACTACTATTACAAAGGGGGAGATTGTTAGGTACTAAATGTATTGTAAAAGATAGTCTAGGGGGTATATTCAAACATTGTATAATAGTTTAGTTAAGATTAGGATTAGTCCTAATTAATCATGGAATTAAGCCATGGTATATAATCCTAAGTGTAAGGCTTAATTCCCAACTTTTGCACATTAATCAAATCTTCATTTTCCAGCAAATTGTTCTCTCCCTTCTCTCTACCTTTCTCTCTCTAAAACCCTAACTTTGTTCTTCACTTTTCCATCCAAAAATCATCAACCAACACCTTGTATGGATTGATTCAGTGTTCTTATGCTTTTCACATTCAAAACTCGCATAAGCATAATCTGTGGCAAAAGGAACTAACCAAATGGGTTGTGCATACAAAAAATCACCAATGTGACATTGCCTGGAAAAATCAATTTACTTTAAAAAATTTGGATAGAATTATATAATTTACTTTAAAATCAATTTTAACTTGGAGGGCAAATAATCTTAAGAGTAAATTACACGGAGTGGTTTGACATGAGTTTTGGATATGGTCCCTAAGTTCCAGAAATTACACCCGTGGTTTGGAATCCGTATCAGTTTTGGTCCCTAACGCTAACTACTGTTAAAAATGGTTGTTTAATCTAGACATATGCAAAAAAATCATTTTTAACGGTAGTTAGCGTTAGACACCAAAACTGATACGAAGTCCAAACCACGGGTGTAATTTCTGGAACTTTGGGACCGAATCCAAAACTCATGTCAAACCACAGGGACTATCCGTGTAATTTACTCTAATCTCAATAAATATAGGAAAAACCGGAAATATTTAACTTTTCAAAAATTCTCAAATTTTTATTTAATCATCATGTTGACACGATGACACCTATATAAATCACACCCACACATATGCTAAGCACAATACATTGTTTTAAACTGACCTTATAAAATCAGTTGTGTGAAATCAAGAAGTGGGACTCCAGCAGCAACATCACTCCGATAAACTGCATATAAAACAGGTTTGCTTCAATATTTTGATTGTTATTATTCGTCTAAACTGATAGTACCATAAACTCCAACGAAGATAGAATAACAATGTAACAAAAATCAGAAGATATGAATAATCAAACTTACTTCTTTTGATGTAACATATACATAAGGTATCACATCAACTGGAGTGATATTCCCAGCAATTATCAAAGCTCTCTGCATTCACACACAAAACTTTATATTAATACAGAATATTATGATTCTACAATGAAAAAATAAGCACTTTCGTTCCACTGATCAAAAGTTCATTCACCATAGCAGACTGCCACGTGATTTTGAAGGGATAACAAAATTAAAAACACATAATGATCCATAAATCCACAATACTAATTTACTAATATGAAATCGAAATTTCAGGATAAATCAAAACATCATTTAACAAATTCTATCATCAATAAAGCTAGGGAAATACGTATACTAACCATATTCTTCTCCCATTTAGGTTCAGCAGCTATATAACCTCCTTAAATTAAATGCACTAATAACTAAGCGTATAATACTCGAAATCAGATACCAATCGGAAACTGAGACGGAATGAACATTTGTTTCAACCTGATCATGAAGCCAATTAGCCATAAAACAGGAAACCAATTGAAACGTTAGGTCAAAAATTCAATAAAGTTGCAAATATTATTGAGAATAAAGAGAAAATTTCATAATTGAAATGATGTTCCTCTATTCCTATAAGACCTGATCACGTTTCTTATACTATAATAGGATTTTTTGTAATTAACTCTCCGACAAATTCACCTTTGTTTGTTACAGAAATCGGTCATATTGAATTACCCTAGCGTCGCCGTCGACCATAGCTGCTGCCGCCGTTCTTCTTGGATTAAAACTTCACTTTGATGAACGATCTCTATTCTTATTGATACTTCATGATTTGAAATCCGTGTTTTCAGTGAGCCTTAATCCCGTAAAGCCCTAAATCGGTGAGCCTTAATCCCGTAAAAATTAATACGTGTTTTCAGATTGTCTTAAACTTACAATTTACACCCTGACTTCTAGAAATGTTATAATTTTAACCCCACGAAAACTTATTCACTTAATATGACCAATTGTGAAATAAAATTTGCAACTTTTTACATTTTATTCAACTTTTATCGTTACATTTTATTCAACTTTTATTGTAACATAAAATTTAAATGTTATTTTTGTATGTATTTCTCTAGAAGTGTTAGGACCATTATTGTAATAATGTTAGGACCGTTATTGTAATAGTTTTGACCTTTAAGTCTGTTAGTTAACTTTTCCCTTGTTAAGTGGTAGGAGTATATAAGGATGTATGTTTGACTTACAATGTAAGCTTTCCCACATAATTCAAAGAACACGTTTATTGAAAGCTTCAACTCCATCTGTTCTCTCTCAATTACACCTACTAAAACACCAAGAACACACACACACACACAAATTTTTCAATCTCACTCAAATCTAAATGGATTAGCTTGATTCTAGCTTCATTCGATCTATCAATTGGTATCAAAGCAAAATCTCTCTGTGAGAAGATCCATATTCGAGCTAAAATGATCAAGATATGAGAAATTTTGAAGAAAAGTTCGTTCGTTCATGAGAAATTTAATGTTGTAAAATTTTTGTTCGAATTGAAGATTTGATTATAGAATCATGTTTCTCCTTCAATTCTAAGCAGAATAGAACCAAAAATCGATCCATTCCGTTAGCAGATCACTTCAATTTCGTGATTTTGGTGAAAAAGTGAAAAAGTTGAAAAACTTACTGAAAGTCGAAGAATTGAAGCTTTCGTGTTATGGATTGAAGAAAGTGATCGGATCAAAGTGTTAGCAAATTGATTTCGAGTAATTAGCAAGAAGAATAATTCAAATCGGCGAAGTATTAAGAAACATTCGATTGAAAAAGGGAAGAAAAGTTGCGTACTGTACTGTTCGTTGATAAGTTCGGCCTCAAGAACAGCCGAAGCTAGTAGTTCGGCTGGCCCATATCGAAGTTGTAGTTCGGCCCGAAGTATAAGTCCAAGTTCGGCCCGAAGAACTTTTCTCTCTTCGGCTAACTCACAAGTTCGGCCCATTATTGATTAGATAGTTCGGCCCGAACTTTGTTTTAACCTAATTTTCGGCCCAACCAGAAGTTAGGCCCAAATATCTCTTCTGCAGAAGCTGAATATGTTGTTGCTGCAAGCTGCTTATCCCAGGTAATTTGGATGCAATCACAATTAAACGATTATGGTTTTTTATACAGCCGTATTCCTTTATATTGTGATTCACGAAGTTAAATTGCAGTTTCATGCAATCCTGTTCAACATTCCAAAACTAAACATATTGATCTTCGATATCATTTTATAAAGGATCATGTTGAACAAGGTAATGTGGAATTGTACTTCGTTTCCACAGATTATCAATTAGCTGATTTGTTTACCAAGGCATTAGACGAAAAACGTTTTAACTTTCTTGTGTCTAAACTTGGTATGCTAAATCTCAAAGCTTAAACTGTTTTATTTGTTACAATAACAATGGCTTATGCACACCTCAGTGTATAACCCGTTTCTATCTGTTAAATGGCTTTCAATGTTATTATTGGTTAAGGGGGAGAAAATCACTATTCATTGGTTAAGGGGGAGAATTCCTCTATTCACTTGTTAAGGGGGAGCAAAATCGACATTCATTTGTCAAGGGGGAGCATTTTTATGAATCTTCACAGGTAAAGGGGGAGCATACTAATTGTTAACCCATTTTCTATTCATTATTCAAATTTTTCTGAAACTCAATCTCAAAATGTTAAAATTTTAATAACTTGAGTTTCATTGTTTCTATTCAATAAATGTTTTCCTCACTCATATGTTGCCAACGTAGGATACAAGTTTTTGTCAAATTCGTCGATCTCTCTACTAGTTTCGATTAGTATTGATCGCATCTGTATATGACAAACTTTTGTCTCTTGCATTGATGACATCATCTTCTTAGTTTTGCTTTCAAACTTAAACTCAAAATTTTTCAAAGGCTATTTGAGTTTTGTTGTTGGCATACCTTGGGTAACTTCTACTACATTCAAAATTTTTAATCAAACTCAAATGTTACCAATGTAGGATACAAATTGTTGACAAATTCGTCGATCTCTTTACTAATCCAATTAGTAAAGATTGCATCTGTTTATGACAACCTTTTGTCTCTTGCATTGTTGACATCACATTCTTCTTTTTCATATTACGTTGAAACTCAAATTTTTCTACAAAATTCAACACTGAGTTTCGTTGTTGCTACAACTTTAGCACAACTCAATTTTATCTGTTACATTTTTTTTCTCTCAAAATCATGTGTTAGTTACGTAGGATATAAGTTTTTGACAAATTCGTCGATCTCTTTACTAATCTACTTAGTAAAGATTGCATCTGTTTATGTCAAACTCTTTTCTCTTGCGTTGTTGACCTCATTTTTTCATACAAAGTTGACATTATATGCTCAACATCTGTATATTTCTCACAAAATTTTTACTCATACTTTGTGCTCACAATGATGTGTTCACAACGTAGGATATAAATTTTGGTCAAAGTCGTCGATCTCTTTACTAATCTGATTAGTAAAGATTGCATCTGTTTATAACCAACTTTTTTCTCTTGCGTTGTTGATATAATTTTTCAAACCTCATTCTAATTTTGCACGACTTTTTAATTTTTCAAATACTTGTTTGCAACACTCAACATAAGCTGTTGTTAAATTCGTCGATCTCTTTACTAATTTCGATTAGTACTGATTGCATATGTTTATAACAACTTCTTGGATTGATTGTTCTTACCATTTTTCAAACCATTTTTACACACCTTTTTCAATGGAGAAATTCTTTTAATTTTTCTCCATATGGTTCAGATTTAATTCTGACTTGTTCATATGATCTAGCACACAAAATCGTTTTTGTGCACTGATCTTTGATCCACTTCAAATTGATTTCTTTTAAACCTCAAATCTTTGCTTAACAATGTCTTCAATCATCCTGTCTGTCAAATTCGTCGATCTCTTTACTGAAGTTCTTCAGTAAAGATTGCATCTGTTTATGACTTCAGGTGATTCTTGATACTGTAATTCTCTATTTTTCAAATTATTTTTCTCAAAGATTATGGAAAATCAATTTTAGCTGGATACTTCATGAGTACTACATGTTACTGGTTCTCGATTCCGAACTTCATCGTACAACTATCCTATTTTGGCGCTCGTATTATAAAGACATACATTTTCCCCTCTCCACTTCCACAAAGCATATATTCATCATTAACATGAGGCTCCTTTTCATGATCCTCATGAGGGGGAGAAATGAGCAAGAAATAAATGAGCAAGAAATGTACAACTTTAAGAAGAACCACAAACATCTCTTCAACAAAGAAAAATCATGTCTAATGTACTCAAATTATCGGTAAAATCAGATATAGTATATAGCAAGAAATTCAGAGGAAGAGAAAGTGATTAACGAAGTTTAAAAAGAAAGACAAGTGAAGACGAAGAAGAAATCGACATATCTACATAAATCTCTCTAAAAAATCTCAACCATTACATTAAAAAACTCAACCATTTCAACCCGAAACTTGATCATATAAATCTTCCTGTCCAAACTACAAAACATCCATATCAATCCAAAAATTCCAAATTTCATAATGACCACATACATTCAAAAGCTTAATCGTTTAAATCATTCTTTCCAAAATTTCATAACATTCATATCCATTCAAAAGCTTAACTGTCCTATCTGTTGTTCATACCAAATACAAATTATCCACATTTATCCAAATCCTAAAAGTACATATCATTCTTTCATACATACAAAACTTACATACATACATATCCAAAACTTTTAACTTTCAGATCATTCTTACCAAATCAAACACACACATTCAAAACTTTGACTGACAAATCATTCAAAAACATTATCATTATATCCTCATCCTCTACCACAAAATCCAAAAACAACCTCTCCATTATCTGAAAACCCAGTCAAATCCTTACTTAACTGATATTCCCTTTCCTAAAATTTTTCAAATCTTTAGTAAATCAGTTATAGGATTTCCTCACTCAAACAGTATCAACGAAAAACATATCCTCTTTGAGTATCTTAAACTTCCAGATTTCTGAAATGTTTTGTTATTGAAATTCAGAAAAACATTTTCTTGCAAAAGACAGATTATGAGAAGAATCTGGAGTCTGAAGACTGGGATGATGTATTAAAGATCAAAAGGGGGGAGATTGTTAGGACCATTATTGTAATAATGTTAGGACCGTTATTGTAATAGTTTTGACCTTTAAGTCCGTTAGTTAACTTTTCCCTTGTTAAGTGGTAGGAGTATATAAGGATGTATGTTTGACTTACAATGTAAGCTAGCTTTCCCACATAATTCAAGGAACACGTTTATTGAAAGCTTCAACTCCATCTGTTCTCTCTCAATTACACCTACTAAAACACCAAGAACACACACACACACAAATTCTTCAATCTCACTAAAATCTCAATGGATTCGCTTGATTCTAGCTTCATTCGATCTATCAAGAAGCATGCATGTCTACTCGGCCGGGCTTTTAAGCTAGTATCCATATATGTATCAAGCTCGAGTCCAACTGAAACTAAAAGTGTATCACGACTTTAGATTATCCAAGCAAACAAAATTCTAACAGTGTTATAGGTTGTTTCTTAAAAAGGTGGTACTACGGATTCTATTGTTCCTCAACTTGTAGCATTGTCATTTCACATTTGAGGCACACGCTTAAAAACATGCACATAAATAGTCGCTGCAAAAACACATATATTTTTTGTTTGTAACATTCTTTTAGAAGGAGAACGTAACGCTTTGTTATTGTTCATTAAGATTCAAGTGTATACTTGTCAATTGTCATGGAGCTGACCGAACAAAACAATAAGATTGTAATTTTGGTAGTCGGGAATCATTTTGTTGGTGTGTTGATTGTTACATTTCTTTGTATTGGATAAGTGGTGTTGGTAATAGATAAATCTTATGATCATGTATCATTCAAGTATGCACTCTTATAAGTGTGGAGATCGTGCACTTTTTGTAGCATAAGAAGTAAGTGGGGTGTTTGGATGTACGCCACGAAACATAGACAAAACAAGTGTAAAGTTGAAATTTTATTTGATTGATCAAGTAGAGCGGATTAACAGTTTGCGGAAGCTTCTTTTGACTTAGGTTCCTTTTTGTCGTTTCATAAAAATAGGAAAAGTAGAGCGGATTAATATGGGTAAACTTGAAATGAACTGTGAAATAAGCTTCAAATTTGGTATTGAAGAACGACTTGTATGTCCTTGAAATACTTTCTTTCCATAAAAGAAATGATTTCTTTGAAGTGTGAATATTCTCCTTGAAAAGCTAATAACAAAATTTTACTTCATTCCCTTTTAGTTTTTTAACATTCCAATTGTCTAACCGGAATAAATTTTTTATTTATTTTACTGGTTATTTTTAATCACATTTTTTTTTTTTGAACGGCTAGTTAGTAAGCTAGTGGTTCGAGCCTAGACAGTAACATCAACAAGGGGCAGTATGCTTTCCTTCGAACTGTCCACCTATATATATAAGTGAGATCGAGTGAGGACTCTTTTTCCGGTGAGGACTGCGAGGACAAATCTCGATTGTTGATCTCAAAGATGTGTGGCTTAGATTTACCCATTTTTTAAAAGGAAATCGTAATGGCATTTCTGTAAATTATATGGAAAATTTTATATTCTTCCTCTAAAGGGCAAAATATACAAGGTTATTTTTGTCTTACAATATCAAAAAAAAACTCAGATTGAACACATCCACGCGCCTTAAGATGCATGTATACACTCTCGCCACGTGTCATCACATTATTGGCTGCACTATTTGTTTTTTCCACCCACTTGTATTTTTTGGCCATAACTTTTTTTTCTTTAATAAAAAAAATCTGAAAAAACCAAAGTTCATAAAATTAAATTCTCTACAAAATGAGTATAGTCATGAAAATTTGAAAAAAATAATTATTTTTTTAATTTTTATAAATTTGAATTATTTTATTATTTATGGATCATTTTATTATTTATGGATCATTATATTACCTTTGAGTCATTTTAATTTTTGGATCATTTTAGTAGTTTGGGATCATTGTAAAATTTTGGATCATTTTGTTAATTTTGAATCATTGTTAACTTTTGGATCATGTTATTTTTTGGATCACTGTGTTAATTTTGGATCATTGTTTAATTTTTGGATCTTTGTGTTAATTTTGTTTTTTTCAAATTTCCATGATTGTACTCTTTTTATAGAGAATTTAATTTTAAAATTTTTGGCATTTTTAGATTTTTTATTTTTCAAATAAAAAAAAAATTATTGATGAAAAACGAAGTGGTGCTAAAAACCCACATCCAATCATTGGATGACAAGTGGACAAAGAGAGAAAAGAGGGTTTTCAAAAAGACCCTTATGCCCTTTTGTAAACGATTGGACGAAAATTGTCCTCGCAGTCCTCACCGGGTTTTGAGTCCACACCGGATCCGGACCCTATATATATATATATATATATATATATATATATATATATATATATATATATATATATATATATATATATATATATATATATATATATATATATATATATATATATATATATATATATATATATATATATATATATATATAGTGGAGAGTTATATAGAGAACTCTCTCTATAAATAAAAAGGGTACTTTCGTAATCTGGCATTTACAATTACGTTTTTTTTGTTTTAAAAAAAAGAATTAAAAAAGGAAAATATAAATCTAGTAACTGCATCTCCTTATCTTCCTAGAAAATCGTTTCTCTCTCTATACACTTTGTTCAACCCTATTTTTTTCTATCAAAATTGTAAAAATTCTCTCCCAACTGCCGCCACTATCTCCGATGAAGAAAGTACTTGTAATGTTCGTATAGATGTCGCATAGTGTGTGTGTTCCTGTATACCCAATCTTTCTGGCGAGCTCCGGCGAGTCCCCATCTCGAACTCTCTCCCCAGAGCAGAGGTATATCCCAGTTAAACTCTTTAAAAACTTCATACGCATACGATCTAGCTTGTGGGTGTCGTTTTCCTCGTCAACCAACTTCCGGCGAGCAAAAGAAATCTCCGGCAACAACCTCATCTCTCTCTACTCTCTCTCTAAAGATTTTTCATTGCATTCGATTTTTCGTATTATGGTTGTGAATCTATCATAATTTTCATAACTGCAATTTAAGTTTTTTTTTTTAATCTGGCTACGATGGATTGCATTACTACAATTTAAGGTTTTTTTGAATCACGCCAAGATGACTAGGTTTTTTATTAAATGCAAAATTGTGGTTTATGCAAAACATTGGTGTTTTATCATGACAGGCACAACACGCAGTGGACGAAAGAGAGAAATACATCAATGTTTTTACAACATTAACTGTTTGATGTAGATAAAGCCGTTATTTACATTACATTCATGTTTTTATTATGTTACAAACATCAATGTTTGTGAATAGTTAACGTTTTTTCCATGACTGATTTTTCATGGCTATTGACTTCATGTGGTCTTTATAATTCACATATACATGACTGTACTGTAAATATACATGAATGTAAAGTTTATGACTTTAATACCATTATTGTTTTTAATTGATAAAATTGGTAAGATATAACATTAATTGATAAAAACGCCATTTACATGACAATCATGTTTTTCATGATGTTACAAACATCAATGTTTGTGAATATGTAATGTTTGATGTAGATATGTAATGTTTAGTATTAAGAAACATCAATGTTTTGTAAATATGTAATGTTACAAACATCAATGTTTTGTGAATATGTAATGTTTATATTAAGAAATGCACTATTAAGTTAAATAGGTAAAACGTAAATGTTCAAATGAATAAAAGTTAAAATCCAGTAATATATTGTGTTATGTACCGATAGTATACATTGACGTATCGATTTACATTAATGTATAAATGATACATGAAATCTCAACATTCCATAATTATAGGATCTAAATGAAGATAGATACGTGAAATCTCAACATTCCTAAATTATAGGATCTAAATTAATTCTGCCTAAAAAACCGAAATATATGGAATACCAGAATTGCCCTTCACATTTAATTAAATGAAAAATATTAATCTAATTTCTGATTGGTTAAAAGGGTGAATGAGTTCTCTATATAACTCACCCCTATATATATATATATATATATATATATATATATATATATATATATATATATATATATATATATATATATATATATATATATATATATATATATATATATATATATATATATATATATATATATAGGGGTGAGTTATATAGAGAACCCATTTACCCTTTTAGCCAATCAGAAATTAGATATATATTTTCTATTTAATTAAATGTGAAGGGCAATTATGGTATTCCATATATTTCGGTTTTTTAGGAACAATTAATTTAAATTCTATAATTATGGAATGTTGAGATTTAAATCCTATAATTTCGGTTTTTTTGGTATTCCATATATCTTCCTTTTATAGTTCCGATTATATTAGGGATAACTAGAATGCTAAGTTCATCCATTTCCTTTATAGTGGTGTTTTGGTTTAATCTTATAATTACAATTCACGCATACAAAAAAAAAAAAAAACCAATACATCAATGTAATTTGATGTATCATCATTCATGTAACATTTATACATCAATGTAACTCAATACTAAATGTCCAAAAAAACCAAATAACCCAAATAACTTAGATACCACATCAACAATCGCATACAAAAAAGATAATAATCCACCAAAATCCTAAAACACCCAAAAAACACACAAATCCAAGTACTGATATTTAAAAAACCTAACATTTTCCTAGTTCATGATACCCAATTCCTTAATTCCTGCTCTTTCGCCAATTAATAATTTCATTCGTTTATGTTTTGCACATTGTTTAATGGGTAGATCATCCAATTTTTTTCCCTTTCCGTGCAGTGATGTCAGTTTCTCCTGCTTCAAGATCTAAAATCAAAATTCACAATTTGCTAAACATTTTTTAACCATTAATCCAAAAAACATACCTATTGGTTCTTGTTCTTTCACTGTTTTCCTCGGACTATCACTGTAATCCACATACTTTGATGTTTCCGTCCACTTCTTCTAACACCTTACATTTATAATTAAAAACCATACAATCATTTATATGTGAAACATAATATTTACATCCATGTATATTTAGAATACAACCGTGTATTTATGAATCTCAAATAACACACGAAGTCATTAGCCATGAAAATCAGTCAAGCAAAAACACTCATGTATATTCACAGACATTGATGTTTGTAACTTTGTAATATCTACATTGATGTTTGTAAAATCATAAAAACATTATTGTCATGTATATAACAACTTTATCTACATAAACTACAGTAATTTTGTTAAAATATTAAACCAAACATTCTTGTATATTCAGAAACATTGATGTTCTTAACATAATAAAAACAAGATTTTAATGTATATAATGGATTTGTGTACATCAAACAGTAATGTTGTTAAAATCTCAAACCAAACATTCATGTACTGTTAAGAAGAACGACAAAACTCTAATTGCATCTTTGCTACTCTTCAAAAAAACCAACAAAACCCTAATTGCAAGTTTGGTACTGTTAAAAATTATCGTCATTCAATCTTTTATTTTTTGATTTCATTACCGATATCCTTGATTCTGGTTTAAAAAAACTGAAATCAAACGAATCACAACCTAATCGTTTTGTATGTAGCAATCAAAATTAAAATTTTACCTGCCATTGTTCTTCCTCGTCGTCGCCGTCTGAAGATGGAATATTAATTTTTGATTTCACTGATTCACAACCTAATCATCAAACTGAATTTCAAATACGAAAGGATCCGACCTTTACATCAATTAAAAGCCAGCAGTTGGAAGGAATTGTTACGTGTATCAAATCTCGCCAGAATCGCTCTTAACCCACGATAGCAGATCTCGTCGGAATCTTGAGGCGCCTTGCTGGAAAACCTTCCGATGATGGTGATGATTACGATTTTCTTCCGATTTAACCATTGTTGGTAAGAGGTTCGCTACACATCTGATGGGGAAGAGGAGTGCAACTGAGTTTTCAAAAAGTCACGTAATTTTGGATAATGGGGTATAATCACGGTAATTAAGGAGCTGCAGTTATTAGATATACATTTTCCTTTTTTAATTCTTTTTTTAAGAACAAAAAAAACGTAATTATAAATGTCAGATTACGAAAATACCCTTTTTATTTAAAGAGAGAGTTCTCTATATAACTCTCCACTATATATATATATATATATATATATATATATATATATATATATATATATATATATATATATATATATATATATATATATATATATATATATCTATATATATATATATATATATATATATATATATATATATAGGGTCCGGATCCGGTGAGGACTCTTTTCCTCGCGAGGACTGTGAGGACTCCAAAAAAAACTCTAAAAATGATCCAAAACAAAATTTTTTCAAAAAATTTCTTTTTTAAACATTAAAATCGCTATGTAAAAGATCCAAAAAAAAAAATTCCCAAAAATGATCCAAAAAAAAAAATGGATCATAATAATGATCCACAAAAAAATCTGGATCATTGTTATGATTCGCTAAAAAATGTGGATCATAATTTTTTTTTTTAAATTTTTTTTTGTCAAATGTAGTAATAATCATGGTGGGTTATATATATTTTTTTCGGAATTTTTTGAAATTTTTATGAGGTGTACTCGCGAGTCCTTACCGAAAAAAGAGTACTCACAGGATCCCACTTATATATATATATATATATATATATATATATATATATATATATATATATATATATATATATATATATATATATATATATATATATATATATATATATATATATATATATATATATCAACTCCTACATGATTGTGGTTTGTATTCACCAAGTGCAATCCTACATAAATTGAAGGTGTTTTTCATGTCTTGTTATTTTGTGTTGTTGTTCACAATTAATTGTGAAATTGAATAAAATTGTGAATTGTGATGCCTTAGATCTGTACGTGTAGGTAAATTAATGTCGGTTTTTGGGGTTTAATCTTTTATTTAGTTTTTAATATTTGATTAGACCGGTGCCAATGGTGACGGAAACTGACGCCGTCAGTTTCTGCCAACTCAGCGCCACGTCAGCATACAAACTAACTAACACTAAACTGACGTACCCATGCCAACAGCACTCCGTCACTTCACCAACTTTAATTAATTAACTTTCTTTTTAATTAAAATAAAAATATACAACTAATTAAAACATATAACTAATAAAATTAAATTTCATTAATTTAAAAATACATTACATAAAAAAAAGACATTAATTAAAAAAAATTAATTAAAAAAAATAGAAGGTGAATGTGGTGTAAAAATAGACGAAATGAGAGGGTATTTATAGATGTAAAAAGTTTTATTTTTTTTAAATTTTTTTGAATTTTTTTAATAAATTACCATTTAATTTTAAATATTATCATTTAAAAAAAAAGAAAAAAAAAAGAAAATCATTTACTTTCTCCGTCACTTTCTCCGTCTCAATTCCGGCGAGCTAAACCGGCGGACCCAACCGGCGGGGCCGTGCCAACGGTCGCCACAACCGGCGGGCCAACCGGCGGGCGTCGGTTGCCCCCGTTGGCACCAGTCTTATGTGGAATTCTTGCGTCGGAATCTTTTAACCCAAAAGTCTGCAAATAATGATGTAATCTTTGTTTATGCCTGTACGGCAGAATTGTGATTATCAGAAAACTAATCACAGAAAAGGCAAACGTAAATGATGGGTCAACATGTGAATTCACCTGAGTTCTTGAAAAAGGTTTGCAGTTACACTCATTTTTTGTTTTGTTATAAATCATTAAATTGTTGATGCAGGCCCAATAGAAGAACGGGCCATTTTGTTTCTGGAAGCCCAAGATCGTGTGAGAAAAGGGGCTTTAGTAAATGGCCATAACTTTCAGCTCGAGTCTCCGTTTCCAGCCCACGAGTAACCAAATCGATGCTCGAGACGAAGGCTACGACATGATAAAATGTCATAGGCGGTTTACCCGACTTCCCGGCCCAAATTCGCTGTTTTTAGACACTTATGTGGAATTCTTGCGTCGGAATCTTTTAACCCAAAAGTCTGCAAATAATGATGTAATCTTTGTTTATGCCTGTACGGCAGAATTGTGATTATCAGAAAACTAATCACAGAAAAGGCAAACGTAAATGATGGGTCAACATGTGAATTCACCTGAGTTCTTGAAAAAGGTTTGCAGTTACACTCATTTTTTGTTTTGTTATAAATCATTAAATTGTTGATGCAGGCCCAATAGAAGAACGGGCCATTTTGTTTCTGGAAGCCCAAGATCGTGTGAGAAAAGGGGCTTTAGTAAATGGCCATAACTTTCAGCTCGAGTCTCCGTTTCCAGCTCACGAGTAACCAAATCGAAGCTCGAGACGAAGGCTACGACATGATAAAATGTCATAGGCGGTTTACCCGACTTCCCGGCCCAAATTCGCTGTTTTTAGACACTTTATTTGCATTTTTGTGTTTTTTCGGTAATTTTCCAAACTTTGTTTAGGCCCAGTTTTTAGCCCGTTTGTCGTTTTGGGCCCATTCGAAATTCTGGGCCATACTTAAAGTGTATTCTATCATATGAAATAATGAGTTGAATGTTTATGAAAAATTGAGTTTTTCTCTCCCGAATTTTGTTCTTGTGTTTGAACAACTTTTGAAGACCAAATCACGGTATTCCCTCGAATCAACGTGTTTTGTGTTAGATTAATCCGGTATTCATTTGAATCAACGGATTCTAATCTCTATCTATCTTTTCAGTTTACATCAATTGTTGAATTCAAGAAATCAATATTGACATTGCAATTGATTTAGTTAGTTGGCTATTGTGAGTGAGTTTGCAAGGATATGAGAAAACTTGTTACGAATTTGAATTCTTGATATATTAGGTTAGAATCGTAAACTGGAAACAAATTGCTGTAATAGAATTCATTATTAATATTAATATAAATGTAATCAATTATATGATTATTTGACTTTCAAAATGCAAAACGAAATAAACATGTTTTTGGCTTATATATATATATATATATATATTTAATCACCTCATAATTGTGTTTCATAGATATGAATCTATCATGTTCAATTGTTGTATTGTATCGAAGTAAAAATTTGAATCAATTATTTAAATCGGTTATACTGAAAATATAATAAACATGAGAAACTTGGTATGTGCAGTCAATCAGGATGTTAAGCAAGCTCTTAAACAGACAGTTGATCACGATTTGCTTATAGACATGTAGCGTATAAATGCAATCATCCTATTGTTAATTTGTTACTCTAAGATATATATGTATTTGGGGTTCAAGATTAATTTTGACAGTCAAATATGATATGCTATCAAACATGATATGATGGCATGCCAACTTAGTGAATGTAAAAACGTTGGTGGGACAATATGTTAAAAATCAAGAATAATATACATGTGTCAAACTTTTAAATATACTCAAGTTCTTCTTAGCAAATAGTGAAACCTAACTTTTTTTCATAAATTTAACACTCAAAAGATTTACGTTTTTTGACAATTTAACCATCCACTTACTTTCGAATTATGGCATTTGACATATTTTTGGTAAAGATTATATATACAAATGTGTCATATAATCATTTTTTAGAGTAATTAACCAGGAATTATGTACGGGTTCGTTAGATTCATCATTGATATAATATGTTCTTGAAAGAAAATTTCAAAGGCATTACGATGAAAAATAGAAGGTTGATGATTGTCAATCTTGTAAAGTAGAAATTTCAAGGCAATACAATTGTGTGTATGATATATATTTTTTCTATCATAAGACACTAATATAAACAGCTATTGATCTCGAGCCTACTTCATATTCCTTGAGGGCCACTAACTTAAACTTGCATGAAAGAGAAAATGAATTTTGTAAATTTGTTAACAAAATAGGAAAATATGGCTTCAAGTATAATTACGTGTCTCGTTCAGTGAGGTGTAGGGGACCAAGCAGTAAATGCAACAAATAAGCTTGAGTGATCGAGACATCTTTAACATGAGTAAAGCATTATAGTTAACATCGTCAAGTAGCTTTAATATGTTATTGGCATCTTGGCACGCAAAATATATGCTGTAAATTATCACACAATTGATGAAATTTATAATGGATGGTTCAAAGTTTCTACTACGTACACACAACTATGTAGGGGTGAACATTTGGACCGAAAAAACTGAACCGAACCGAAAACCGAACGAAATCGAACCGAACCGAAACTTATAACATGTTATCGGTTCGGCTTCGGTTTTGATAATCCATCATTTTTGGTTTCGGTCTTATCGGTTTCGGTTCTATCGGTTTCGGTTCGGTTTGGTTTTTGGAAAAGGATGAACATTTGGCCTAAAAAAGCCGAACCGAAACCGAACCGAACCGAACCAAAACCGATAACATGTTATCGGTTCGGTTTTGGTTTTAAAAATTCATCGTTCTCGGTTTCGGTTGTATCGGTTTCGGTTCGGTTCGGTTTTTTGACCGAGCTCACCCCTACAACTGTGTAGTTTGTAGGGATTGGATCGGACCCTCAACTCGAAATGCCTGCGACCTTATTTCAAAATATTAGTAGATTTGAAAATCAAACTGTAAGTAAACCGGGTATAGACTCGATTTCGGTTGTTTGTATTATATTTGTTAGTTTACACATGTAATATTAGAATTATTTACAAATATCAATTGTGTAATAAACATTGACCAAACACTACCAATAACATTATACCAATAAAAACATTTAGTTACATAGTTAATTTAATTTTGGTTCATGGTCTCAAACCCAATTTTTCCTTAACTTGATGTACCCGGACCCGTTGTACCAAATTTCACAAAATTCTTGAACCCATTACCCGAACCGATTTTTAGTAATCAGGTTAACAACCTTTTCCGGTTGTGGTTCGTTACACTTCAGACTTCCCGTTATATATTGTTAGGTACTAAATATATTGTAAAAGATAGTCTAGGGGGTATATTGAAACATTGTATATAAGTTTAAAAAAGATTAGGATTAGTCCTAATTAACCAAGGAATTAAGCCATGGTATATAATTCCAAGTGTAAGGCTTAATTCCTAACTTTTGCACATTAATCAAATCTTCATTTCCAGCAATTGTTCTCTCCCTTCTCTCTACCTTTCTCTCTCTAAAAGCCCTAATCACCATCTTCACTTTTCATACCAAAAATCATCATCCAACACCTTGTATGGATTGATTCAGTGTTTTTATGCTTTTCAATTGGTATCAGAGCACAATCCACTTGGAATAGATCCAAATTCGTGCTCAATTGATCCATATTTGAAGTTTTTGAATTTTTTGAAAAAGAGCTGTGAAATTAATCGTCAAATTTTTTGTTAGAAATTGATGTTTTCATTGGATATTCGTGTTTCTCCTTTGATTCTAAGCAATTTAGAATCAAATTTCAATCCAATCCATCAAGTATTGCTCTCAATTTGATGATTTTTATGAAAAATATGAAAAAGTCATTTTTCGGTCTGTAAATTCGAAATCGAAGCCTAGTCTGATTCAATTTGACCTGTTTGATTGCATCAAACTGTTAGAAAAAAGTAATTTCTAACATTTTGTGACTTGAATCATTACATTTGGTTAAGAATTGAAGAACATAGGATTAAATTAGTGAAGTTTGAAGCTTACCGTTCGTGTTCGTTCAAGAACAAGTTCGGCATGTTGAAATTGTTCGGCAAAGAAGTTTGACTTCACTAGTTCGGCTTATCAGAGTTCGGCCTGAAGACTATAAGCCCATCAAGTTCGGCCCGAAATACTGTACAACTTCGGCCCGAAGACTATAAGCCCAACTGTTCGGCCCGATCTTCTACAAATTCGGCTCTTCAATCATCGTCGTGCTCTTCAACAGCTCCTTGGCTTCAACAATTCGATCAACAAATCAAACATTCAAGAAATCATAATCGATCTGCACATAATTTATCAATCAATCAGTTAATCTCGATCACACCTTTGTCGTTCTTGATTCCGTCGGCTTTGATCGACTTGATTCAAAGTGTTCGGCATTCTATATTAAAGAGTTCGGCATTCTGTATATTCAAAATCGAATTGAGATCCTAAAATCGTTCAGTTTCGATCAACAATTTCAATTACGGAGTAAACAATTTCAAATCACTCATTTGATTTCAATTTCAGATTCAATTGTATCGTCTTCTTCGATTTGTTGCCGCTGGCTTCAAGTAATTCCGTCCCAAACCAATCTTTCAATCAGAAACATATCAGAATCGTTTCAATCATTTCAACTAGAATCGAACACTGCAATCAAAGTTTCTGACTCGACACAATCTTGATTCCGTGCCTGATTCATATCGACTCGACAAGATATATTTTTTTTTTTTTGCTTGATTCCGCCCAGCCTCAACTCGAGAATAGCTTGCTTCGTCCAAAATAGTTTAGCCTAAGTTACATAAGTCCAATCAAGTGTTTGACCCAAAATAGTTTTAAGCCCAATCTAATTTCGGTCAATATCTCACAACCCAATACAAATTTGATTTTTGATACTTGATATTTGATATCAGGAACCGATTTTTTTTTTCAGTAAAATTTGCAGCTTTTAATTAATTAGTTCAGTTAACAAATTACACACACGCGTTTTTCTTTTACAAACTGAAATCAATGTGCAACGAAATTTCAAAAATTTGAAATGTTTCTAGTTTCTAACAGTAGAAGCAGTAGCTATCATCTGCATCATAATTGTTGCATACTGAACAGCTGTGTGTTGCAAAGTGTATTGTCCAGAAAGCCCATATTCCCCAAAGTTTGATATTTGATAGTTGAACGTTAAATTTAAAATTTGTTTTTAACATCAATATTGTTTCTTAACATCACATTTTTAAACACAGGGACTTTTACCCTAATTGCAAAAAATATGGATAAAGACATTGCAGATGCGATAAAAGCTAGCAAATATTATAAACAAATTCAGACTGAAAAAGTGTTAGCTAAAGATGAAGAACAAAGAGTAAATTTGTGCAGTATACCAAGAGAGACTACTGAGGATTCTGATAGATTCAATTAAGAAGCCACACAAGGAAATTGAGATAATCAGTACTTTTTCATCAAACTCTGATAATCCCACTGAACTGAGGGATGATCTGGTTGTTTCACAAAATGATGCAAATGAGGTACACTCTTCCTTTTTTTTACTCTTTTCTATCTAATTCAGACACTGATAAATCAGAGAATTCCTTGTTTAATGAAAAACTTTTTCTTAAAATTGATGAGAAATCACGACTGACAAACCAAATTACTTCTTTAGAATCCGAAAAGGAACAACTTTTAAATGATTTAAGTGATTTATGTCAATGTTCTCTTCAAATAACTCAAGTAAACAAGGAATTACAAAATCAGTTGTCTACGTCAAAATCTGCTTATAAATTTCAAATTTCTTAATTACAATATAGTCTACAAACACAAGTTAAGACAACTAATGAATCAAATACACAAATCTCAAAATTAAAGGCAGAAAATTTAACCTTTCGTCGTCAACTTGAAACTCTTGTTCCTCAAGTCAATCAAAACAACCTTTCGAATCAAAAAACACAAGAGTTACAACAACAGTTGTCATCGTTTCATGCTGCTCACACCAGTGAGGTCAATCGTCTAAATCACATTATTAATACAAAAAACCTTGAAATTTCTAACCTAAAAACCATGAAAACGGTGTCGAGTGATAAAGACGACTCCAAGCATCTGATAAATGACTTGGCGAATCAACTAAATCGACAGCAAACATGGATGAAGTCTTCAGACATCAAGATAAAAGACTGCCAAGAACAGTTGAAGACGGCTGACATCGAAATTCAAAAATTGAATGAACAAATCAAAAACATAACAAACGATTTTAAAAAGGAAATCGATGAACAATCAGCAACTATACACAGTCTTACTGTCAGAAAAGAAAATGCTGAAGAACACATCTCAAAACTGGAGCAGACGATTGTGAAAGCTGGTCATACTGAACAAACGATAAAATTAAACCAGCCTAAAGAGTTCGGATCTTTCAAGTCAAAAGTGGGTCTTGGAGCAGAAAACATCCGCCCTCTGGAAAAAGCTGCAGATGTTCTTCCAACGTTATATAACTACGATTACATGAACTTGGGAATCTGGCAAAGCTTCCTTCATATGCCAGATGAAGAAGCAGAAGTTGAAAAGTTCAACCGGGAAAAGGAAGAATATGCTCAAATTAGCTTCAATTATGATGCCTTAAACTCAACGTACGAAAAGAAGAAAGCAAAATTTGGAAACAATGAGTACTTCCCGATTGTCACTCCAGAAGAATTTTCCATCTCTGATAATGAAGTTTTAAAACAAACAGTTGAACCAAAGCTTTATGTTCCACCGTTGATTTTAGAAAAGAAAATTGTTCAACTTGAATCTGAAATTGACGAAACCCACAAAGCATTTGACAAAGAAAAGGAAAATCTTCAAACAAAGATACATAATTTAGAGGACACCATTTTAGAATTAAAAGCTAAAACGAACAATACTGTTTCTCAAAATTCTAAAGCCTCTTTATTAGGACCAGCACCAACAAACCCAGTTCCAATCGTCTTAAGGAGAAACTCTAATTCACCTGTCTTAAATGCTTCCAATAGTAAATTAGAGTCTCAGAGTGAGAAGGTCAAGAAGCCCAATGGAGTCACAAGAGCCAAGCAGTCCAAGAAGTCTATTCAGACTGGACCTAGTATGCTTAAGAAGCCCATCCTACTTAAGAAGTCTAGTACTCGTCCGTCAGTCATTTCTTCTTTTTCTGTTCAAAATAAATGTAATAACTCTAACTGTGTGAAAACTCGTTTAACAGCTTTTAGAACTGATTATGATTCAACTGTTTATCGTCCCGTCCGATACTCTCCTGACTTTGGTGATGTGTATGTTAAAACTGACAAATCTGGAACAAAAAGATTTTTTGATAAAATTACAAAGAAACAGATAACTCAAACTGATAAATGTTTTTTTGTAAGACTTGATGCACCTTGCAGTATTCATTAGAACATAGTCTATCATAAATCTGGTAAACTTATAAACACATGCAAAACGTGCTATCCATATCAATGCAAATCATACGTCACTAAACCAACAAATTCAAATCAAAAGATTTTATCATCTCCAGTTTCCAAACAACTGAAATCTTTTCCCAAAAACCCACCAACCTCTGATACCCACTCGTTCTCTCGTCGCAAATCTTCTAGAGGAAATTCCGCACCGAAGCCAAAATCTTCAGGTTCCTCAAAATGCGAAACCAAAACACCCACCAAATCTTCAACGTTTGTAAAACCTAACTGGATCAAAAATGAAAAATCTCATTGGATTATTCAATCCTCCAAAAAATCTTTACAATGGGTCGTTAAATCCACAACTTCTGAACTGCCTCCTTGCAGTTCTACAAAGCTCTAATTTCATCATAAAATAATTCTACATAAAACATCAGTCACTAATTGTTCAGGACCCATAAATAATTGGGTACCAAACATGTTTTAATTGTTTTATGTAGAATCTGAGATACCTTGACTTGGGTTGTTCAAGGCACATGACTGGAAACAGAGCTCTCCTATTCAACACTCATGATAAATATTTGGGGGTAGTTACCAGTTTCGACCAGGGATCTTTTTAATTTAATTTATATATATACATACATATATAAATTTAATTTGTTAAATTTTGTTTTATTATTAATAAAATTAAATTTTCAAATTCTATTAATATATATATATATATATATATATATATATATATATATATATATATATATATATATATATATATATATATATATATATATCTAAAAGTTTCATCAATATTAAGTGACTTATACACACTTCAGTGTATAACTCGTGCCTCAAAAGAATGGCTCTTACACACTTCAGTGTATGACCTGAGCTTTATCAGAATGGCTTCCAAGTACTTCAGCTTGAAACCTGGTATTCAACAGAACATGGCTTCTGATCAAAATAGATTCAGAACCCGCTCTCAAAAGAAAGCACAAAGCTCAATCAAGCTTCACCGCAAATAATCTCCTTCAACCCTCCTCCGATGTATAAGGTACGTCTTCAAAATCTCATAACTTTTTAATACTTTTGATTTGTCGAGGGGGAGAAATACCAATTCTAGGGGGAGAATTACTATTTCTAGGGGGAGAAAATGCAGAAAATCAAAACAAAAATACCCAACATGAATAAACGAACGAAAAATATTTTCATAAAGACAATACCTTCCCATGGTTTGCCAGATCTGGCCTAACCTATCCCAGGGAAATATTTCAGCCAACTGGTAAATGTGAGGGTATACGTCTAGGGTATAGAACTAGGTGAGTGCAAGGTGATGTGAAAACATGATAAATTTAAGAAAACACACCTTTGAGTGCATCTGAACCGCAAAATAAACCGGGCAACCGCACAAAAAGGTGATCATTCATGCGTTGAATGTTTGACAAGACTTTACTCGCCCAGTAAAGCAAATGCACACCACCACCAACCACTCAAATTCCTCCCAACAGGAATTTGTTTCATTTCATAAGGGGACGTAGTACATAATCTACTGATTGCTCATTTGAAGTTTGTCGGTATTGAAAATATAACCTCCTGCCCCGGGTTACGTCTCATTTGTATGCACAGTGTGTCTAGTTCTCACCCTCAAGAACCTTCCAATATAGGACACTTGCACTACAAAAATGGATCTCAGTGAATCCATCGGAACACTTGTAGTGGCATCACAATCTGATGTTTCACGAGGATCGAGTGGAAATCCTGCTAGAGCTAAAATCACGCCAACTCTAAACGCAGGTCACACATTTGAATCAATGGTTGTGCAAACGACTACAGATTCATACCGTGTGCTAACGGATACTCTATGTGAGTCCGGTGTTACCTAAAAGAACAAGTTGCTGTGTCTTAAACTTCAAAATCATTCAGGCAACAACTTATACCGGAAACACATAAAATTCCGATGAAAAATCCATGTGAACTAAAATGCAACATCTTGAAAGCTGATTAAAATGCACATGAGCGTAATAGTCCACTCTCAAATTACTCATATGATATGCTAAACCCAGCATGATCTTCCCCGGAGCCACCGACAATATAGGAACTAAAAAGTGAGGGTCCCTAGGTCTAGGTGAGCAGAATCAAGTATCATGGGATCTTGATTGGGGTGCGCTGAGGTAAAAATTGAGAGGGGGTATGAAGTATGGGGTGCAAATCAGCTTATCACATGGTAAAAACAAAAACGAGGGTGTGGTTGAAAATGAAAAAGTGAGTTGAGTGAGGAGCGTGTGTGAAAGGGTTAAAGAAAACGGAAAACCCTCCCTGAACCGAACAAATGACCGGGTAACCTCATTTATATCGGATTGCATATGTTGCTTTCTGATTAAGACATCATGGACCCAGTGATGCAATGCACAACCCCCACTGACCACTCAAGTACAAAAAGTACTTGTTTCAAAAAACACGGAGATAACCACATCCACTATCGACATCTCATTTGGAGATTGTTGATATTGAAAAAGAGGACCCACCTCCAGTCCTCGCCTTCGTTTGTCCACGTATAGAGTCTAGAACCGAATTAAATTTCTCTAGGACACAGGCACTCTACCAAGCATATCTTTGAGATATTACCGGAACATTCATAGTGATACCAAAATTATTGGTATTCCACGATGATTGAATGAAAATCCTACCAGTGCTAACATCAATGCCAAAACTGAACGTATGTCACACAGTTTCAATAACTGTTGTGCTAACAAGCAATCTATGTGATCTTGGGTTACCCTGTTACCTTCTCGTGCGAAGATCAGACGACCGTACTCCACTCTTATCAACAACGGTCACTATGTCTGATAGAGGATCTGATGACTGTACTTCAATTTTATCAACAACAGTCAATACATCAGATAAGGGATTCTATGATCGTACTCCAACATTATCAACAACGGTCAGAAAATCCAAAACATATCAATATTCCGCACTGCTTCAACTTCAACAAACATCAGGAACCAAGGATCTGCCGCAAATCGACAAATGCCACAACTTCACGAAAGGACTTTCGCTGCTAACCGCTCTATCTATGGGTCTACATTCAGTCGATTTGCATGAAGTCTTCTGGAATACTTTATATTGGTTGAAAAGCCAATTAAAAGTATGTCTGTCACTGATGATCAAAGGCTGATGTTGTTTTATCAACATAACTGCTCAACGGTTCAAATCTCAGCTCCAGCCTTACAAACACAGAAGTCTTCAAAGATATGCAACCTAGACTACTATTACAAAGGGGGAGATCATTGTTAGGTACTAAATATATTGTAAAAGATAGTCTAGGGGGTATATTGAAACATTGTATATAAGTTTAGAAAAGATTAGGATTAGTCCTAATTAACCAAGGAACTAAGCCATGGTATATAATCCCAAGTGTAAGGCTTAATTCCTAACTTTTGCACATTAATCAAATCTTCATTTCCAGCAATTGTTCTCTCCCTTCTCTCTACCTTTCTCTCTCTAAAAGCCCTAATCACCATCTTCATTTTTCATACCAAAAATCATCATCCAACACCTTGTATGGATTGATTCAGTGTTTTTATGCTTTTCATATATTTCATCCCCTACTTTTTGGTGTTATTATTTGGTGTGGTTGTATGACAACTCTGAATGCTCTTATATATTGATTATAATTTCAGATTTTTAAATGATATTTGATATATAGAATTTTTATTGAAGAATGAAAAAATCTACATACAATGATACGGGAGAATAACAAAATTAAAAGAAGAAAACATATCATTGAAATTGCAAATTGATGAGTTTGCTTTGAACAAGTAATATTGAGGGTGACCACAAAACATTGTTATGGTTGTTATTATGAGGAGGACCACATTGCACAACTCATCCGCAACTTAAATTAGAGATAAATGGTTACTAACAAAAATGATGATCTGCAAATTGATGAGCTGTAAAATCCTATTTTCTAGTAATAAACAAATGAAGGGAAAGAGATCGAATAGATTATCTTTTGTGATAAAAAAACAAATGAAGACAAAATGCCCAATATGTTTGACCGTCCACCAACTCAAACAAAATAACACTCTGGCCCCTCAATCGTTTATGTCTATTACACTTTAGTCCTTATAAACTTTCAAGTCTGCAACTGCAGTCCCTCGATGTATACCCAGTTTGCACACTAGACCTTGACAAACCTCAAATTACTACAAACACGTTACACAAACAATTTAGCAGGAATTTATTAAATCCAGATGTTTGTCACTTAAGTTTACTTTTAAAACATTCCCCATAATCTTAATTGTGAAACATGTCATATAGTTTAAGTTCTTACAAAAGAAAAAAAAAATTCATGACTTTTGTTGATAAACTTTTTAATTTCAACTATAAATTGACTTTTCACTCTTAAAATTTAGAAGTGGGAATTAGTTTAGACTTGCACCTTTGCAATCATAAAACTATAAACAAAAAAGAACTTACCTTTTACGTATCCTTTTAAATTCATGAACATCAAACCAACAACAAGTTTAACCAAGATAATATCAACAAATAAAATAAAAGAAGTTACAATAGGGAACCTTTATTACTAGTTATAACTCAACAACAAGATTAGAAATAAATCCACAAATGTACGAATGCATATTTCCAATATTGATTAGATAAAGCCCCAAATATATTTTGTCTTCATTAAAAGTGTAAGTAAATTTAGTGAAGTAAAAACTTTCAAATTCAAAATCACTTGAAATATATTTACATCAGTTAAGAAATATGAAAAAAATCACAGTTGTGAACTATTATAGAAAAATATCAAATTTTTTCTTTTTAGATCTAGAATTTTAATGACTTTGATTTTTTATTTCTTACAAATCCACAAACGACAAACATACATAACCAAAGGACCTTTGGCCTAGCGGTATGGTGTCTGCCTCTCAACCTTGAAGTCAGGAGTTCAAGTCCCGTCGTAGACATATGTGGTAATTATGAGTAGATTAGATTTGCCGTTTAAAAAAAAAGACAAACATACATAGAACAAATGACATACAAAATCAAGTTTCTTTATTGTTTTTATTTTTTTATCTTTAAAAAAAAAAAAAAAACTTAGGTATAAGACACTCAGGTACATGAACAAAAAGCAACAACATTCAATAACTCAGGCCTCTAATCGTATATGCAATCGCTAACATAAAACAATATCAAATAGTAGTTACTACTAGTTCAAGTAGGATCATATATGTCTAGCAGGAAACACATAAAAGGCGGTAATGAGCACTCTCAACTGTTTGGTCACATTTTAATGTATTCAAAAGTTTAGGGGTGTAATGTGACATTTATTGTAACAAATAGTCTAGGGTGATTTTATGTAATTAGTAAATACTAGGCCTAGGTATAAATACCTAGTTATAACCTAGTATTGACCAAGCTTGCAGACATTTGAAATCACATGTACGTTTTGGTGCAAGGTTTCTCTCAATCTTGTTCTTCCAATTCACCTTTGTTCTTGCTTAATTGTTTGTTTAATCGATATATACGGTTTCACAATTGGTATCAGAGCACAAATCTTCTTTGATTCGATCCATTTCAGTGAAGATTAAGCAAGATTTTGAAGTTTTTGGTGAAGAACTCAAGAATCAAAATCGGAATTTGAGGTATTAAATCGTTTATATTCTTTGTTCATTACATTACTCTTGTAATTCTAAGCATATTAGAATCAAGTTTCGATTAAATCCATCAACAATTGATCCTAATTTTGTGATTTTAAAGAAAACCATTAAAACACACTTTTTCCTCTGTTAAATCGAAATTATCGTCTGATATGTTGTGTTTTGATCGAGTTTATTGACTCATTTCGTGCGAAAATCATTTTCGAGCATATTGGGATTTGAATCACTAGATTTGGTTAAGAATTGAGCAAGATAGGATCGATTTAGTGAAGTTTTAGGCTGTTTCGGTTCGTCACTGTCAAGAAAGTTTTCGGCCCGAGAACAGTAACAAGTTCGGCCCGGACACATCTTCAAGTTCGGCCCGAACTATAAACGAACTTCGGCCCGAACTTCGACCCGAACTCCGAACTTCGGCCCGAACACCCTACTTCGGCCCGAACTTCTACATCCACTTCGGCCCGAACTTCTACATCCACTTCGGCCCGAACTTCTACATCCACTTCGGCCCGAACTTCTACATCCACTTCGGCCCGAACTTCTGCATCCACTTTGGCCCGAATTTCTGCATCAACTTTGCCCCGAACTTCGGCCCGGACACCCCACTTCGGCCCGAACTTCTACATAGACTTCGGCCCGAACAATCCAAGATCGTGTAACAATAGGGACTATACTAAAACGATCATAACTTTCAGCTCGGGTGTCCGTTTCATGCCCACGAGTAACCAAATCGAAGCTAAAGACGAAGCCTACGACGTGATAAACCGCCAAAGGCGGTTTACCCGACTTCCCGGCCCAAAAAGACCTGTTTCAATCACTTTATTTGCGTTTTTGTGATTTTTCGGTCAATTTTCAAACTTCGTTTAGCTCCATTTTCTAACCCGGTCGTCGTTCTTGACCAATTCGAAAATCTAGGACATTTTCAAAGTGTCTTTTTCATATCTGGCCTTTTTAAAAAAATTTCAAATTAATTTTTTTTTTCCTTCTACCGGTAGTAATTGAAGTTTAACCATCCAAACAATGACATCAAGAGAAGCACTATCGATTGGGTCTGATCTAAAACCTCCAGTCTTATTCAGAGGAGAGTATGGTCAGTGGAAGAAAAGGTTTCTCCACTTCATCAGAAGTCAAGAATTAGCTACTGAAATTCTTGAGTCCCTTGAGAATGGAAATGCGAAATTCTATGAAGATGTTGTTGCATTACCTGATGCAGATCCTCCGGTTATTGGCGGTCGAGTTCTCATCCCTCCTTCCAGATATAATGCTATTCAAAAGCAACGTGCCAAAGCTGATCGTCAAGCATATTCCTTCATGCTTCAAGGATTACCGAATGAAATCTACAATAGTTTGGATAGTCTTGAGAGCGCTAAAGAACTCTGGGATGAAATACGAAAACAAATGGAGGGCACGGTCTTGGGAATAAGGCTAAGATGGTTACTACGTTAAACTCATATGAAAATTTTAAAGCATCAACCGGGGAAGACCTGCAAAGCACTTACCATCGATACTGTAATCTGTTAAATGATCTCCGCAAAAACAGTCTATCAAAGGGAAACCTAGAGATCAACATCAAATTTATCAACAATCTTCTTCCTGAGTGGGAAATATTTGGTAACAATGCTATGCAGAATAAAGATCCAAGTCTGATAGATATCCTTGAGCTGTACGAATATTTGTACCAAAATGCTCCAATGGTGAACAACATAGCCAAAACAAAACAAGAGACACAAGATACTCTTGCACTTCTTTCCAAACAACAACATCTGTTAAATGAGACTGCTAAGTCTAAAGAAAAAGCAGAAGAACCCACTCCTCCAAAAATCGATGATTTGGATTAAGAACTTCAAGAAGTGCTGCAAGCCATGTCACTCATCTCTAAATATGAGAAGAAATATTACCCGAAAACCACAAACAACAATCTGCGATTTTCATCAAACTTTAAATCTGCTCAATCTGCTTCTGCTTCAACTGATAAGCCAGCCATGACACCTTTGGATCCTACAAAGAAATGTTATAACTGTGGTGTTGCTGGTCACTTCTCTCGTGATTGCACGAAACCTAAAGTTCGTGATTCTGAATATTTCAAAAAGAAGATGTTGTTGGCCAAACAAATTGAATCCGGGAAAGTGCTGTTAGCAGAAGATCTTCAGTGGATGGAAGACTCTGATCAAGAAGATGAGGAACATGCTGCAAACTTGTGTTTCATGGAAAGAGAAAATGCTGAGCTCCACGAACGTTCCAATGAGGAGGCCAACAAGGAAATTGAGGTAACCAGCTCTTCTTTATCTACTTCTGATCATTCCACTGATTCTGATACTTGTGTTGATAAAAATCTGATTTCTGAAATTGATGCCTTAAATCAAACAATTTTACTCGAAAAGGATATGAATACACAACTTTTAGAGCGTGTAAACATTTTAGAAAATCAATGCAAACAAACTGCTCATCTAGGTGAGCAACTTGTTAATCACATTAAACAAAATAAAATTTTTACACTGGATATTCGGGATTTAAAAAGACAAGCATCAGAAATAAAGGTCCAGTATGAATCTGATATTCAACATTTGTCAAATACAATTTCCGAGAAAGAAACTGAAATTACAAATCTTAAAAACGCACAAAATCCTATTTCAAAGGAACGAAATGACAAATATTACAAATTGTATATTGAAACATTCCAAGAATGTCAATTCACAAAAAAACTGGATGGAACGTAAACAACAAGAATTTGATGATAATGAAAACCAATTTAAATCTTTAAATTATGAAATAAAAGAATTAAAAGAAAAATTAACCGATCAAACTAATCAATCATCACAAGATAGAAATAGTCAACATGTTATCATACATCGTCTCACCTACGATAAAGATCAGTTAGTATCTCACATTAAACACCTTGAAGAGTTAATCGCCAAACGAGGACATACTGATCAAACCATCCATTTGAACAAGCCTAAAGAATTCAAATACTTCAACTCCAAACAAGGTCTAGGGGCAGACAATCCAGGATATCTGAGCAAGGCGTGCAGGGTTCTTCCAACACTATATGACTCTAGCTACATGCAAAGAGATATATGGCAGAGATTCATGCGGGTGACAGATGAAGAAAAAGAAATCGGAGCATTCAACAGAGCAAAGCAGGAGAATACACAAATCAGTTTCAACTATGCAGAATTGAACAAAACTTATGAAATTAAAAAGGCTAAATTTGAAAATGATGAATATTTTCCTATAATAGCCCCAGAAGAATTTAAAATTAAAGGGGATGCTGTCGTTCAACAAAAAGTGACACGAAAGCTTTATATTCCATCATTAATTCTCGAAAAGAAAATCTGCCAATTAGAAACAGAAATTGATGAAACACATAAGGCATTTGATAAAGAAAAATTAGTTTTACAAACCAAAATTCATGACTTAGAAGATAAACTTGTTAAAACCAATTCT
The DNA here is from genome assembly GCA_963853835.1 of Calendula officinalis. Lineage (NCBI taxonomy): Eukaryota > Viridiplantae > Streptophyta > Magnoliopsida > Asterales > Asteraceae > Calendula > Calendula officinalis. The sequence goes on along the minus strand of OY970828.1, from coordinate 12,554,824 downwards.
TCTTCTGTTCAAAATGATTTTCAAATTAATTCTTCTGCTTAAACTAAAACTCTTGAAAAAACTTCTACAATTAAAATCCCTGCTATTTTAAAAAGAAGCTCTGACTCAACTGTTTTAAATGTTTCAGATAAAACCTTAAATTCAAAGCTTGCGAAGCCCATACCAATCGGAGACAGAGGAGCAACTCAGATAAAGAAGTCTAAGTCGTCCGGATCTAGTATGCTTAAGTCAAAGGAACTTAAGAAGTCTAGTTCATCGTCCTTTTTAGTTTCTTCTTTTTATGTTTATAATAAATGTAATAACTCCATGGATTTTATTGCTCCTAAATTAGCTTTTGGTACTGTTTATGATTCTGCTGTTTATCGTCCTGTGAATTATACTGTTAATGGTGATAATTTGGTTGTTAAATATGATAAAACCGGTAAAAAGATTTATTGTGACAAGCAAACAAATAAACAAATTTCCCAGTATGATGAACGATATTTCATTAGGTTGGATGCTCCATGTGGTCCTAGAAACTATGTTTTACATAAGTCTGGTAAAATAATTAAGTCCTGCAAAACTTGTTTTCCGTACTCATGCAAAACACCCGTTTCTCGTCCTTTGCAATATAAACGAAAACATTCTTCTACACAAGCCTTCAAACCGACTAATGTTCGTCCCACTACCTCACCCATCTCTAATAAATTGATGTTCTCTCAACGTCAAACAACTCGAGGAACCACAACACCTAAATCATCACAATCAAGTACTTCTTCCAATTCTTCGGCAACCAACTCAAAGATGCGTAACACAAAATCCACGTTTGTTCATTACACTTGGATCAAGAATGAACAGTCAAACTGGATTTTACATTCTCCAGAGAATAAGCTTAAATGGTCTATCAAATCAATCCACTCAGAACGGCCTCCTTGCAGTTCCCCAAAATCTCTAAATTAATCCTTCTGTAAAATCTGCATAAAACATCCTTCACTAATCGTATAGGACCCATAATTGATTGGGTACCTAAATTGTTTTAATTGTTTTATGTAGAATATATGGTATCTTGATTCTGGATGCTCACGGCATATGACGGGAAGCAAGAACCTCTTAACAAATTTCAGAGATAAATATTTGGGTACTGTTCGTTTTGGAAATGATCATTTGGCTGCTATCATGGGAATTGGCGATATCATTCGTGACAAGTTAATCATTCGAAACGTCACTTATGTTGAAGATCTCTCTCACAACTTGTTCAGCATTGGTCAATTTTGTGATAAAGAGCTAGAAGTTAATTTTCGAACAAAGAAGTGTGTTGTTCGTACTTATAATGGAAAAGAACTTCTTACCGGATCACGGGATACAAATCTGTTTACTATCAATCTAAATGACGTGACCCCAATGGAAGAAGTATGCTTACTGTCAATAGCGTCATTAGATGAATCATGGTTATGGCACCGTCGCCTCTCTCACATTAACTTCAAAACCATCAACAAATTGGTAAAAGGTGGCCATGTATCTGGTCTCCCAGACGTTAAATTTGCGAAAGATCATCTGTGTTGATCTTGCGAAATGGGAAAGATGAAGAAAACGTCACACAAATCAAAACCTGTTCCAAGTACATCCAAACCTCTTGAATTGCTTCACATGGATCTATGTGGACCAATGAGTGTACAATCAATTGCTGGTAAACGATATGTGTTAGTGATTGTTGATGACTACTCACAGTATACCTGGGTTCACTTCTTACGTACCAAAGATGAAGCTGCATATACTATTATCGCTTTTATCAAGAAAACTCAGACAAATATGGAATTAAAAGTCAACACCATTCGGACTGATAATGGAACTGAGTTTAAGAATCGAACCCTAGATTCATTTCTTGAATCTGTTGGTATAACCCATCAATTTTACGCTGCTAGAACTCCACAACAGAATGGAGTAGTAGAACGAAGAAATCGTACCTTAGTTGAAGCAGGCCACACAATGCTTTCATTTTCAAAACTACCTTTATCTCTGTGGGCTGAAGCCATCAACACGACATGTTTCACTCAAAATCGTTCTATCGTCAACAAAACCTACAACAAAACACCGTATGAATTGATAAATAACCGAATTCCGAATGTTAAATTTTTCCATATTTTTGGGAGTCGTTGCTTCATCTTAAATGACAGAGACAAATTGAACAAATTTGAAGCTAAAGCTGACGAAGGGGTCTTTGTTGGTTATTCACGTGAATCTGCATCCTTCACGGTTTATAATCGATCAAATTGGACAATCAGAGAAAGTGTAAATGTGAACTTTGATGAGACATTTCCTCTTGATTCACTTACCTCAGATATTAAACCTCCTGCACCCCCTTCCGCTCCTTCCACCTCTGAAAATGATTTCGATGTATTGTTTGAACATTTTTATGATGAATATCATAACATCAGACATACTTTACTTCAAGAGTCTGGCGTTCCATTCCCTGCAACTGCAGATGTTCAGTCTATCAGTGTCCCTGAGACATACAGTCCGAGTTCCTCTGATTCTCCATCTCCAACGTCTGCTGCTCCTGAGCACACTGAGTCAGTAACAAACTCAGATTCTACTTCATCATCAATGGAAACTCAATCATCACCAGATGTTTCTTCATCGCCTTCTCCAGTTGCAGGTGTTTCTGATTTAATCATTGCACCAGCTCAACCTCCAACGTTGGTGATTGATTTCTCCAAATTCAATGTTCAACAAGTCGATCCCCCACCTTCTTCATCCAATACCCAAACGACTATAATCCCGCATCCAGCATTTACTGATACCTCCAATATAACTCCAGGTCAACTTCCACTTCCTCATACTCTGAAATGGACCAAAGAGCATCCTTTACATCAAGTAATTGGAAATCCTGAATCCTCGAAACAAACTCGTAGAGCAACTGCTGATGAATGTCAATACTCATCTTTCTTAAGCTCCAATGAACCTAAGAAAGTCAGCGAAACTTTATCAGAGCCAGATTGGATTCTTGCAATGCAAGATGAAATCAATCAATTTGAACGATTGAAAGTTTGGCATTTAGTTCCAAAACCACCTGGCAAGTCTGTTGTTGGTACAAAATGGATCTTTAAGAACAAAAACGATGAAAATGGGATTGTCATTCGAAATAAAGCACGCCTGGTTGCTAAAGGGTATTCTCAACAAGAGGGCATCGATTATGAAGAAACTTTTGCCCCGGTTGTAAGAATAGAAGCCATCCGAATCTTTTTGGCATATGCAGCTCACAAGAATTTACAATCTATGAAATGGATGTAAAAACTGCATTTCTTAATGGTATTCTCAGTGAAGAAGTTTTCGTTCATCAACCAGAAGGATTTGTCGATCCACACTTGCCTAACCATGTCTACATCCTTGATAAAGCGTTATATGGTTTGAAGCAAGCTCCTCGTGCGTGGTATGATGTTTTATCCAAATTCTTAGTCAACTCTGGTTTTTCAAAAGGCAAAGTGGACAAAACTCTATTCATCAAACGACAAGGGGAAGATATCGTCCTCATTCAGATTTATGTAGATAATATTATTTTAGGCTCCACAAATCCAAAATACTGTAAACGGTTTTCAAATCTTATGAGCAAAAGATTTGAAATGAGTATGATGGGGGAGATGAATTTCTTTCTCGGTATACAGGTTCGTCAGTTACCTACCGGGATCTTCATCAATCAATCCAAGTATATCACTGATTTGTTGAAGAAGTATCTAATGGATGACTGTAAACCCATTTCTACACCAATGTCACCCGGTTCAAAATTGCATACTGATCCTGACGGAAAGCTCGTTGATATCACAAACTATCGAGGCATGATAGGGTCATTATTATATCTAAATGCCAGTTGACCTGATATAATGTTCTCTACATGCGTTTGTGCTCGGTATCAGGCTGCTCCCAAAGAGTCTCACCTTCAAGCAGTCAAACGCATATTTCGTTACTTAAAGGGTACTCGAGATCTTGGTCTTTGGTATCCCAAAGAAACTTCGTTTGACCTGTCTGCATTCTCTGATGCTGATCATGCTGGCTGTATGTTGGATCGTAAAAGCACTTCTGGAGGTGCTCAATTTATCGGTGATAAATTGGTGAGCTGGTCATCAAGGAAACAAAATTGTGTATCTCTTTCAACAGCCGAAGCGGAGTATGTTGCTGCTGCAAGCTGCCTGTCCCAGGTAATTTGGATGCAGTCACAATTAAAAGATTACGGCTTTTCATACAGCTGTATTCCTTTATATCGTGACTCCCGAAGTGCAACTTCAATTTCATGCAATCCTGTTCAACATTCCAAAACTAAACATATTGATCTTCGATATCAATTTATCAAAGATCACGTTGAACAAGGAACTGTGGAAATGTACTTCGTATCCACCTATTTTCAGTTAGCTGATTTATTCACCAAGGCTTTAGATGAAAAACGATTTAATTTTCTTGTGTCTAAGCTTGGTATGTTAAATCTCAAAGCATAAATCGTTCCTATTTCTTTTTTTAACTAATTTTCAATGTTGTTTCTGCAACATGCTTTTTACTGTTTACATTTTTAGCAATGACTTATATACATTTCAGTATATGACTAGCACTTTAAAGCAATGGCTTATGCACACATCAGTGTATAACCCGTTCCTAATCGTCTAATGGTTTTCAATTACATCAACTTGAAACCCGCTCTTAATCAGAAAACACAGAACTGTACAAACTCTTCTCCACCCCTCATCTGCTGTTAAAAGGTACATTTCTGATCTATAAACTTTTATATATCTTTATTTGGGGGAGTAATATTAATTCTAGGGGGAGAATTAGTATTTCCAGGGGGAGAAACTTTCTTATATCAATACTTTTTTACCCTTTTGAATTTTTTTTATTCGATCAATTTTTATATCAAACGACAATACCTTCCCATGGTTTGCCAGAACCGGCCTTACCTTCCAAGGGAATTCTTTTTCAGCCATTTGGTAAATGTGAGGGTATAAGTCTAGGGTATAGCAATAGGTGAGTGCAAGGTGATGTGAAAAACATGATAACTTTAAGAAAACACACCTTTGAGTGCATCCACACCGTAAATAAACCGGGCAACCATACAAAGGGTGCTCATTTATGCGTTAAATGTTTCACCAGACTCTACTGGCCCAGTAAAGCACATGCACGCCACCACCAACCACTCAAATTTCTCTCAACATGAATTTGTTTCAATTCATTAGGGGACGTAGCACATAATCTACTGAGTGCTCATTCGGAGTTTGTCGGTATTGAAACATAATAACCTCCTGCCCCGGGTTAAGTCTCTTTGTCTGCACCGTGTGTCTAGTTATCACCCCTCAAACATTCCAATATAGGACACTTGCATTACAAACATGGATCTCCGTGAATCCATCGAAACACCCGTAGTGGCATCACAATCTGATGTTTCACGAGGATCGAGTGGAAATCATGCTAGAGCTAAAATCACGCCAACTCTAAACGCAGGTCACACATTTGACTCAAAGGTTGTGCAAACGACTACCGATTCTTACCGTGTGCTAACGGATACTCTAAGTGAGTCCGATGTTACAGAAAAATCCATGTGAACCTACTAAAATGCAACTTCTTTCAATAGCTGATTACAATGCACATGAGAGTTTTAGTTCACTCTCAAATTACTCCTATGATCTTCTATAACCGGCATGATTTTCCCCAGGAGCCACCTACAATATAGGACAAAATGAAAGGGTTCATAGGTCTAGGTGAGCAGAATCAAGTATCACGGGATCTTGATTGGGGTGCGCTGAGGTAAAAATTGAGAGGGGGTATGAAGTATGGGGTGCAAATCAGCTTATCACATGGTAACACAAAAACGGGTGTGGTTGAAAATGAAAAAGTGAGTTGAGTGAGGAGTGTGTGAGAAAGGGTTAAAGAAAATGGAAAACCCTCCCTAAACCGAACAAAAGACAGGGTAACTACATCTATATCAGACTGCATGAGATGCTTTCTGATTCAGACATCATGGACCCAGTGATGCAATGCACAACCCCCACTGACCACTCAAGTACACAACGTACTTGTTTCAAAATCACGGAGATTACCACATATACTATCGACATCTCATTTGGAGATTGTTGATATTGAAAAAGAGGACCTACCTCCAGTCCTCGCCTTCGTTTGTCCACATATAGAGTCTAGAACCGAATTAAATTTCTCTAGGACACAGGCATTCCACCAAGCATATCCTAGTGATATTGCCGGAACATTCATAGTGATACCAAACTTGTTGGTATTCCACGATAATTGAATGGAAATCCTACCAGTGCTAACATCAAAGCCACCACTGAACGTAGGTCACATAGTTTTTTTAACTGTCGTGTTAACATCTATGAGATCCCGGTTTATCCTATTTGACTATGCTGTAAAATGTTTTATATATTGATTCATTCAAAAAATGAATGTATCATTATTCAACACATTTTCATCACCAAGCTTCGGAGATTCTTCCTGTTACATGATGCTTCAGACAATTCCTGCTCATTATGAGGGGGAGAATATACTAGCCTAACTTACTCCACATCAAAAGGACACATATGCATCAGTGAAGGGGGAGTAAACAAGGAACCGAAGACTCCATGAAGAAATAATTGTCTGTTTGAGGGGGAGCATAAACATTATCAACAATTTTCCCGAACAACAATTATCAAGAATCCAATTATTAAGAATCATTGATTGACATAAAGCCACAAACTTCAAGAAAAGACTTCCGCTGTTAATCTCTCTATCATTATGGGTCTCAGTTTTGGTCGATCAATATGTATCTTCAAAGTAAAGTCTTCAAAATACTTTTTGTGGTTGAAAAGCTACAAGAAGTATTCATTTTCACAGACAAACAAAGCTCAAGCCTGATCCTGATTATTATGCAATGAAATATCTACAAGACTAAGCTTTTGCTAAAGATGAAGACTTCGAAGATATGCTTTCCAGACTATTGTTACAAAGGGGGAGATTGTTGGGTCACATTTTAATGTATTCAAAAGTCTAGGGGTGTAATGTGACATTTATTATAACAAATAGTGTAGGGTGATTTTATGTAATTAGTCAATACTAGGCCTAGGTATAAATACCTAGTTGTAACCTAGTATTGACCAAGCTTGCCGACATTTGAAATCACACGTACGTTTTGGTGCAAGGCTTCTTTCAATCTTGTTCTTCCAATTCACCTTTGTTCTTACTTAATTGTTTGTTTAATCGATATATACGGATTCACATCAACACTTGCTTAAGTCTTAATAAAGTAGTATAATATTTTAATATAAAATAATTTTGTCACCTATCAGTCTATCACCATCTATAAAAAGAAGTCCACGTACAATAACCACAACAACTCAAACCTTCGTTAGATTACACTCGTGTTCAAACTCCCGATTGCATTTAAAAATTAATTTTGTCACCTATCACCATCTAAAACATTTGAACCCTATCACCCTACACACCCTGTAAAACCTAACTCCATCTCTCTTCCTTTACAACCCTCGACCAGAAACGATTCCGGTGAGATCACAGCATTTTTCCGGCGAGATCACAGCAGCTCCGGCGATCTCATTCTCAGAGTCTCTCTCGGTGCTACACTCTCTCTTTAGGTAAACCTAAACCCTAGCTTGTCGAATTATTTTTACATTCTTAGACTCTTTCTGTGTGTGTGTATTGTTGGGTAATTAAGTGTATTCCGGCGAGTAGTGTTGATTGTTTGCACGTGGGTACGTTAAGTCCAGTGTGTGTTTTATGCGTTTTGTGAAAACTTATCTCCGGTGATCGTCCCTCAAAACACCGGCTAGTAAGTGGGTGTGTGTTTCAGTTTTCTATTTTGGGTGGGGTTTGTCGTTGTGTGTGTGCCACTGTGTGTACTTATTTGTGCATTAGGCTCCAAGATCTATATAACAATTATTGGTTATAATTTTACTTTTACACGGTTAAATAATCTTTTTTAAAGTAGATGCTTCTATGAGTTGTCCATAATTTGTTGGTATAAAAGCTAGCTAATTGGAGAAATTGTTGCTTTTTTAAGTAGTTGATTCGATGAAATATTGTCCATAATTTGTTGGTCTAAAAGACTAAAAGCTAGCATAATTCATATGCGTGAATTATAAAAACAAAGGGAATCAATAATTTAATATTCTCATCACATGCAGATTAAACAACCAAAACTCAAAAAGAAGATAAAGGATTGATCGGAGTTGAAGATTAAGGTAATGAATTTTTATAATGTGATACATGCACATACATTATGTTAAACAAATCTAAATTTACATTTACTTACTGAATTGATATTTTTATATTACCTTTTTCAACTTAAAGATGAAAAGTTACTATAAAAGCGAGAAAACGAATGTCTTGATTATAAATATTGTATTGAGCATTTTAGTAGTTGTAATGAATTATATCTTTAATAGATATACGGTGATTTAGCCAATTAAGCCCGTTACACCATTTTTTACTTTATTATTATTATACAACTTACAGATGCTTATCATTAAAGAAATCATGGACAAGATTATGAAAAAGCTAAATTTGGATTATGACTCTAATCCACCTGAAGAAGGGTTTGTAAGTTATTCATTACCTTTAAAAATAATGCAAATTTCTAGTAAGAACACGTAAAAATTAAGCTAAATTAAAATGGTAGATTCTAATCACTAAAGTAATTCGACTGAGATACTATGTCTTAATTTTATGTATTGATTTGTTTAAAAAAAATATGTATAAAACTAGCATAATTTTATGTATTGATTTTATTATGTACGTATATATAGCCAACTATATATTGATTAAGAAACGGCCGGATGTCAATCATATAAAACTACCGGATATACAAACCAAAATTGATGCACACAACAACACAATATCCCTTGGAGGAACCGTAGGCCTTCAAGTTAGTTTTAGCAACACTAACAAGATTAAGGCCTACCCGGAATTTGGGAAATATGTGTTAAGTACAAGAATAAATGCAAGCCACACACTCAGTTCCATATCTAGTACTAGATACGAGATCACTAAACATGATCAAATAATAGAAGTTAAGTTCAAACCCTACAAAATCATGTTTCAAGAAGACCAGAGATGGACTTTTCAAGAGATGTTAGACAACGGATTCACATTTATGAGACTGGATGGGTATTTTAGAATGTGCGTGAAGCTCGCAAGATTCATACCTTTCCCATATGCTCACCACAATATACACTTCAGTTGTAATATTTTATTATCAGGGACACATCTTGAGAAAATGGAGTTTAGTAGTTGTATGCCATCCTTAGAGTCATAGGAAATAATTCATTGATGTTTATGAGTTTATTAGTTTTCTTTAATTCTAGTGAATGTATTTTTGTGGTTTTTTAACTAATTAAAGAATTGGAAAGGAATTATTCAATATTAAGGATCAATTTGCATTTGTCTAAAATATCTTCATCATAAATATCTAGAGAGAAAAGGAAATCAAAAGTCACATTTAATATATACAATTAAAAACTATAACTTTTAACGGGCATATACATCCATATCTGCATGATAACAGTGGATTTTATACTTCAATAAATATCGTGATTTGAAGTTGCATTGTATACATACATACATATGCATATACAATCCAAAAAAGAAAAAGAAAAAAGGAATCCAAATTGGAATGTATTTGTACATACACATACAATACAAAAAGTTAAAAGAATAATAAAAATAAAAAAATCTAAACACTTGCTAGTTAACAAAAAAGCTATGAAAGCAAACTTGTATCTTGTGCAATTTTTTAGGGATTTTTACACACTTTTATAATATTTGAGATTTAATCGGGATACACGGTACTATATAGGAACACTTACACATGATTAAACATTGTTGGATCCTTCAAATTTGTTACTATTTAGTGTTGGAGTGACATTTATAACTGGATTTTCAACATCAACCGTATTACCTTTTGAGTCAGGAAATGAGTCACTATTTAGAAGCAATATCATTGGATGCATAGGACACGTCAACATTTCCTAATCACCAATAAAAGACTTTTAATCCTTTATCATCCTAGGGAAGGGCGGTAGCACACGGTGGAGTGTGGACACTGTGGGCAGTTTCCCACCCATACTTACATTTGTTCACTAAATATTATCTAAAAATTGTATTTGCCCCCTGAAATAAAAAAATAATGATAGAAATATTTTCTTAATTTTGTTTCTGTCTAGCTGTAAGGCCCACGGCCCACCAGCACCTCATCATGGGTATTATATATTTTTATTCTTCATGGGCTACTAACCTTTCTTTTAAATTTGTACGTATTCTATTTTCTAAACTTTCCAATTCATTGAATATTCTCCTTTTTATTTTTCCTTTATATCTAGCTATAAACATTTAATATTCTTATAGAAAACATTATTAAGATTTACATTTTAGGTTATGACATTGTTTTCTTATATTCTCACAATCCAATTAATTATATAAATATCTATCATTGTAGTAAAAATGTTGAACTTAATAGGACGTTCAAGTTATGATTTAAAAGATGCCACAACTTTTAGACTATGCGTAATGCGTGACTGATATCATATCAGTTACCCCTTCAACCTCTGCGCTACATCAGATTTTTTCTCTCCTGATCAAACACATTACTAAACAGTGACCAAACCTCCGTAATGAGTGACCGAATCGGCGACTTTTTTTTTTTAAATTGCAGATTATTAATATATATATATATATATATATATATATATACTAGGTTATAACCCGTGAAAAATCACGGGCTGTCAATAATTTTACTGAATTTATTTTTATAGAATAAAAAACTTTATCGTTAATCGCATGATTACTAAATATATGATAAAAAAAATATATAATTCTTCTAAAATGTAAATTATGGAATATGAGCTTAGAGATCATGTAATCATCTTAACATCAAGATTAAAATAGCTAAAGTGAAATTAATTAATGGGCTGCTAACATAATATACTTGACATGTATTGTTAAATATAAAAATTAGCATTGCGATTTCGTAAAAGGTAACAGAGTTGCGTTTAAGGAGGTTCATTATTTTTATGAAGTCCCGAGAAACAAATTTTAATCATTGATCAATAAGATCTAATTGTCAATATTAATCACAAATTTTATACATTGAGGGTTTTTATTTTAAAATTATATTTATATTTATATTTATATTTATTTTTATATTTATTATTATTATTATTATTATTTTAAAAAAAATCATTAATAACGCATAATGTGATTGCATAATGAATCACATGTGATTTAATTAAAACATCAAATATGATTAAGTATACAATCACATGTGATTTTACACTAAAATCACATGTGATTAAGTACTACACGTAATTACCAAATAAATATTATTTTTTAACGATTAAAATAATAATAAATAAAAAAATTTAAAATAAAAAAAAAGAAAATTAAATTTTTTTAAGTGCCAAATGACCAAAATAACCATTCATGCATAAAATATGTGATTAATCTTTAAAGTAAATTACACAGAAGGTCCCTGTGGTTTACTACTTATTGCAGCCACAGTCCCTAAACTTCGTTTATTACACCAGACATCCTTGGTGTATACAATTTATTACACTGTGGCTGTAATAAGTGACAAACCACAGGGACCTTCCATGTAATTTACTCTTAATCTTTACCATTAGATCTTATTAATTAATGGTTGAGATTTTTGTTCCTCGGGACTTCATAAAAATAATGGACCTCTTTGAACATTTCTCAAAGGTAATAATATATATAGGGTTAGGATCCGGTGAGGACTCTAAAATCGGTGAGGATTGCGAGGACAAATTTCGACCACTTATTTTGGAAAGGGCATAAACGTCTTTTATAAAACACTCATTTCCTCATTTTGCCATTTGTCCACCTATAATTGGATATGGGGTTTTTGCCCCCACTTTGTTTTTCACCATAATTTTTTTTTTGTAAAATAAAAAATCTAAAAAAATGCAAAAAATAAATTTTCTACAAAATGAAAATTTGAAAAAAAAAATGATCCAAAATTGGAAATGATCCATAAATAAGAAAATGATCCAAAAATTATCAATCGTGCAAAGTTAATAAAATTATCATAAATTAACAAAATGATCAAAAATTATATATAATATATTATTTGACTAATTATTTATGCAAAATTATGTATATGCAAAATTAACAATGATCGAAAAATAACAAAATGATCCAAAATTCATACAATGATCCAAAATTATGACAATGATCCAAAATTAACAAAATGATTCAATATTCTATCCGGGTTTTTTTTTTTCAAAATTTCAAAAGTATACTCATATTGTAAAAAAAATTAATTATAAGAACTTTGACATTTTTAGTTTTTTTTTTTTTACAAAGAAAAAAAAATATGGCCGAAAAACGAAGTTGGGGATAAAAAAAAACCACCAATGAGATAATTAAAGGTTTATGAAAGAAGATGCTTATTCCATTCTCATTTAAGGGATATTTATAATACAATAAGACAAGGGAAATACTAACTAACTATGGAAACGATATATACAAAATAATACAAAGATAATGACCGAATATATGATTCGGTCTAATACTCCACGTCAGTTTGGAGCAGGAGGATTTCGGATGCACAAACTGGACTTGAATCTTTGGAACAAATGTCGTGGTAATCCTTTCGTAAAAATATCCGCATATTGATGTTCAGTAGGCACGTGTATGACGCGGATATGACCGATTTTTACGAGTTCCCGAACGAAGTGAATATCGATCTCTACATGTTTAGTACATTGATGCTGTACCGGGTTATCAGATAAGTAAACAGCGGAAATGTTGTCACAGTAAACGAGCATTGCTTTAGTGACCGGTACATGCATTTCGAGAAGCAGATTACGAAGCCAGCTTGTTTCTGCAGTCGCATTAGCGACTTCCTTGTATTCAGCCTCGGCACTAGATCGAGATACCGTAGGTTGTCGCTTTGAAGACCATGAGACTAAGTTGTCCCTGAGAAACACACAATAACCCGAAGTCGATCGTCTCGAGTCCGGGCACCCTCCCCAGTCAGCGTCTGAATACGCTGTTATATTCAGTTTTGGAGATTTAGCGATCGTAAGCCCTTGATCGGAGGTGCCTTTTAGATAACATAGGATCCGTTTAATAAGATTGTAATGCGGTTCTCTTGGTGCATGCATGAATAAACAAACCTGTTGAACAGCGTATGTGATGTCAGGTCGTGTGAACGTAAGGTATTGTAATGCACCTGCCAAAACTTCTGTATAGTGTTGGGTCTTTCATAAGCGGACCTGCTGTTGCACTTAATTTCGAGCCGGTTTCAATCGGAGTTTCCACGAGTGTACATCCTTTCATGTTAGCTTGTTCTAATATAGTATGTATATAGTGTAATTGGGATAAAAATAGACCACGAGCTGTATGAGATACTTTGAAGCCCAAAAAATGATGTAATTGACCGAGATCAGTCATTGCAAACTCCCGAGACAGTTTGTCAATAATTGTGCGTAGCAAGGAATCATTTGAAGCAGTAAGCACAATATCGTCAACGTATAAAAGTAAATAGGCAATGTCATTACCGTTGCGATATACAAAAAGAGAAGTATCCGTAGCTGTACTTTTAAAACCCGTAGATGTAATATATGTTGCAAAACGTTGGTACCAAGCTCTTGGCGCTTGTTTGAGGCCATATAAAGATTTTTGGAGCTTGCATACATAATCAGGGTGATGGCGATTAACATACCCGGGGGGTTGATGCATATAAACTGTTTCAGATAAGTTCCCATGTAAAAATGCATTTTTGACGTCTAGTTGGTGAGTCGACCACGATCGTGATACAACAAGAGTAAGTATCGTGCGTATGGTGGTGGGTTTGACCACGGGGCTAAAAGTTTCATCACAATCGATACCAATTTGTTGAGATTTTCCATTAACAACTAGACGTGCTTTGTATCGAGCGAATCATCCGTCCACATGAAACTTATGGCGGTAAAGCCATAGACATCTAATAATGTGAGCTTGCGGTGGTCTCGATACTAATTACCAAGCTTCATTATCACATAAGGATTTATATTCATCATTCATCGCCTTTTTCCAGTTAGGGTCGAGTAGGGCTAGGTGAGGGTTTTTAGGTATGGGAGAGGTGGTGGTGGTGTGGAGGTTGATTTTTTGGGTTGGTTTAAACGTGCCGACATGGGAGCGGGTGGTCATAGGGTGTGTAGGGGCGGGGTTAGGGGGAGGGGGTGGTGGCGGAGGGGGTGGCAGGGGGCGGGTTTGATGGTGTGGGTGGGGTTGGGGGTGGGGGTGGCGGGTTTAGTGGGGTGGTGTGATCAAAACTATCGAGAGTGGCCGATAGGTTTGAGTCGGTGGTTAGGAAACGGTAATCGGGTGGGGGGTGGGTTGGTGTGTTGGCAAAGGGAAAAACCGACTCATCAAACTTAACGTGGCGAGATATGTGTATCTTGCCGGTGTTTAGGTCGAGGCATCGGTAGCCACGATGGTTAACGGGGTAACCGAGAAACACGCACCGTATGGAACGGGTGTCAAGTGTGTGATTGCGGTTTGAGGATAGGTTAGGATAACATGCACACCCAAAAACACGTAAGTGATTGTAGGTGGGATGTCGGCGGAAGAGGGCATAGGTGGGAGTGTTTTTGTGGAGGGATTTGGTGGGGGTGATGTTGTGAAGGTAAGTTGCTGCATGAAGGGCGTCAACCCAATAACGGGTTGGTAAGGAATCATGAGCAAGGAGGACAAGAACAATTTCGTTGAGCCGGCGTAACATGCGTTCGGCTTTGCCGTTTTGGGGCGATGTATGGGGGCAAGAAAAACGAAATTGTAGTCCATGGGTAGATGCGAAATTTTTAAAAAAATGGTTGTCAAATTCCCCACCCATATCACATTGAAAACTTTTGATTTTAGTTTAAAACTGAGTTTGTATAAGTTTGTGAAATTGAGCAAATTTAGCAAAAGTCTCGGATTTGAGTTTGAGGGGGTACACCCATACAAATTTGGTAAAATTATCGATTAGTACCATATAGTATTTATAACCATTTTTACTTAAAATTGGTGAGGTCCACAAATCACAATGAATTATATCAAATGGTAATAGAGTACTAGAAATTGATTCGTAAAATGGTAAACGTTTGTGTTTAGAAATTTGACACGAATGACAAAGAGACGGAGTATTATTACTCTTATTGCACGAAATAACATTATTTAAACGTAAACAATCTAAGATATTTCCGGCCGGGTGACCGAGGCAGGAATGCCAAATATCAAAGCAAGAAACGGTAACAAAACTAGCATGGGGTGACTCCGGGGCGGTGAACGGGTAGAGAGGGCCGGTGCTATTGTGGCAGGTAAGGATCTTCCCACTCCGATAGCCCTTCACAAAAAAACCAAACGGGTCAAATTCAAGAGACACTTGGTTATCAATAGTAAATTTCCTAACGGAAACAAGGTTTTTGATAATGTCGGGAGTGTATAAACGTTGGCTAAATGAAGTGGTTTGGGTTTGCGAAGGAGGATATTGTTACCCGAACCCCTAACTGGAATGTGATTGCCATTACCTACAAAAATGTGTTTTAAATAGTCAAGTATACCCGAGTCACCCGTAAGGTGTGAAGTGGCCCCCGTATCCATGTACCATTGATTGTCATCGGGGGGGATCCATAGTCAAAGCTTGGAAAGCAGTCCCGATATCAGTGGGTTCAAGTGCATTATAGTCAACCGCGGCATGCTCCTGAGGTGGATCACGGGTGCGAGTCGAATCAGTGGACCGATTCGGTGGCCGTCAGTTCTGCGGCGAGTTATGTCCGGGCGGCGGGTACCATGGGTAGGGCCAGCCTGGTTGATCCGGGTATGGGCATGGTGGTGGCATCATGGACCACCACGGATAGGAGCCTGGTTGGTTCGGTTGCGGCTGCCGATTGTACGATCCCGATGAGTTGCGGCCGGAGATTGAAGATTGCCCATTGTAATTGGATTGCCCCTGTTGATTAGATCTGTTCACGCCACGTTGATCCCATTGGCCTCTATTGTTGTTGCGGTTTGATGGAGGACCCCGTGAAGAACGATTAGAGGAGCGTGAATCAATGGCAACATTGGCTTCATTGGTGGTGCTGTTTTGGGACGAATCTCGGGCCTGTTGTCGGTTATGCTCGAGCTGGAGCATGCTGCGAGCCGTATCCCAGTCGGGAAGTGTTTGATTGATGTAGGCTGATGTGGTATCGTACTCGGGAGGAAGACCTCGAACCAGTTGGAGCACGAGACGTTGCTCAGTGACGGGATTCTCCACATCGGTAAGTTGATCGGCTAGGTCTTTCAACTTTTGACAATATTCATCAAGTGAGGCGGATTGTCGTAGGCTGAGATTAGTAAACTCGTGTTCTAACGCCGCCGCACGAGACCCCTTGTTGTTGAAGAAAATCTTTTTGATTTTCTCCCAAGCTTTGTAGGCGGTGGTGTCGGGATCCAGAACACGTATGAGTACATCGTCAGAAAGAGTACCATAGATCCATTGGAGAACAATGGCATCTATTTCAGACCATGGACCGTACTCTGCACTGGTCGATGCGGGTCGTGGAGTACCGTCAATGTGTGGTAAAACGCGGTAGCCTTGAGCATGAAGGCGGAACAATTTTACCCAAGAAGAATAAGACACCTTGATACCGTCCAGAATTCGAACTTTGGACTGTATATTAGTGACTGTGTAAACCGGATGGAGCGGTTTGTGGTCGCCTGCCGCCGAAGAGGAGGCTTCTGGTGGAGGATTAACCATCGAAACTGGTTAATGTCGAGAATGGAGGTGTGACGGCCGAAGCTATCGAACGAAACCCTATTAGGGTTTATAGCTCTGATACCATAAAGGTTTATGAAAGAAGATGCTTATTCCATTCTCATCTAAGGGATATTTATAATACAATAATACAAGGGAAATACTAACTAACTATGGAACCGATATATACAAAATAATACAAAGATAATGACCGAATATATGATTCGGTCTAATAATAATGACATGTGGCATTAGGAGAGAGTGTATTTTTAAATGTCTATTTTAGCCCCTTGTATTTTGGTTTTTCCCCACTACTTCGCTATAATTTCCATAAAACCCGTAACTTATATCAATGTTTCATTTTCTTCACACTTAATCATAACCATTTATTTTGTTAGATTAAAGGATAAGATTTGTCCGCAATCCTAACCTAAAATTGAGTCCTCACTCGGTCTCATTTCAGAATAACAGTTTTACATAGGGGTGATCATGGGGCGGTTTGGGGTGGTTTTTGACTAAAACCAACCCCCGAACCGAATATTTCGGTTTTTAAGAATTACAAACCGTTCGGTTTCGGTTTTTTCGGTTTCCGTTTTTCGGTTTTTCACAATAAAGCGGTTCGATTTTAGTTTATTTTTCGGTTTTTTTTGTTTTCCATAAAATTTTTTAACTTGTTAACCTAACAATTATGATACAAATTTCCAAACTTTAACTCATTTCCTCTATTTATAAAACAAACAAATAACCCAAATTTCCATTGTTATACAATTATATAAAAAAAAAAAATATATGAGTAAAATGTGTCAAAAGTTCAAATGATATATACTTAATATTATATTTTTGATATAGTTAAGCATCAAATTTTTATAAAGATAAGAATATATTTACAAAATTTGAAGAACATATATGGCGGGGCGGGGCGGTTTTTTCGGTTTGGTTTTTCGTATGCATCCGAAAACCGCCCCAAACATTTGGTTTTTCCAAAAAACCAAAACCGCTCACATCGGTTTTTCAAATGGTTCGGTTTTTTCGGTGCGGTTTTTTCGGTTTTTTCGGTTTCTGTTCGGTTTTTCGGTTTTTATGCTCACCCCTAGTTTTACATACTGATTTAAGCACAACAAAAGGCATTTAAGTTGACTCTAAAGTCAATTTGACTTTTAATCCCGTCAAGTTACCAATAGAAGTGAGATCGAGCGATAACTATTTTTTGGGTGACGACTGCGAGGACAAATCCGAGCCTTTAATCCATAAAATTTAATGGCTAGGATTGAATGTGAAAAAGATAAACAATGGTTGAAGTTTGGGGTGGTTTTGTGTAAAGTTTACCAAAATAATGGGGGGAAAAAGAAAATTTAAAGGGTTAAAATAGTCATTTGCAAACACTTTCTCTCTCCTAGTTCTACATATCAAACCTTGATTTGATGGGTTTTTTTTACACGCACCTTTGTTTTTCGGCCATAATTTTTTTTTCTTAGTAAAAAAAAACTAAAAATGTCAAAGTATTGGATCATTTTGTTAAATTTGGATCATTGTCAAAGTTTTGAATCATTTTGTTAATTTTGGATCATTGTCATAATTTTGGATCATTGTTGTTGGGTCACATTCTAAAGTATTGTAATAGTCTAGGGGTGTAATGTGACAGTTTATTGTAATCAATAGTCTAGGGTACTTTATGTAATTAGTCAATACTAGGCCTAGGTATAAATACCTAGTGGTAACCTAGTATTGACCTAACCTTTGCCGCATACTGTAATCGAACATAACGTTTTGGTGCAAAGCTTCTTGTTCTTCCAATAATCTTCTAATTACTCAATTGTTATTGCTTAATCGTTAAATCCGAATCTACAATTGGTATCAGAGCACAAATCATCTTTGATTCGATCCATTTCAGTGAAGATTAAGCAAGATCTTGAAGTTTTTGGTGAAGAACTCAAGAATCAAAATCGCAATTTGAGGTAATAAATCGTCCATATTCTTTGTTCATTACTTTCATCTTGTAATTCTAAGCATATTAGAATCAAGTTTCGATTAAATCCATCCACAATTGATCCCAATTCGTTGATTTTAAAGAAAACCATTAAAACACATTTTTTCCTCTGTAAAATCGAAATTACCTTCTGATTTGTTGTGTTTTGATCGAGTTTATTGACCCATTCTGTGCGAAAATCAATTTCGAGCATTTTGGGATTTGAATCGCTTGATTTGGTTAAGTATTGAGCATTCTAGGTTCGATTTAGTACAAAAACAGCTGTGTTCGCTCGTTATTGTCAAGAAAGACTTCGGCCCGAGAACAGTAACAAGTTCGGCCCGAACTTGTCAACAATCTTCGGCCCGAACTTCACATCGAACTTCGGCCCGAACTACACAACGAACTTCGGCCCGAAGTTCACATCGAACTTCGGCCCGAACTTCACATCGAACTTCGGCCCGAACTATAGACTTCGGCCCGAACTTCAACCTCAGCCCGAACATCAACCTCGGCCCGAAATTCTCATCTTCGGCTCGAACTTCTCAACTTCGGCCCGAACTTCTCAACTTCGGCCCGAACTATCGTGTGTCAAAAGGTGTTATACTAAAACGATCATAACTTTCAGCTCGAGTGTCCGTTTCCAGCCCACGAGTAACCAAATCGAAGCTAAAGTCGAAAGCTACGACGTGATAAACTTCGTTTCCAGCCGTAGGCGGTTTACCCGACTCCTCGGCCCAAAAACGCTTGTTTCGATCACTTTATTTGCGTTTTTGTGATTTTTCGGTCAATTTCCAAACTTCGTTTAGCTCCAGTTTCTTACCCAATTATCATTTTTGGCCAATTCGAAAATAGAGGACATATTTAAAGGGTCTTTTATCATCTGAGATCTTTGTGAAAAAATTTCAAATTAAAATTTTTTTTTCGGTCGTAACCGAACATCAAGCAATGACTTCAAGAGAAGCACTATCGATCGGGTCTGATCTGAAACCTCCAGTCCTATTCAGAGGGGAGTATGCCCAGTGGAAGAAAAGGTTTCTTCACTTCATCAACAGCCAAGAATTAGTTACTGAAATTCTTGAGTCCCTTAAGAATGGAAACGCAAAATTCTATGAAGATGTTGTTGCGTTACCTGATGCAGATCCTCCGGTTATTGGCGGTCGAGTTCTCATTCCTCCCTCCAGATATAATGCTATTCAAAAGCAACGTGCCAAAGCTGATCGTCAAGCATATTCCTTCATGCTTCAAGGACTACCGAATGAAATTTACAATAGTTTAGATAGTCTTGAGAGTGCTAAAGAACTTTGGGATGAAATAAGAAAACAAATGGAGGGCACGGTTCTTGGGAATAAGGCTAAGATGGTTAGTACGTTAAACTCCTATGAAAATTTTAGAGCCTCAGTTGGGGAAGACTTGCAAAGCACTTACCATCGATATTGCAACCTGTTAAATGATTTCCGCAAAAACAGTCTATCAAAGGGAAACCTGGAGATCAACATCAAATTTATCAACAGTCTTCTTCCTGAGTGGGAAATGTTTGGTAACAATGCTACGCAGAATAAAGATCTAAGTCTCATAGATAACCATGAGCTGTACGAATACTTGTACCAAAATGCTCCAATGGTGAGTAACATAGCCAAAACAAAACAAGAGACACAAGATACTCTTGCACTTCTTACCAAACAACAACATCAATTAAATGAGTCTGCTAAATCTAAAGAAAAAGCAGAAGAACCCACTCCTCAAAAACTCGATGATTTGGATAAAGAACTTCAAGAAGTGCTGCAAGCCATGTCACTCATCTCTAAATATGAGAAGAAATATTACCCGAAAACCGCAAACAACAATATGAGATTTTCATCAAACTTTAAATCTGCTCAAACTGCTTCTGCATCAACTGATAAGCCAGCCATGACACCTTTGGATCCTACAAAGAAATGTTATAACTGTTGTGTTGCTGGTCACTTCTCTCGCGATTGCACAAAACCCAAAGTTCTTGATTCTGAATATTTCAAAAAGAAGATGCTCTTGGCCAAACAAATTGAATCTGGGAAAGTGCTGTTAGCAGAAGATCTTCAGTGGATGGAAGACTCTGATCAAGAAGATGAGGAACATGCTGCAAACTTGTGTTTCATGGCAAGAGAAAATGCTGAGCTCCACGAACGTTCCAATGAGGAGACCAACAAAGAAATTGAGGTAACAAGCTCTTCTTTATCTAATTCTGATCATTCCACTGATTCTGATACTTGTCTTGATAAAAATCTGATTTCTGAAATTGATACCTTAAATCAAACAATTTTACTCGAAAAGGATATGAATACACAACTTTTAGAGCGTGTAATCATTTTAGAAAATCAATGCAAACAAACTGCTAATCTAGGTGAGCAACTTGTTAATCACATTAAACAAAATAAAATTTTTACACTGGAAACTCAGGATTTAAAAAGACAAGCATCAGAAATAAAGGTCCAATATGAATCTGATACTCAACATTTGTCACATACAATTTCCGAGAAAGAAGCTGAAATCACAAATCTAAAAAATGCACAAAATCCTATTTCAAAAGAACGAAATGACAAATATTACAAACTGCATATTGAAACGTTCCAAGAATGTCAATTCACAAAAAACTGGATGGAACGTAAACAACAAGAATTCAATGATAATGAAACCCAATTTAAATCTCTAAATTCTGAAATCAAAGAATTAAAAGAAAAATTAACCGATCAATCTAATCAATCATTGCAAGATAGAAATAGTCAACAGGTTATCGTACATCATCTCACCCATGACAAAGATCAGTTAGTATCTCACATTAAACATCTTGAAGAGTTAATTGCCAAACGAGGACATACTGATCAAACCATCCATTTGAACAAGCCAAAAGAGTTCAAATACTTCAACTCCAAACAAGGTCTCGGGGCAGACAATCCAGGATATCTGAGCAAGGCGTGCAGGGTTCTTCCGACACTATATGACTCTCGCTACATGCAAAGAGATATCTGGCAAAGCTTCATGCGGGTGACTGATGAAGAAAAAGAAATCGAAGCATTCAAAAGTCGAAGCAGGAAAATGCTCAAATCAGTTTCAATTATGCAAAATTGAACAAAACTTATGAATTTAAAAAGGATAAATTTGAAAATGATGAATATTTTCCTATTATAACTCCAGAAGAATTTGAAATTAAAGGGGATGCTGTCGTTCAAGAAAAAGTAACACGAAAACTTTATATTCCATCGTTAATTCTTGAAAAGAAAATCTGCCAATTAGAAACAGAAATTGATGAAACACAAAAGGCAAATGATAAGGAAAAATTAGTTTTACAAATCAAAATTCATGAATTAGAAGCTAAACTTGTTAAAACCAATTCTTCTTCTGTTCAAAATGATTCTCAAAATAATTCTTTTGTTCAAACTAAAACTCTTGAAAAGACTTCTACCATTAAAATCCCCGTTATTTTAAAAAGAAGCTCTGACTCAACTGTTTTAAATGTTTCAGATAAACCCTTAAATTCAAAGCTTGAGAAGCCCATGCCAATCGGAGACAGAGGAGCAACTCAGATAAAGAAGTCTAAGTCGTCCGGCTCTAGTATGCTTAAGTCAAAGGAACTTAAGAATTCTAGTTCATCGTCCTTTTTAGTTTCTTCTTTTTCTGTTCATAATATATGTAATAACTCCATGGATTTTATTGCTCCTAAATTGGCTTTTGGTACTGTTTATGATTATGCTGTTTATCGTCCTGTGAATTATACTGTTAATGGTGATAATTTGGTTGTTAAATATGATAAAACCGGTAAAAAGATTTATTGTGACAAGGAAACGAATAAAAAAATTTCCCAGTATGATGAACGATACTTCATTAGGTTAGATGCTCCATGTGGTCCTAGAAACTATGTTTTACATAAGTATGGTAAAATAATTAAGTTCTGCAAAACTTGTTTCCCATCCTCATGCAAAACATCAGTTTCTCGTTCTTTGCTATATCAACGTCAACATTTGTCTACGCCAGCTGTCAAATCGACTCCTGTTCATCCCATCCCACTTCACACAACTCGAGGAACCACCACACCTAAATCATCACAATAAAGTACTTCATCCAATTCTTCAACAACCAAATCAAAGATGAATAACACAAAATCCACGTTTATTAATTACACTTGGATCAAGAATGAACAGCCCCAATGGATTTTACATTCTCCAGAGAAAAAGCTTAAATGGTCTATCAAATCTATCCAAACAGAACTGCCTCCTTGCAGTTCCCCAAAATCTATAAATTAATCCTTCTGTAAAAACTGCATAAAACATCCTTCACTAATCGTATAGGACCCATAATTGATTGGGTACCTAAATTGTTTTAATTGTTTTATGTAGAATATATGGTATCTTGATTCTGGATGCTCACGGCATATGACGGGAAACAAGAACCTCTTAACAAATTTCAGAGATAAATATTTGGGTACTGTTCGTTTTGGAAATGATCATTTGGCTGCTATCATGGGAATTGGCGATATTATTCGTGACAAGTTAATCATTCGAAACGTCACTTATGTTGAAGATCTTGCTCACAACTTGTTCAACATCGGTCAATTTTGTGATAAAGAGTTAGAAGTTAATTTTCGAACAAAGAAGTGTGCTGTTCGTACTTATAATGGAAAAGAACTTCTTACCGGATCACGGGATACAAATCTGTTTACTATCAATCTAAATGACGTGACCCCAATGGAAGAAGTATGCTTACTGTCAACAGCGTCATCAGATGAATCATGGTTATGGCACCGTCGCCTCTCTCACCTTAACTTCAAAACCATCAACAAATTGGTAAAAGGTGGCCATGTATCTGGTCTCCCAGACCTTAAATTTGCAAAAGATCATCTGTGTTCGTCTTGCGAAATGGGAAAGATGAAGAAAACGTCACACAAATCCAAACCTGTTCCAAGTACATCCAAACCTCTTGAATTGCTTCACATGGATCTATGTGGACCAATGAGTGTACAATCAATTGCTGGTAAACGGTATGTGTTAGTGATTGTTGATGACTACTCACGGTATACCTGGGTTCACTTCTTACGTACCAAAGATGAAGCTACAGATACTATTATCGCCTTTATCAAGAAAACTCAGACAAATCTGGAATTAAAAGTCAACACCATTCGGACTGATAATGGAACTGAGTTTAAGAATAGAACTCTAGATTCATTTCTTGAATCTGTAGGTATAACCCATCAATTTTCCGCTGCTAGAACTCCACAACAGAATGGAGTAGTAGAACGAAGAAATCGTACCTTAGTTAAAGCAGCCCGCACAATGCTTTCATTTTCGAAACTACCTTTATCTCTGTCGGCTGAAGCCATCAACACGGCATGTTTCACTCAAAATCGTTCTATCATCAACAAAACCTACAACAAAACACCGTATGAATTGATAAATAACCGAATTCCGAATGTTAAATTTTTCCATGTTTTTGGGAGTCGTTGCTTCATCTTGAATGACAAAGACAAATTTAACAAATTTGAAGCTAAAGCTGACGAAGGGGTATTTGTTGGTTATTCACGTGAATCTGCATCATTCAGGGTTTATAATCGATCAAATCGGACAATAAGAGAAAGTGTAAATGTGAATTTTGATGAGACATTTCCTCTCGAGTCACTTACTTCAGATATTAAACCTCCTGCACCTCCTTCCGCACCTTCCACATCTGAAAATGATTTCAATGTATTGTTTGAACGTTTTTATGATGAATATCATAACATCAGACATACTTTACTTCAGGAGGCTGGCGTTCCATTCCCTGCAGCTGCAGATGTTCAGTCTATCAGTGTCCCTGAGACATACAGTCCGAGTTCCTCTGATTCTCCATCTCCAACGTCCGCTGCTCCTGAGAACACTGAGTCAGTACCAAATTCAGATTCTACTTCCTCATCAATGGAAACTCAATCACCAACGGATGTCTCTTCATCGTCCACTCCAGTTGTCGGTGCTTCTGATTCACTTGTTGAACCCGCTCAAGTTCCAAAGTGGGTGATCGATTTCTCCAAATTCAATGTTGAACAAGTCGATCCCCCACCTTCTTCATCCAATACCCAAACAACTATAATCCCGCATCCTGCATTTACTGATACCTCCAATATAACACAAGGTCAAATTCCACTTCCTCATACTCTGAAATGGAACAAAGAGCATCCTTTACATCAAGTAATTGGAAATCCTGAATCCTCGGTTCAAACTCGTAGAGCAACTGCTGATGAATGTCAATACTCATCTTTCTTAAGCTCTAATGAACCTAAGAAAGTAAGCGAAGCATTATCAGACCCAGACTGGATTCTTGCAATGCAAGATGAGATCAATCAATTTGAACGATTGAAAGTTTGGCGTCTAGTTCCAAAACCACCTGGAAAGTCCGTTGTTGGTACTAAATGGATCTTTAAGAACAAAAAGGATGAAAATGGGATTGTCATTAGAAATAAAGCACATCTAGTTGCTAAAGGGTATTCTCAACAAGAGGGCATCGAATATGAAGAAACTTTTGCCCCGGTTGCACGGATCGAAGCCATCCGGATATTTCTGGCATATGCAGCTCACAAGAATTTTACAATCTATCAAATGGATGTAAAAACTGCATTTCTTAATGGTATTCTCAGTGAAGAAGTTTTCATTCATCAACTAGAAGGATTTGTCGATCAAAACTTGCCTAACCATGTCTACATCCTTGATAAAGCGTTATATGGTTTGAAGAAAGCTCCTCGTGCGTGGTATGATGTTTTATCCAAATTCTTAGTCGACTCTGGTTTTTCAAAAGGCAAAGTTGACAAAACTCTATTCATCAAACGAAAAGGGGAAGATATCGTCCTCATTCAGATTTATGTAGATGATATTATTTTCGGCTCCACAAATCCAAGATACTGTAAACGGTTTTCAGATCTTATGATCAAAAGATTTGAAATGAGTATGATGGGGGAGATGCATTTCTTTCTTGGTCTACAGGTTCGTCAGTTACCTACCGGGATATTCATCAATCAATCCAAGTATATCACTGATTTGTTGAAGAAGTATCTGATGGATGACTGTAAACCCATTTCTACATCAATGTCACCCGGTTCAAAATTGCATACTGATCCTGACGGAAAGCTAGTTGTTATCACCAACTATCGAGGCATGATAGGGTCCTTATTATATCTAACTGCCAGTCGCCCTGATATAATGTTCTCTACGTGCGTTTGTGCTCGGTATCAGGCTGCTCCCAAAGAGTCTCACCTTCAAGCAGTCAAACGCATATTTCGTTACTTAAAGGGTACTCGAGATCTTGGTCTTTGGTATCCCAAAGAAACTTCGTTTGACCTGTCTGCATTCTCTGATGCTGATCAAGCTGGCTGTATGTTGGATCGTAAAAGCACTTCTGGAGGTGCTCAATTTCTCGGTGATAAATTGGTGAGCTGGTCATCAAGGAAACAAAATTGTGTATCTCGCTCTACTGCCGAAGCGGAGTATGTTGTTGCTGCAAGCTGCCTGTCCCAGGTAATTTGGATGCAGTCACAATTAAAAGATTACGGCTTTTCATATAGTTGTATTCCTTTATATTGTGACTCCCGAAGTGCAATTGCAATTTCATGCAATCCTGTTCAACATTCCAAGGGAATTCTTTTTCAGACATTTGGTAAATGTGAGGGTATAAGTCTAAGGTATAGCAATAGGTGAGTGCAAGGTGATGTGAAAAAACATGATAACTTTAAGAAAACACACCTTTGAGTGCATCCACACCGTAAATAAACCGGGCAACCATACAAAAGGGTGCTCATTCATACGTTGAATGTTTCGCCAGTCTTTACTAGCCCAGTAAAGCAATTGCACGCCACCACCAACCACTCAAATTCCTTTCAACAGGATTTTGTTTCAATTCATTAGGGGACGTAGCACAAAAGCTACTGACTACTCATTCGGAGTTTGTCGGTATTGAAACATAATAACCTCCTGCCCCGGGTTAAATCTCTTTGTATGCACAGTGTGTCTAGTTCTCACCCTCAAGAATCTTCCATTATAGGACACTTGCACTATCAAAATGGATCTCTGTGAATCCATCGGAACACTCGTAATGCATCACAATCTGATGTTTCACCAGGATCGAGTGGAAATCCTACTAGAGCTACCATCATGCCAACTCTAAACGCAGATCACACATTTGAATCAACGGTTGTGCAAACGACTACCGATTCATACCGTGTGCTAACGGATACTCTAAGTGAGTCCGGTGTTACCGAAAAATCCCTGTGAAATTCCTAAAATAAAACATCTTTAAAAAGCTGATTAAAATGCACATGAGCGTAATAGACCACTCTCAAATTACTCCTATGATCAGCTATATCCAGTATGATCTTCCCCGGAGCCACCAACATTATAGGAACTAAAACGTGAGGGTCCCTAGGTCTAGGTGAGCAGAATCAAGTATCTTGGGATCTTGATTGGGGTGTGCTGAGGTAAAAACATTGAGAGGGGGTATGAAGTACGAGGTGCAATTCAGTTTATCACATGGTAACACAAAACGAGGGTGTGGTTAAAAAAAATATGAAAAAGTGAGTTGAGTGAGGAGCGTGTGTGAAAGGGTTAAAGAAAACGAAAAACCCTCCCTAAACCGAACAAAAATCCGGGTAACCACGTCTATATCAGAATGCATAACTTGCTTTCTGATTAAGTCATCATGGACCCAGTGATGCAATGCACAACCCCACTGACCACTCAAGTACAGAAAGTACTTGTTTCAAAATCACGGAGATTACCACATCTACTATCGACATCTCATTTGGAGATTGTTGATATTGAAAAAGAGGACCTACCTCCAGTCCTCGCCTTCGTTTGTCCACATATAGAGTTTAGAACCGAATTAAATTTCTCTAGGACACAGGCATTCCACCAAGCATATCCTAGTGATATTGCTGGAACATTCATAGTTATACCAAACTTATTGGTATTCCACGATGATTGAATGGAAATCCTATCAGTGCTAAAATCAAAGCCAACACTGAACGTAGGTCACACAGTTTTTCAACTGTCGTGTTAATGGGAAATCTATATGATCCCGGTTTACCCTATATGACTATGCTGTAAAATGTGTTATATATTGATTCATTCAAAAAATGAATGTATCATTATTCAACACATTTTCATCAACAAGCTTAGGAGATTCTTCCTGTTACATGATGCTTCAGATAAATCCTGCTCATCATGAGGGGGAGAATATACTAGCCTAACTTACTCCACATAAAAAGGACACATATGGACCAGTGAAGGGGGGTAAACAAGGAACCGAAGACTCCACGAAGAAATAATTGTCTGTTTGAGGGGGAGCATAAACCTTATCAACAAATTTCCCGAACAACAATTATTAAAGATAATTGATCGACATAAAGCCACAAACTTCAAGAAAAGACTTCCGCTGTTAATCTCTCTATCATTATGGGTCTCAATTTTGGTCGATCAATATGTATCTTCAAAGTATTGTCTTCAAAATACCTTTTGTGGTTAAAAAGCTACAAGAAGTATTCGTTTTCACAGATTAACAAAGCTCAAGCCTGATCCTGATCATTATGCAACGAAATATCTACAAGAATAGGCTTTTGCTAAAGATGAAGACTTCGAAGACATGCTTCCAAGACTATTGTTACAAAGGGGGAGATTGTTGGGTCACATTCTAGAGTATTGTAATAGTCTAGGGGTGTAATGTGACAGTTTATTGTAATCAATAGTGTAGGGTACTTTATGTAATTAGTCAATACTAGGCCTAGGTATAAATACCTAGTGGTAACCTAGTATTGACCTAACCTTTGCCGCATACTGTAATCGAACAGAACGTTTTGGTGCAAAGCTTCTTGTTCTTGTTCTTCCAATAATCTTCTAATTACTCAATTGTTATTTCTTAATCGTTAAATCCGAATCTACAATTGTTAATCTTGCATAAACATGTTTTGATGGGTCTAGCTTTGATACCACTTGTAACATCCCAAAATCTCGTAGCACGATATTGTCCGATTGGCCCACCGGCGCACGGTTTTGTTCTTGGTATGGACCCCTCCACCCAAAAGGCATCATGCTAAGAGAGGTATCCACACCCTTATAAGGAGTGTTTCATTCCCCTCTCCAACAACAATGTGGGATGAATCTTACAATAGTGTAAGGTGGCCGGACATTAAGGTTCAGAATGGTGGTGGTCCTTGTTATTTTAGAAAGAGAAAAAATGATATGGGAAGAGGGGAGGGAGAAAGAGACGTCTTTAAACAAATTAAAGAGGAGAGAAGTTAATGTGTCAAAATTTGTTATACCCTTGTCAGTTTAAAACTTCCAAAACTCTATTTAAAAATTTGGTACACACCATCTTATCCATCCAATTTAAAAATCAATGGCTTAGATTGAGTTCTTCTGGTTCTGTAGCTTTAAATGGTTCTGAAACTAATTCTTCACTATATATATATATATATATATATATATATATATATATATATATATATATATATATATATATATATATATATATATATATATATATATATATATATATATATATATATATATATATATATATATATATAATATTATTAAAATTATAAATCTTTAATATATATATATCTGTATATGCTGGAGGAGGAAGTTGAAGACGTGTACCACTTGATGAAGACCAATACCACTTGCCGACCAATACCTTCAATGGTCGAGAGTCGACCAATAACACTTGAAGACGCGTCGTGGGAGGAAACATGTAACACCGGAGGCGTGTCGGGGCCGGCTTGCATGGCGGTCGTGACCGACATTTCGGTCGCCGGTTACGGACAGTCTTAGACGAGTTAATTCTCCAAGGAGTAAGGACAATGTTAGGTCACAACACCCTGGTTTAGTTGGTTAATTGATTGGTTAATTATAACTCTAAGACAAATATTGTATAAGAACAAGATATGAGTCAAATGTATAATTCCACTAACTGTGGCTTGTTGCGGAATAACAAGACCACTGATCAATTACAAAAGGTATGAAAGTGTAAAGTGAATTGGTAAGTTCTCCTTTGCAAGATGATCTCTATTTATAATGATATAGAGATCTTACATAAAGAGCAAAGGAGTAACCGAAGGACTAAGGTAGGAAAATGACTAAGATCAAGGGATTTGATCTTAGTCAATTACATATTGTAACTCAGTCCTTCTACTTAGTCCTTCTACTCAGTATCACTATCTGATACTGAGTACTGATACTGAGTTCCAATACTGATCAATCAGTATCAGACCTAAACTTAGCTATATTATTCTACATATTAATCAAAGCTAGTCTAGGTTGTTTTGTTATCTTAAGATCCAAAGGGGCAAGGATTTTTGCCTTAACAATCTCCCCCTATCTAATGATAACAAAAGAATTACAAAGAGATAAACAAAAATACAACAGCATAGGTAGCAACATCTTCTTCTTCATTTGCTGTTGATGGCTTCATTCTCATAGAAGACTTCTTGTTTGATGTGGACAAACTCTTCTCTGCTTTTGAGTTCATCCCTTCTACAATTCAGAACTACAACAATCTTCTTTCTGAACCAAGAGTCTTCTTTCTTGGTGATCATCCATTTCAGTCCAACAAGGTGACTGATTTGAGCTCTTGGTAGATCTTCTTCAGTAATGAAACACTCTCTATCCTCTGAGTCAGTATACATATATCCAGAAGTTGGATATATGACACTCTTTTGATCCTGAAAAATAAGGTTAGGAGGAAGAGGGTTCTTTTTAAGATACTTGTATGTATGAAGACATTCTGGTCTGTTGTTTGAGTAAGCCTCAGTCATCACACTGAGTGTTCTATACTCTATTTCATGAAGTAAGTCCTTCTCATAACATACTGCAGCTACTGCACAGATCTCATCCAAGACTATTTGATCATAAGTTGATTTCTTTGGAAGCTCTTTGATCAGTCTTGTGATCTTCACCCAGTCTTGAAGACCAATTCTTTGAATATCATGAATAAATATCTTCATGAGAGGACTGGTTAAGCCAGTACAAGTGATAGTGATTCTTCCTTCTTTGAGCTTCACTTTTACTTTATTGACATCCAGATTTAACCAATGTATCCCCCTTACATTTGGAAATGTTTTGGTCCTCAAGAACTCCTTCCTTTCCTCCTTATACTGAGTCCTAGCAGCAACCATATTCCAATAATGTTGAATATGGTCTGGACCCTTTCTTGAGATTCTATGTGAAGGACCAGGAGTATCAGTATCTGGGTCAGATTCTGGTTCAGCTTTGATTCCCAACTCTTGCTCATATAAAAATCTTTCTTGTTCTGCCCAGAGTTGTTGAGAAGTCAGTCTTGGAGCCTGCTCAGTATCACTGTCCAATGTATGAACAGGTCTTCTTTGTCTTGTTACCAAAGGAGCAGGTTCCTCACTTGATTCAGAAGAAGTGAGAACTGCATTGATGGGTCTTCTTGATAATGAACTCCTTCTTCTAATCACCAGATTTTCTGGTTCTTCATCATCCGAGGATGATGATGAAGAATTTTCTTGTTCTACCAGATTTAGTGCATAGTTCACTAAACCTGGTTCTTCATCTTCACCATCAGCAATAGGCCAGATGAAAGGCCTATATACCACAAATTGCAAGTTATTTTCTTCTAGAACAGGTGGCTCAGTATAAGCTTGCTGTGGTTGGTCAGTGTGAGTCTCCCCCTGAGCAGATGGCTCTAGTGGGTCTTCAATGTGTGGTACTGACCTACTTCTTTGTCTTCTTCTCTCATACTGAAATCGAAGTGGTTCAGTATGAGGACTCTGCTGATGTTGTTGTTGTTGTGGAGGTTGGTCTTCATTCAATCTTTGTCTTTTCTCCCCCTGAGCAGATGGCTCAGGTTGATCAACCTCAGTATCTCTTTGTCGCTTCTCCCCCTTATTGTTATCATTGGATGGGGAGGGAAGAGGATAAGTATCACCACCCATGTCCCCTTATGGTGCTTCAATGGTAGGGGATGGCATGGGCTCAGTCGCAGCATCAGTATCACCCTCAGTATTGGCATGAGAGGGTGATTGCATATGTGCAGGATCATCATCGCCTTCTCCTTCTTCATTATGTCCACCATGTGAGGATGGTGGAGGAGATGGAGGCTTATGTTGTTGTTGGAGTAGTGAGACTGACTGTTTGATGGAGTCAATGTCCATACTCATAGTGTCCATTCTGGCCAAAATTGTATTCTGAGTGTGTTGAATGGCCAGAATATTCTGCATGATTGCTTGCAGAGTCACTTGTTCTTCTGCAGCCTGTGATGCTGGAATACCCTGCACAGATGGTGCTAAAGAAACAAAAAAAAAATATAAAACTGGTTAGAAAGAAAGGTTTATCAAATAGAATTGTGGTGTTGTTTAATTCTATAATCATATAAACAGAGTTTGTGAAGTCTGTATTTCATCTGGTTTATGATGAAATATTGTGGACTTGTGCATAGCATGTGTAAGAAGATTTTAGTAAAAGTGAGTGTGAAAATTTAAGTAGCTCAGTATAGGATAAGTCACATTTACTAAAAGGTTTGGGTTTGGGAATTCGAAGCCTGAGATGTGCTTCTTGTTATTTTCAATGTTTATCACTCGGTATTAGAGTGATAACAGAGATGTGGCTAAACCCCATGGAAAATTTTTGGATTTTGTGGCTTAAGGGTTTGTGATCATTTCTTGAATTATGCTACCCAACTCAAAAATAAGTTGGACATTATTCAAGCAGCACCAGTGGGTGTCAGTGTGACATCAACCACCATTGTCTCTTTAAATGTTGAGACAACTGTAGACTGACAATGATCAATTGAAAGTGCTCAGTATATGAATTTTTCATAGCAGCAGTGGGCTAGCTATGTTGGCCATAAAAGGATATATATTTGAAAGATCGTTTGAGACTTTGGTCAGTATTGAGTTGGTACTGGCCAATACTTAGTCTCTATTTGGGAATGATATATATATATATATATATATATATATATATATATATATATATATATATATATATATATATATAGAAGTTTAAAGGCTTTTTAGAAATTCATACCTGAGACTCTGTCAGATTCCCTTCTAGCATCTGCAGAGGTCGGTGCAGGATCATGTGATTGTTGATGTGCAGCACCAACATCTTCAATACCGACTTGTCTTTCTTGATGAGCACCTTCCAGTGTAGTTTGCTCATATTGAATCTCCACATCAAGAGGAACATGAGGTTCCTCAATTGGTTGAGCAGTTGGAACTAGTTCTGGACCTGGAAGGTCAGCGGTGGCTGCAACTAAGCTTTGGGCTTGAAGAGAAGAAGTTAATGATGGAACATTTGCAGGCTGCACCTCCTCAGATGATAACACATCCATAATGACTGGTGAGAGGTTTCTTCTTCTTCTTCTGAGGACAAGCTGTGTGGCTTCAGTCGACTCAGTAGGAGAGGAATGTGGTTGAGTCGGTTCTTGAACTTGTGGAACATCCTGCACATCTGGCATCTCAACATCTTGACCAGCATTTCCTCCATTACCACTATTATCATCATCATCATCATCATCATCATCATTGTCTGATTCAGAATCAGACATGTCTACTTCCTCATTTATGTGTTCTTGAACAATGGCCCACATATAAGGACTCAGTAGAGGCTCTCCTTGTCTTGGCCTGTAAAAGAAGATCTTCTCACTAAGAGGAGGAAGATCAACCCTTGGACTGTGAAACTCATCATAATAATGTGTGGGCATTGAGTGTTGAAAGATGAGTGATAAGAATCTGCAGAAAGGGACATTACATTCCCTTGTGTTAGCCCGAACCAAAGTAGCTAATTCATTGAAAATGAGCCGCGCAAAATCAATGTTTCTTCCATAGTACAGAGCATGTACTATTTGCATCCCAAATTCATTTATTTGGTCAAAAGCACCCGTCTTGTGGGTCATACACCGAATAATTGTTGTAATGAGAATACCCCACATAGGACCAAATACGTTTCTTTTGATGATTCCCGTTATTCCTCTTCTACCCAAGAATGGCAATACTGCGCGTGCCTCTGTTCTATCAACGAATGGGTCATACTGAGCTTGAGCGGGAAGCCTCAGTGTTTCACGAATGATGGCAGTAGAAACAAATGCCCTTCTTTGATCTCGAATTACCCACCCAGCAATCATATCTGGAGAATCGAGTGTGGCAGAGTACCAAAACTCGCATAGCATTTCTGGGTAAATTGCTCGAGGAGACAAGGTCAGTGCACGAGCAATTGGGCAATGCTTCATAAAAGTCACAATGTTTGTGAATTCTTGGCATACCCAGGCTTCAGGAATAGTGAAATTTGCTGTGATGTTGTTCCTCGCAAACCTGGGCAGTTCATCATTTCGGAATTTG
Source organism: Calendula officinalis (assembly GCA_963853835.1). Classification (NCBI taxonomy): domain Eukaryota; kingdom Viridiplantae; phylum Streptophyta; class Magnoliopsida; order Asterales; family Asteraceae; genus Calendula; species Calendula officinalis. The sequence goes on along the minus strand of OY970828.1, from coordinate 12,520,765 downwards.
ATTTCCGATTCAACCTATGGAGCAACGAAAGTGTAATTCGCCATCTGTGATTTTGATTTAAGAGTTTTTGCTTGCTAATAGAAAGTGAAATCGTTAATCGCAGAGAGAATTTAAAATAAAAGAATGAAATAACTGTTAAAAGATATTTGAAGTAAAAAAAAAACGGTTATTTATAGGTGTTTGAAATATAATTAAGGTATTGGGAAGTTAAACCGGCTGATTTGACTGCCTTATCCTGTGCAAACGGTAACTTTCCTATTAAGAAAGGTTACCATTGGGCAGTATGAGCGTTAAGCTCGGTGTTAACGCCGTCATACCCCAATACTGAGTTTAAAAAAAATTAATTTAAAAAAAATTTTAAAATTATAAAAATAATTAATTTACTCTTGAAATTAATAAAAAAAATAAAAATTTTAAATTTTGATGATAACATACTAGTGATACTGAGTGGTCAGTATCAACAGGAGTGATACTGATCGTTCAGTTTTAAAGAAAATTAAGAAAGATTAAGGATTCAACATAGCTAATTGCCCTAGTAAATACATAAACATTTCCTCAGGGAGAGGTTTAGTAAACACATCGGCCAATTGTTCATCTGTTGGTACATAATCTACCTCAACCTTACCTTTTTCCATATTATCTCGAATAAAGTGGTGTCTGATATCAATGTGCTTGGTTTTGGAGTGATAGACTGGGTTCTCTGTGATAGCAATAGCACTCTTGTTATCACAATGAATGGGAGTCTTATGAAAGTTGAACCCATAGTCTAAGAGTTGATACTGCATCAATAATAATTGAGCACAACAACTTCCTGCAGCAACATATTCTGCTTCTGCTGTGGAAGTTGCTACACCCTGGTTTAGTTGGTTAATTGATTGGTTAATTATAACTCTAAGACAAATATTGTATAAGAACAAGATATGAGTCAAATGTATAATTCCACTAAGTGTGGCTTGTTGCGGAATAACAAGACCACTGATCAATTACAAACGGTATGAAAGTGTAAAGTGAATTGGTAAGTTCTCCTTTGCAAGATGATCTCTATTTATAATGATATAGAGATCTTACATAAAGAGCAAAGGAGTAACCGAAGGACTAAGGTAGGAAAATGACTAAGATCAAGGGATTTGATCTTAGTCCGTTACATATTGTAACTCAGTCCTTCTACTCAGTCCTTCTACTCAGTATCACTATCTGATACTGAGTACTGATACTGAGTTCCAATACTGATCACTCAATATCAGACCTAAACTTAGCTATATTATTCTACATATTAATCAAAGCTAGTCTAGGTTGTTTTGTTATCTTAAGATCCAAAGGGGCAAGGCTTTTTGCCTTAACAGACAACACGTAAAAATGTAAATTTCTTAGTTTAAAAATCTTAAATTTGTGAATGTCTAAGTTTAGCTATACAAACATATTGTAGGAGCTAATATCAATTTTCATTTAGAAAATACAATTACAATAAGGAAAATTGACGAATACGTTTACAAAGATGGAAACAAATAAAAATAGAACAAACAACTACAAGGTTTTGGTTGAGTCTCGTGAAATTCACGATTACCTTAGAATAGATTCGTTGTCTATTTCTCAGGGTAAAAACACCGAGTATTTTTACACTACCGGATATAATCCAAGCCAGACACCAACCGAAATTGAGAGTGTTTTCACAAGGGAAAAGCTGCGATTTTGTAGGTAGGTGATCAAGGTGTATATACAAATAAGACCCAATGTATCTATTTAAAGTGTAGAATGCTAGCTATATTTACTGAAAATTTTAAATACATTCAATGCTATTCAATCAAGAAATCAAAACTGTAATCTGCTGTAAATGCAGAATTTTCGTAACTGGTCAGTCCAGCAACTCAGTACGAGAACTCAACGTAGCAGGTCAATATTGGAACTCAGTATCGGAAGTCGGCGCTGCAACTCAGCCAGGCAGTCTACGCAGCCAGTCAGCGCAGCTCAGGGTCAGTACTGCAGCAAGGTACACGTCGAACACTCAGTATCGAGGAGGTGGGTATTGACCAGTTCAGTACTGAGGTGGTCAGTATGAAAAATTCAATACTGTGGATGTCATTACGAGATTATTGCAGTGTCAATGAGATGCAAAAAATTGACCCGCACGGGGGAGGGACTAGCACAAAAGCTTTGTCCATAGCCCGACCCGTATCAAGCCTTCCAACCTGAAATGTGTCAATGAGGGAGGGATTAGCACAAAAGCTAAATGAATGAATAAAACCACAAACTAAACAAAGCACTAAAAACATGCAAGCAAGTATCATCTCCGCTGGGGGTAACTGTTTTGAGAGGATCGGCAGCTCTGTCGAACCCTAAACCATGGTTGGCCATAACCATGGTAACCGATAGCGCTGTAACCAACTCACCGGTAAACCCCCTTACGTGTAACGTATACAGGTCAGGTCTGAATACCACAATCGTTGATACACTATGCCCATCCGTTATCCATCCGACACTGACCTCATCCCGAATGTGCTCATTGTCATGTATAGTAGTCCTCTATCACTAGGTATACATATCAAGTAGGCTAGGTACAAAGAGTCGTGCTCAAACACAACTCAGAGAGTTCACGCCGTGAACTCTGCATGTTCTCGTCGCGAACTAGAGTTCACGTCGTGATCTCGATCGCGAACAAGTTCTCGCTTCGACCCCAAGTTCTCTGTTGAAGTTCACGACTGCGAACTATAGTTTGCGTCGCGAACTTCCTAGATCTGGTAATTCCCTGCATTTTTCACAAAAATGCATATACAAATCCAAAGGAACCGAACCCAAGTTGTAGGTTAAATCCACTCAGCTTTCAACCTTCGATTCCTTAACTCAGTGAGCAAGCATCACTGAGTCTCCTTCCCGGTTCTCATAACAAGTACACCGAATTAGTAACTATTCCAATGAAATGTCAAAATTAATCAATTTAACAAATCACAAACCAAGGCTCATAAAATACACATTTTATGACATTACCAACAAGCCCAATAATAATAACAAGTCAATTAGCCATTTATGACTATCTAGCCCGATTTACCACTAGTTGACCCAAACAGGCCAAAAACCCGAATATGCCTATAACACTTTCAATGTTCCACCAACTAGCACATATTCTTTCTACTAGCAAGTCATACTCATTTAACAATTCATTAAGTTCATAACTACCATAAATCCAAGTATTTTACTTCCACATTTCATGGTCACACATTTTGAGCCAATCATCCAAACACTAGCTAGTTATTCCATCAAAACATACAATACTTGATTTCTCAACATCCATAACTTAACTAACATGTTTTCTTAACATATTAAACAATTTTAACCATTCAAACATCAAGAAATCCAAGGTTTGTCAAAACACACCTTCTACAACCACCATTAATGTAGGTAGAAGTTTATTTTTACCAAACCTTGTTTTCCCACAAATAACCATGTAATACATGACAAAGCTTGCATAAACACATGGTATAACATCTAACACAAGATTCCACCACAACACATCAAGAATATCAAACCCTAGTTCATACCAAAGTTCATGAACACCAAGAACAAGTAAAAGAGAAGGTGTAACTTACTTCTAAGCTTCTCCTACACAAATTTTAGTAAGAAATTCAGATCCTAGCACAAGGAAATCACTAAGAATGCTCAAGAACAAGGTGGGGTTTGCTAGAGAGAGTTTGGAAATGAAATAGTAAAACATGTGGATAATATTTTCAAATGAAGAAAGAAACGGAGAAAGAGAGGGTATCTCCTCTCTCAAAACCGGCCAACCAAGGGGTGGGGCCCCCTCTTGGAAATTTCCATCTATTTTCAGTATTCTTCTAAAATGTGCGGTTCGTAGTTAATTTATTTAAAATAACAAACGGACTCAAATTTTAAAAATGAAAGCATTTCCGGAAACAAAATTCAACAAAGAATCCAAAGATATAAAAATCACATTTTCATTTAAGAAGTATCAATAAGGTCATATAGCATTTATCATATAATACATTACCTTAACGTCAATAAACTACTAGGCTAGGTTTTGGGATGTTACAACTCTCCCCTGTTTAGGAAGATTCCGTCCGCGGAATCCCATCTCGATCAAATAAGGAGGGATAACGTTCCCGCACATCAACCTCGGTCTCCCAAGTCATATCCGCACCCAAACTGTGCTTCCACTTTACCAAGACCATCGGGATTTGTTTCTTTCTCAATTTGGTTACTTTCCGATCCAACAACTCCATCGGTTCCTCAACCAATCTCTTCTTCGTATCCACCCGAAATTCTTATACCGGAAGAATCTGACTCGGATCTTCTATATTACACTTTCTCAAATAACAAATGTTGAAAGTGTTATGGATTGACGGCAACTCCGGTGGTAAATCTAGGGTTACCGATTGATCATTCACCACTTTACTAATTTGAAACGGTTCAATAAACCTAGGGGCCAACTTCCCTTGTTTACCAAAATAGATAACACCCTTCCAAGGTGATACTTTCAAATAAACCTTCTCATTTTTCGAGAACGTAGCGGGTCTATGTCTCAGATCCGCATACATCTTTTGTCGATCACGGACAGCTTTCAACTTCTCTCGGGCAATAGCAACTTTATCCGCTGTCATTTGAACAATATCGGGTCCCGCATATTGTTTCTCGCCCGCTTCCAACCAACACGTCGGGGTATGACACCGACTTACATACAACATCTCATTCGGTGGCATACTAACACTTGAGTGATACGAATTATTATAAGCAAATTCAATCAACGGTAGGTGAGAATCCCACGACCCACAGTACTCTAGAACACAAGCCCGCAAGATATCTTCAAGAGTTTGTATCGTTCTCTCCGATTGGTCGTCGGTTTGAGGATGATACGCGGTGCTCAAGTTCACCCGCGTTCCCAATTCTCGTTGCAAGCTATTTCAAAAGTTCGAAACAAAATGTGGATCTCTATCGGACACGATAGAAATCGGAATGATGTGACGTGATACCACTTCATCAACATATGATTTCGCCAATTTGCTGAGTGAGGCGGTCTCACTAGTAGCTAAGAAATGAGCACTCTTCGTCAAACGATCAACTATAACCCAAATCATGTCGTGGCCCTTTTGTGTACGCGGAAATTTTGTCACGAAATCCATGGTAATCCGATCCCACTTCCACTCGGGAATCGGCAATTGAGTTAAAGTTCCATACGGTCTTTAGTGTACGGCTTTAACTTATGCACAAATATGATATTTACCCACATATCGGGCAATATCGGTCTTCATCGTCGGCCACCAATAAAGTGCTTTTAGATCCTTGTACATCTTTGTGCTACCTGGGTGAACCGATAACCGAGAATTGTGAGCCTCGGCTAAAATCAATTCCCGCAAACCCCCGAGTAACAGCACCCAAACCCGAGATTGATACGTCTTCAAACCTCGTGAGTCTTCTACTAAATTATCCTTCCTATTTATTAAGATCTCGGTATTCAAGTTTTCAACGTTCAAAGCTTCCATTTGAGAATCTTCAACCGGGACACCAAATCCGACACAATTTCCATCCGCATAAATTGTACCCTTCCCGAATCCCCCTTTCGACTCAAGGCATTGGCCACCACATTCGCCTTCTCGGGATGGTATCATATCTCGCAATCATAGTCTTTAATCAACTCTAACCATCTTCGTTGTCGCATATTCAACTCCTTTTGAGTGAATATGTATTGCAAACTCTTGTGATCCGTGCAAATAACACATTTGGTACATACATATAATGTCTCCATAATTTTAACGCAAATACCACCGCCACCAACTCCATATCATGAGTCGAATAATTCTTCTTGTGAGGTTTTAATTGCTTAGAAGCATTGGCAATAACTCAATCTCGCTGCATCAACACGCAACCCAAGCTCGCGAGTGATGCATCGCAATAAACAATAAAAATTTCGGGCCTTCAGATAAGGCAAGGATCGGAGCTTGACATGATAATTGCTTCAGGGTTTGAAAGGACTTTTCATGTTCATCACCCCACCGAAATGGTACATCTTTACGGGTCAATTTCTTCATTGGGCCCGCTATCTTCGTAAAGTCTTTAATGAAACAACGTTAATAACCCGCCAAACCCGAGATGCTCTTTATCTCGGATGGAGTTTTGGGAGCACTCCGATTCATAACCGCCTCTATCTTTGTCGGGTCCACCTTTACCCCATTCAAAAAAATCACATGACCTAAAAAGTGAACTTCTCGAAGTCAAAATTCGCACTTCGGGAATTTCGCATATAATTGTTCCCGCTTTAACGTTTCTAACACTTGCCTCAAGTGTTCCTCGTGTTCTTCTTCGGTCTCGGAATAAATTAAAATGTCGTCAATAAACATGATAACGAATTTGTCGAGGTAGGGCCGACAAACTCGGTTCATCAAATCCATAAATACTGTGGGAGCATTCGTCAACCCAAACGGCATAACCAAGAACTCGTAATGACCGTAACGAGTTCTAAAAGTCGTCTTTTGAACATCGTTCTCGTGAACCCGAACCTGGCGATAGCCCGATCTCAAATCGATCTTGGAGAAATAAGAAGACCCTTGGAGTTGATCAAACAAGTCATCAATACGAGGCAAAGGATACCGATTCTTTACCGTTCTCTTATTCAATTCCCGATAGTCGATGCACATAAGAAGTGCACCATCTTTCTTTTTCACAAATAACACCGGAGCACCCCAAGGTGAAGAACTCGACCGAATAAACCCCTTATCCAACAACTCTTTCATCTGTGGCATCATTTCTCGAATTTCGAACGGTGCCAATCGATACGGTGCTCTAGCCACGGGATTGGCTCCCGACACCAAATCGATTTTGAATTCTACCTCCAGAATGGGAGGTAACCTAGGCAAATTTTTGGGAAACACCTCCGGGTATTCCGAAACCACCTGGAGATCTCTAGCCACTTTCTTCTTCTTTTTCACATTGATCACATAAGCCAAAAACAATTCATCCGGGAGATAATGGGTATGGTCGGGGTAACGCGGTTTCCCCGGACCATTACGTGTGACCCGTTGGGTAAGGAAAAAGTAATCAAATTTTGGTGACAATTTATATTGGCCTTATTAACACTTAACCAATCCATACCTAAAACCACATCAAAGCCGGATATTGGCATAACAAGCAAATTATCCGAAAATTTCACACCATCAATATCAATACTAGCTCCGGACACGGATGTCGTGACCAGAACCATTTCACCATCGGCCACCTCTACCTCTAGATGCGTCGCGATCAAAGAGGTAGGCAATTTCAATTTATTACAATATTTCGTTGATGAAATCGAACAATTGGCACCCGAATCGAATAATACATGAGCGGGTATGGAGTTAATTAGAAACATACCCGTGATGACATCATCGGTAGTGGTGGCACCCTCCACCGTCATTTTGAAAGCTCGACCCGTAGGTGGTGGGTGGCTCTTCCTCTTATGACCCCCGTTGGCGCCGATCCCCCGCCCGAACCCGCACTCTTCCTTGTCGGACAATTCACGGCCCTATGGCCCTCTTACTGACAGTTCCAACAGACATTGTTCTCTAACTTACACTCCGAAGATTCATGCCCATGTTGCCCACATCTGATACACCTTCTAGATTGTGTCGTACACGGACCGGCATGAGAGGACTTACACGGTAGGCACCATGGGTTCTTTTGATTGGAACCTTGTAGTATTTGTTTCCGATGATCATCTCCCGACCTTTGATTCCCTTGAGACTTCTTATCGTTTTGCATGCTCAATTGCTCATACTTTCCCTTATGGTACGGGGCCTTCTCCCAACTCATTGCCTTTTGGGCTAAAATGTCACCCTCGGCCGATTTGGCTAGATCGAAGGCTTGCAAGAGAGTTCCCACAAGCCTAGCCACATTCCGGTATTCGGGCAACAATGCCACGATAAAGTGTTTGATTTGCGAGGGCTCATCGGGTACCCATTGTGTTACAAACCGGAGCTTGCCATTGAATTGGATAATAAGCTCATCCACCGTCATACTTTCTTTCATCTTCAACATCATAAATTCATTTCGGATCTTATCCAACTCAAACGGGTTACAATACCTAGCCTCCACTTGTTCCCTAAATTGTTTCCACGTGATCGCGTTCAACTTATCATTGCTAAAATTAGCAGTCAACCCATTCCACCAATCCATGGCCGGTCCCCCCAACATCCGGGACGCATACCGGACCTTCAAGTGGTCCTCACAGCTACATGCTCTAAGGGTCTTTTCAGTTGCCCTAAGCCAAGTTAAGGTTTCCTCCGGGTCGGTGCCCCCACGATACTCGGTTGGTTTACAATCAAGGAAGTTCTTGTAAGTGCACGGTTTCTTCTCGACTGGTAGGGGTTGGTAGAAAAATTATTGGTGTTGGGCATTAGAAATCGGTATGGTAGGGGTGGGGTTTGGTTGTGGTATGCTTGCATTTGGGGAGGATGAGTCATTTCGGGGAAAGAAGGGTATGTGGGTAGTTTGAGTGAAGTGTGGGGGTGGATTCGTTTGAGCGGTGGATTGTGGCATAGTAGACCGAGCCACGGGTCGCAGCTCAGTGGGTTGGTTTTGGCGGAGAGCTCTAATGGTATCCTCGAGTTCCATGTTTCGAGCTTCCAACAAGATGATATTTTCCTAATTTGGTATTTCATCACTTCCCGAGCCCGATGCTCCAATGTTCCCATGGCTCGTGTTCGGCGGGGCATCTTCCAACAAGTTTCCATCTGTAACCATTCCTGCTACATACACAACATCTCACCAAGACTCAGTTTAAATCGTAAGTAATCATCTACTAACTACTAAACCCCATGCACTTTTTCTCTAATCCCTCTTGTCCGGAAGGTTGACCAAACCTGAGCCACGATTTGGGAATGAAACACCTAAACATGTATCCATCCACAAGCCGAAGCTCTGATACCAAGTTGTAACAACACTTTGTTGAAACCATTTTTTTAAGAGACAACCATTTTGACATTAATAATAAAGTTACGGAAGCAATTAGTCTAGCACCTAGTTACGTTAACTTTAAATAACCGTGGTCCCACAAAATATTACAATTTAAGAAGTTAGTTAAAAGACGGAATTACAAAAACTAGGCTCCTTTTCACAAAATACATTTTTAAATGCATGGTCAAACGCCCCGTCCAAAGCCCGGCCGTTTCAAGCCTTCCAACCAAAAATGTGTCAATGAGGGGGGGGGATTAGCACAAAAGCTAAGTGCATAAATAATACCACAAACTAAGTAAAGCACTAAAAACACGCAAGCAAGTATCATCTCCGCTGGGTGTAACTATTTTGAGAGGATCGACGGCTCTGCCGAACCCTAAACCATGGTTGGCCATAACCATGGTAAACGATAGTGCTGTACCCAAATCACCAAGAAACCCCCTTACGTGTAACGTATACAGGTAAAGTCCAAATACCACGATCATCGATATACTAAGCCCATCCGTTATCCATCCGACACTAACCTCATCCCGAATGTGCACATTGTCATGTATAGTAGTCTTCTATCACTAGGTATACATATCAAGTAGGCTACCTACAAACAATCGCGATCAAACACAACTCAGAGAGTTCACGCCGTGAACTCTACATGTTCGCATCGCGAACTTGAGTTCACGTCGTGAACTCGGTCGCGAACAAGTTCCTGCTTCGACCCTAAGCTCTCTGTTGAAAGTTCACGACTGCGAACTTCCCAGATCTAGTAATTCCCTGCATTTTTTCACAACAATGCATATACCAATCCAAAGGAACCGAACCCAAGTAGTAGGTTAAATCCACTCACCATTCAACCTTCGATTCCTTAACTTAGTGAGCTAGTACATTGAATCTCCTTCCCGGTTCCTGTAACAAGTACACAGAATTAGTAACTATTCCACCGAAATGTCAAAATAAACAATTTAACAAATCACAACCCAAGGCTCATAAATGTTAAGGCAAAAAGCCTTGCCCCTTTGGATCTTAAGATAACAAAACAACCTAGACTAGCTTTGATTAAAATGTAGAATAATATAGCTAAGTTTAGGTCTGATACTGAGTGATCAGTATTGGAACTCAGTATCAGTACTCAGTATCTGATAGTGATACTGAGTACAAGGACTGAGTAGAAGGACTGAGTTACATTTTGTAACGGACTAAGATCAATTCCCTTGATCTTAGTCATTTGCCTAGTTTAGTCCTTCGGTTACTCCTTTGCCCATTATGTAAGATCTCTATATCATTATAAATAGAGATCATCTTGCAAAGGAGAAATCACCAATTCATTTTACACTTTCGTATCTTTGTAATTGATTAGTGGTCTTGTTATTCCGCAACAAGCCACACTTAGTGGATTTATACATTGACTATATTCTTGTGTTATCACTCTAATATTTCTCTAAGTATAATATTCTATCAATTAACATTAAACCAGTGTTGTTGTGACCTAACAACTGGTATCAGAGCAGGCTAAATAAACTCTTATTTAGTCGATCTATAACCCTGGCAGCCATTCCTTATACTTATCCTTCACTTACTCCAAAATCAAATATGTCTACCATTGGTGCACCAATTATGTCTGGAAAGGGAGTACCCATCTTTGATGGTAAAGACTTCCATCAATGGAAGCTAAAAGCTCAGTGGTATCTCGAATCCATTCATCATGAAATGCTCACTGTGCTAAATGATGGTCCTATCATCCCACAAACTGTGGAACCCGTTGCTGCTACTAATAATGCTCCTGAGAGCATAAGGACAGTTCCAAAACTGAAACACACCTGGACTTATACTGACCGTCAGTTATTCAGTCTAGACTCAAGAGCAAAGGGAGTGATTGGTAATGCTATTACCAAAGAAATACTTAATGCAATTATGAAATTGCCAACAGCAAAGGCTATGTGGGATAGCCTATCAGTCACCTATGAAGGCACAGCAAAGGTGAAGTTGCAAAGAAAAAGCAACATGAGAAGGAAATATGAAAACTTCTTCTCAACTCCTAATGAAGACATCACCACTCTCTATAACAGGTTCAATACTGTTATCCATGATTTAATCAGTGTAGGCATTGTGAAAGAGGAAGGAGAGCTTGTTCAAAAGTTCCTGGATAGTCTTCCTCAACAATTTCTTGACATGACAAACTCTTCAATGCTGCTAACAACATTGAGTCATACACTCTTCAAACTTTGTATGGTCTAATGTTGAATCATGAGGAGAATAATGCTGCAAGACTGATCAACTGGAAGAAAACTGACAAGTCTTCCACTGGCATGGCTCTAGTTGTGCAACAAGCCACACTTAGATGAACATTGTGACTTTTCTGAAGAATTGCCCAATTGCTCGTGCACTGACCTTGTCTCCTCGAGCAATTTACCCAGAAATGCTATGCGAGTTTTTGTACTCTGCTACACTCGATTCTCCAGATATGATTGCTGGGTGGGTAATTAGAGATCAAAGAAGGGCATTTGTCTCTACTGCCATCATTCGTGAAGCACTGAGACTTCCCGCCCAAGCTCAGTATGATCCATTTGTTGATAGAACAGAGGCACGCTCAGTTTTACCATTTTTGGGTCGAAGAGGAACAACGGGCACAATCAAAAGAAATGAATTTGGTCCTATGTGGGGTATTCTCATTACAACAATAATTCGGTGTATGACCCACAAGACGGGAGCTTTGGACCAAATAAATGAATTTGGGATGCAAATAGTACATGCTTTGTACTATGGAAGAAACATTGATTATGCACGGCTCATTTTCAATGAATTAGCTGCTCTGGTTCGGGCTAACACAAGGGAATGCAATGTCCCTTTCTGCAGATTTTTATCACTCATCTTTCAACACTCAATGCCCACACATATTTATGATGAGTTTCACAGTCCAAGGGTTGATCTTCCTCCTCTTAGTGAGAAGATCTTCTTTTACAGGCCAAGACAAGGAGAGCCTTTATTGAGCCCTTCTATGTGGGCCATTGTTCAAGAACACATAAATGATGAAGAAGACATGTCTGATACTGAGTCAGACAATGATGATGATGATGATAATGATGATAATAGTGGTAATGGAGCACAGGCCGGTCAAGATATTGAGATGCAGGATGTTCCACAAGTTCAAGAACCGACTCAACAACATATCTCTCCACCTGCACAGGATCCTGATGCTCCTCATATTGAAACAGTTTTTGATACTGAGTCCTCCGAAGACACACCACTGGTCCTTCAAAGACGAAGAAGGAATCTTTCCCCTATCATTATGGGAAACTTATCATCTGAGGAGGTGCAGCCTGCAAATGTTCCATCTTTAACTGCATCTCTTCAAGCCCAAAGTTTTGTTGCAGCCATCGCTGACCTTCCAGGTCCAGAATTAGTTCCAAATGCTCAACAAATTGAGGAACCTCATGTTCCTCTTGATGTGGAGATTCAATATGAGCAAACTACACTGGAAGGTGCTCATCAAGAAAGAGAGGTCGGTATTGAAGATGTTGGTGCTGCACATCAACAATCACATGATCCTGCACCGACCTCTGCAGATGCTAGAAGGGAATCTGACAGAGTCTCAGGTATGAATTTCTAAAAAGCCCTTAAACTTATATATATATATTTCATTCCCAAATAGAGACTAAGTATTGGCCAGTACCAACTCAATACTGACCAAAGTCTCACACGATCTTTCAAATATATATCCTTTTATGGCCAACATAGCTAGCCCACTACTGCTATGCAAAATTCATATACTGAGCACACAATTGATCATTGTCAGTCTACAGTTGTCTCAACATTTAAAGAGACAATGGTGGTTGATGTCACACTGACACCCACTGATGCTGCTTGAATCATGTTCAACTTATTTTTGAGTTGGATAGCATGATTCAAGAAATGATCACAAACCCTTAATCCACAAAATCCAAAAATTTTCCATGGGGTTTAGCCACATTTCTGTTATCTCTCTAATACCGAGTGATAAACATTGAAAATAACAAGAAGCACATCCCAGGCTTCGAATACCCAAACCCAAACCTTTTAGTAAATGTGACTTATCCTATACTGAGCTACTTAAATTTACACACTCACTTTTACTAAAATCTTCTTACACATGCTATGCACTAGTCCACAATATTTCATCCTAAACCAGATGAAATACAGACTTCACAAACTCTATTTATATGATTATAGAATTAACCAACACCACAATTCTATTTGATAAACCTTTCTTTCTAACCAGTTTTATATTTTTGTTTCTTTAGCACCATCTGTGCAGGGCATTCAGGCATCACAGGCTGCAGGAGACCAAGTGACTCTGCAAGCAATCATGCAGCAAATTCTGGCTATCCAACATACTCAAAATATAATACTGGCCAGAATGGACAAGATGAGTAGTGACATTGACTCAACAACCACATCAGCCTCCACAAACTCCACCATTTTCACATGGTGACCACAATGAAGAAGGAGAAGGAGAAGGAGGTGCTGGTGATACTGATGCTGCAACTGAGCCCATGCCCTCCCCTACTCTTGAACAACCTGAAGGGGACATGGGTGGTGATACTGATCCTCTTCCCTCCTCATCAAATGATAACAAAAAGGGGGAGAAGAGACAAAGAGATACTGAGGTTGATCAAACTGAGCCATCTGCTCAGAGGGAGAAAAGAAGAAGATTGAATGAAGATTAACCTCCACAACAACATCAGCAAAGCCCTCATACTGAGCCATTTTGGATTCAGTATGAGAGAAGAAGAAAAAGAACTAGGTCATCATTACAAGTTCAAGACCCACTTGAGCCATCTGCTCAGGGGGAGACTCATACTGACCAACCACAGCAAGCTTATACTGAGCCATCTACTCAAGAAGAAAATAAATTGCAAATTGTGGTCTACATGCCTTTCATCTGGCCTATTACTGATGATGAAGATGAAGAACATCCAGTGGCATCAGAAGATTTTTTAAACTTTGCACTGGATGAAGCAAATAAAGAAACCTATCTCACCTCAAGCTGAAGGACCTTCTAGAATTCCTAGAAGACCAATAACCAGAAGAATGACAAATGTGGTTATGTCCTCAGAATCTAGTGAAGAACAAGATCCAGCTCCTCTAATCTCAAGACCTAGGAGATCTGCTCAGTTTACTGAGGAAAAGAGTGATGCTGAGGATGAGATTGAGGCCCAGAAATTCTTCCCTGTTAAGGAAGAACCTGAATCTGAGTCTGAAGATGTTCCAAGAAGATCTCATACTGTAAAAAGAACTGGAATAAAGCATGAATTACTTGAACAGTATTGGAACATTGTGGCACAAAGAACAAGATATAGGGAAACAAGGATGGGTATGCTGAGGAATAAAGCATTTCTAACTGTAAGAGACATATACTGGCTAAATGAATTTGTCAACAATATAAAGGTCAAAACTGTTGATAGATCAATTGTTGCAACTTGCACTGGGCCAGTCAGTCCTCCAATGAAGTTTTTCCTCCATGACATCCAAAATATGGGACTTCAAGATTGGATAAAGACTGCTAGACTGATAAAGGAGATGCCCTCAAGATCCTATGAAGCCCAAGTGATGATGGATGAAATCTGGGCTGTATCTGCTATATACTATGAAAAAGGCATTCTTTATGCAGCAGAATACAGGGCACTCAGTGTGATGACTGAAGCTATGAAGAACAACAAACCTGAGTGCCTTAATACTTTCAGAATAATTCCCACATATACTGTTCCCTCTAACCTTATATTTCAGGATCAAAAGAGTACCATATATCCAACATCTGGATATATGTATACTGACTCATATGACAGGGAGTGCTTCATTACTGAAGCAGATTTGGCAACAGCTCCTATCAGCCATTTGGTGGGTCTTAAATGGATGATAACCAAGAGAGAAGATGCTTGGTTTAGAAAGAAGATAGTTGCTGTACTAAAAAACAGGCAAGATGAACTGAAGAAAAGAGAAGAGTTCATCCATGTGAAGAAAGAAGTCTTCTACGAGTTTGAGTCGATCAACAAAGACTAAAGAAGAAGACTTTGCAGCTTGTAGCTTATTTTTTGTTGATTTCTTTGTAATTGTTTTGTTATCATTAGATAGGGGGAGATTGTTAAGGCAAAAAGCCTTGCCCCTTTGGATCTTAAGATAACAAAATGTTAAGGCAAAAAGCCTTGCCCCTTTGGATCTTAAGATAACAAAACAACCTAGACTAGCTTTGATTTTTGTGTAGAATAATATAGCTAAGTTTAGGTCTGATACTGAGTGATCAGTATTGGAACTCAGTATCAGTACTCAGTATCAGATAGTGATACTGAGTACAAGGACTCAGTAGAAGGACTGAGTTACATTTTGTAACGGACTAAGATCAATTCCCTTGATCTTAGTCATTTGCCTAGTTTAGTCCTTCGGTTACTCCTTTGCCCATTATGTAAGATCTCTATATCATTATAAATAGAGATCATCTTGCAAAGGAGAACTCACCCAATTCACTCTACACTTTCATATCTTTGTAATTGATCAGTGGTCTTGTTATTCCGCAACAAGCCACACTTAGTGGATTTATACATTGACTATATTCTTGTGTTATCACTCTAATATTTCTCTAAGTATAATATTCTATCAATTAACATTAAACCAGGGTTGTTGTGACCTAACAACTGGTATCAGAGCAGGCTAAATAAAATCTTATTTAGTCGATCAATAACCCTGGCAGCCATTCCTTATACTTATCCTTCACTTACTCCAAAATCAAAAATGTCTACCATTGTTGCACCAATTATGTCTGGAAAGGGAGTACCCATCTTTGATGGTAAAGACTTCCATCAATGGAAGCTAAAAGCTCAGTGGTATCTCGAATCCATTCATCATGAAATGCTCAATGTGCTAAATGATGGTCCTATCATCCCACAAACTGTGGAACCCGTTGCTGCTACTGATACTGCTCCTGAGAGCATAAGGACAGTTCCAAAACTGAAACACACCTGGACTGATACTGACCGTCAGTTATTCAGTCTAGACTCAAGAGCAAAGGGAGTGATTGGTAATGTTGTTACCAAAGAAATACTTAATGCAATTATGAAATTGCCAACAACAAAGGCTATGTGGGATAGCCTATCAGTCACCTATGAAGGCACAACAAAGGTGAAGTTGCAAAGAAAAAGCAACATGAGAAGGAAATATGAAAACTTCTTCTCGACTCCAAATGAAGACATCACCACTCTCTATAACAGGTTCAATACTGTTATCCATGATTTAATCAGTGTAGGCATTGTGAAAGAGGAAGGAGAGCTTGTTCAAAAGTTCCTGGATAGTCTTCCTCAACAATTTCTTGACATGACAAACTCTGTCAATGCTGCTAACAACATTGAGTCATACACTCTTCAAACTTTGTATGGTCTAGTGTTGAATCATGAGGAGAATAATGCTGCAAGACTGATCAACTGGAAGAAAACTGACAAGTCTTCCACTGGCATGGCTCTAGTTGCGCAACAAGCCACACTTAGTGGATTTATACATTGACTATATTCTTGTGTTATCACTCTAATATTTCTCTAAGTATAATATTCTATCAATTAACATTAAACCAGGGTTGTTGTGACCTAACACAAAACAACCTAGAATAGCTTTGATTAATATGTAGAATAATATAGCTAAGTTTAGGTCTGATACTGAGTGATCAGTATTGGAACTCAGTATCAGTACTCAGTATCAGATAGTGATACTGAGTACAAGGACTGAGTAGAAGGACTGAGTTACATTTTGTAACGGACTAAGATCAATTCCCTTGATCTTAGTCATTTGCCTAGTTTAGTCCTTCGGTTACTCCTTTGCCCATTATGTAAGATCTCTATATCATTATAAATAGAGATCATCTTGCAAAGGAGAACTCACCAATTCACTTTACACTTTCATATCTTTGTAATTGATTAGTGGTCTTGTTATTCCGCAACAAGCCACACTTAGTGGATTTATACATTGACTATATTCTTGTGTTATCACTCTAATATTTCTCTAAGTATAATATTCTATCAATTAACATTAAACCAGGGTTGTTGTGACCTAACAATAAAATACACATTTTATGACATTACCAACAAGCCCAATCTATATATTAACATAAAAATTGAGTTCCAAAACCAAAGTTGCATTTAATAACATGGATTAAATACCTCTAAGTAAAAAATGTATGAATTCCTTTAAATAATACATGGCTTAAATGTTGAATGTATAATCGCACATAACCAATGAATGCGTTTAAATATGATAGGAACCAATTTGAGATGGTTAATCTCCCAAAGAAATAGACATAGAAGAAGCAATTACTTTCAATTTTTCATTCTTAATCTCCTAAAGCAAAACTAATACGTACAATTTATAAGGCCAACATTTGCAACCACTAATGTTAACTGTTTATCCACTAACCACAATTAAAGGAAATATGCATGAAAAGAAAACGTGTGACTTAACTAACTACTATTAATAAAAGAAAATGAAATGCAATAATAATAAACGTGCATGTTGACTTGTTCTTTTTGTTTCTAGGCGTGGTACACGTATCAATACTCCGCGCCTAAAAAACGACCTTGTCCTCATGGTCGGAGTTCTCGTCCGGTGGTTTTGGAGGAGGTTTGGGTTGTCCCGGTTTAGTGTCGGTGTAAATGGGTAACAAAAACCAAAACAAATTAGTATGGCAACCCGGTTGAATCTTTTCGAAGCCGCATAGTGGTAATTCCATGGATTGTGGCGGATGTGCAAAGATGTCGGGGTTGAGTTGTCCCGACGGTGGAGTGATTGAGATCGAATTGTTGGTTTTGATGATGTGAGCAACGACGGGAGGTGGTGGCGTGGTAGCGGTTTTTGTGATGGCTTCCCTTTGGTTATAAGTTTGAACAAAACTTGTAACAAAGGTTGCGAAAGAGGTGGCGAAGTCTTTCCAACAATTAGCAAGCTCGTTAAGATTAGCCACCGTATCGGCTAAGTTAGCCAAAACTGGTTCAAGATGGGTAGACGTTGGAGGCATGGTACGAATCGATGAAAGCACCATTGATAGGAACCGATTTGAGATGGTTAATCTCCCAAAGAAATAGACATAGAAAAAGTAATTACTTTTAATTTTTCATTCTTAATCTCCTAAAGCAAAACTAATACGTACAATTTATAAGGCCAACATTTGCAACCACTAATGTTAACTGTTTATCCACTAACCACAATTAAAGGAAATATGCATGAAAAGAAAACGTGTGACTTAACTAACTACTATTAATAAAAGAAAATGAACTGCAATAATAATAAACGTGCATGTTGACTTGTTCTTTTTGGTTTCTAGGCGTGGTACACGTATCAAAATACCTTTATGAATTATGCATAACGTAACATTTCACACAAGTGCATGACATAACATTTAAATCTATACCCTTCACATCCTTTTGCCTACTCATAAGTCAAAACCCCTTCGTCCCCACAATCGTTTCTTCTACCATTTCACATATTATGAATGTTACATTAAATATTTAAGTAAAAGATGCTTCCTTCTCCCCAACCGTTACGTTTCATTCGAAAGGGTACAACATATCATTTATATCATTTCTTTGCTTATAATCCTCTTCATTCAACCCCTACTATATCTTCCTCTTAACCCTCTCATTCCCCCGACCAAATTCCATCCTTTCATTCACTTGAAATCCTCTCTTATGCAATGTTCACTCGAAACATTGCCTTCTCATCCTTCCTCAGAACACATAGTTTATCAAATTGAAACACCTTCAACTGAACATGCATCTCCGGCAACCGCTCATGGGAAACGTTGTATATATCTCTATATTCCCTCTTACCTTCAATAAAACCATGACTGTATCCTAACGTGGTTGCAGCGAATAATTTGTATCATCTTCTGTTTTGAAGAAACAAAATTATCTTCCAACATGGTTGTAGCGAATAAGTTGTATCATCTTCATCGCTACAAGTAGTAATTCAATTTCGATTGTTCGTGTACAATTGGATTAACATCATCTAACCGTCGTTGACGCTCATCGTCCCAACCGTCAAGTTTAACCACCATTGGAATCTATTATTAGCCGATAGATATAAGACCTTCGGCATACACGGCTCATCACATTTTCTTTGTAGTTCAAACATTATTCTGCAATAAAATTGTTCTATGTTTATGTACTTTTAGTTTTGCTATTGTCTATAAATTTCGTTTGAGATTTGCACGATGACGATTCATGTTGGTTCATGGTGCCATTTAAATTAATTCTATTTATGCACTTTTATTTGAATGTTTTGTTTGGTGAATGGTTGATTCGATTAATTATATCATTCTATCTATTCCACTATAATGAATTTCATTTTCTATGGCGGCTAATTGGTGAACAAATATACCTCGATTGTTTTCAAATTGGTTTTTGTCTAATAATGTACTTTGATGATTATACCATATCTTATACTCAAATCATTATGATTTAGTTCCATCTAATTCTTTGATTATATGGTTAAGAAATTGATTACGAAAGTAACCCGATTCTTTTAATTTTAGTATCCATTTTACATTGACCCAAAATCAGTTATTTTTTGTCAAAAATAATTGTTCCTACATTCATTGCAGGAACTGTCCATCAAATAAATTTATACAATAACCATAAACTCAAAATTTCCGCAATCTCATACTGATTATTTTTATATTGTTTTTGTGTTTCAATAATTATGTGTGTTTCAATAATTATGTGGTTACTGATTTTATATAAACTTATCTTCAATTAAAGTAACTTAATTTCTGACATGGTTGTAGCGACTGAAATACAAGCAATCTGCAACTGAACTATGCAACTAAAGTTCATCTTCGAATATAACACGACATGTTCCTTTTCAGTTGAATTTATAATACCACCCATTTGACCCGTTTTAGTTATTGTCTTTTCCACGATGCATTGCTGCGTTAGCCTCCAAAAATCTAGCACTATATTCTTCGATGATGTTTTGTTACTTTCCCTTTACTCGGACACACTTTGCTTATTTAGTAAATTACTAACAATCAAAGCTAAACATGTTAATAATCATGCTTTAGGTACTTTGTCCTTCCAAACTTGTTGCTTATTATGAACAAAGCCCGTGCATCGCACGGGCCATGTTGCCTCGTAATAATAACAAGTCAATTAGCCATTTATGAACATCTAGCCTTATTTACCACTAGTTGACCCAAATGGGCCAAAATCCCGAATATGCCTATAACACTTTCAATGTTCCACCAACTAGCACGTATTCTTTATACTAGCAAGTCATAATCATTTAACAATTCATTAAGTTCATAACTACCATAAATCGAAGTATTTTACTTCCACATTTCAAGATCACACATTTTGACCCAATCATCCAAACACTAGCTAGTTATTCCATCAAAACACACAATACTTGATTTCTCAACATCCATAACTTAACTAACATGTTTTCTTAACATATTAAACAATTCCAACCATTCAAACATCAAGAAATCCAAGGTTTGTCAAAACACACCTTCTACAACCACCATTAATGGAGGAAGAAGGTGATTTTCACCAAACCTTGTTTCGTTCCCACAAATAACCATGTAATACATGACAAAGCTTGGAGAAACACATAATATAACATCTAACAAAATATTCCACCACAACACATCAAGAATATCAAACCCTAGTTCATACCAAAGTTCAAGAACACCAAGAACAAGTAAAGAAGAAGGTGTAACTTACTTCTAAGCTTCTCCTACACAAACTTTAGTATGGAATTTGGATCCTAGCACAAGGAAATCACCAAGAATGCTCAAGAACAAGGTGGGGTTTGCTAGAGAGAATTTGGAAATGAAATAGTAAAAGATTTGGATAATGTTTTCAAATGAAGAAAGAAAGGGAGAAAGAGAGGGTATCTCCTCTCTCAAAACCGGCCAACCAAGGGGTGGGGGCCCCTCTTGGCTTTTTCCATCTATTTTTAGTATTCGTCTTAAAGGTCCGGTTCGTAGTTAATTTATTTAAAATAGCAAACGGACTCCAATTTTAAAAACGAAAGCATTTCGGAAACGAAATTCAACAAAGAATCCAAAGATATAAAAATCACATTTTCATTTAAGAAGTATCAAAATTCGGGTATTTTAACCCCTTGGTTAAAATACCACAAAAGAAAAAGACTCAATAAGGTCATATAACTTTTATTCTATTAATCATATAATAAAATTCCTTAAGGTCAATAAACTACTAGGCCGGGTTTTCAGATATTACAATGTCCTTGAACTGAACCGCCTTTTGTGTAGATGACATTATACATTCTCACAAGACTCTCCTAACTTGTTCATATCCTCTTATCGTGCCCGTCTTGGTCATAGACACTGCCTGGTTCCGCGAGAGGTATTAAGAATTGTGCCCAACAATTCCCTTCGAAGCGACCTCACTTATCCCTCACATAGGTGATTCTCATGTCATGAATACTCATTCTCTACAATTTTCGGCGCCAGTCGTAATAAAATATACACACACACAAAATATCAAATACCATATTCAATTACCTTGGCCCCACCTTTTAAGCGTCCCCACTCTTCCTATAACAAATGAGGTCAGCCTCTAGCTATTTAACTGACGAGGCGTGCCAATAGGGAGGGGGGGAGGGTAGACTTGTCGATTGATAACTGACGTCTCCTTGGCACCGGACTAAGATGCTAAGGGGAATGGTGTCTTTTACTACACACTAGTAGACATTTTCCTCATGCAATTAAGTGACACCCAAAATATTATTTACGGATATAGTAATAAAACACCCAAAATATTGTTTTATATTAAAAAAGAAAATGTAGGTTCAAACATATTTACTTTTCAAGATATTTTTGATGGGATAACTCTCCAATATACACTAATTTTATATTTGATATAATTCTATATTACCCTATATATACAATAGCCATTCAAATATCACTGTTCACAAGTTTTTTTTATATTTTTAATGTGGCTTTTGTCATATATTTTGTATGATGAGAATTTAAAACAAAAAATGTTTTTTATCCTAATGGTAAGACTTAATGTTTGAAAGCAGAAGGTGTGAGCTCGAATCTTAAAATGAATGTTTTTCCCAGAAATTGTTTATTTTTTTTGTGCATGTGGTTCAAGACTTCAAGTAGTCTAGTTTTTTGCTACATAGATCTCTCAATTATGGTATCTTTTGGTACATGACTAAATATTATGGAGTATTAACTGAAAGAATGTAACGACCGTAATTTTATGTTTTGTATTTTCGGATATTTATTTCGGGATTTATTCGAAATATATTATTTATGTTAGTTTTCGTCTACCGTTGTGTTTTATCGAGTGTTTGATTGTTTGGGACTTGTACCAATCAAAACGAGTCAAGCCTTGGAAGGAACCAAGTTGGAAACCAAAGGAGTGCAGGCCCCGAGAGTTCGCTGTAACACCCGTATTTTTAAAACATCGTTTAAATCATTTAAAATACATTTTCCCAATATTTGACATATTGTCCAAAATACAGTTTAACAAAAACTTTAAAAATCCATATCAGAGTTTACAAAAATACGGTGTCACCAAGTATATCAAAACCATAGGCAACGGTATCTACCTATGAGCTCCCGAGCTAAACATCTCTAGGCCAATTCTAGTGTAACCTTCTATCACTTCAAACATGTACCTGAGTACATAGCCACAAACAAACGTAGTACGTGAGACAAATAGTCTCGTGAGATACACGGGTTTTAGACCCCAAGAATAATAATAATAATTTCATAAATATATAAACCTATATATAAATATAAACAATCTCACTACCGGCTAGTCACCCTACCGTGACTCTAACAATCTCTGCTCTCCTAGCAATCATATCTAACTATCGGGTTGCCCCCGCACTAGCTAGAAGCACAACATATCTAGTTATCGGGTTGCCCCCAAACTAACTAGAAGCACATTAACTTATTAACCGGGGATCCCCCGCATTAATAAGCTTCAACCAAATCTAGTATATAAACATATACATACTAGAAACATACCGGGGATCCCCCGAATTGCTCAAGATAACGGCAAGAGGGAATCGCCCAATCTACCGATACCTGCCTTACTCGCCGGACCTTCCTCCAGTTAGCAAGACTACTACCGTGGTTGAGTCGATGGGAATCCACCCAACTGCCCCTCACTCCACACCTCATGACCGGGGCTCCCCCGCGTCATCACATCATCTCATTGTTACCATAACTCATCAGTTATTCCAATCAAAGCCTTCGGCTATCACATCGGACATCAAAAAGTTAGTTATCTAATAATAACTATATATATAACTAGTTCAACATAGTGTAAACGTACCTGTGTGGTCCCACGGACCCGATCATAAGCAACCCACATTTACTTCTACC
This sequence comes from Calendula officinalis, assembly GCA_963853835.1. Lineage (NCBI taxonomy): Eukaryota > Viridiplantae > Streptophyta > Magnoliopsida > Asterales > Asteraceae > Calendula > Calendula officinalis. The sequence goes on along the minus strand of OY970828.1, from coordinate 12,497,457 downwards.
TCTATGACACTAGGAGGTTTATACTTGTTTATTCCATAAGATACATTTCTTATTTATCGATATCATAATACTTTTATCTCTCCTTGACTATAATACATATTTATTAAGAGTCAATTCATATTCATTTACATACATATTTGTTCCTCACTCTTATTAGTAATTCTTACCAAATAGGTACTAATTACTATAAAATCATTACCAATTGCTTTACTAATACATATTTATTAATAAAGACTCACCATCCATTCTTTTAATCAATAGCCTTTATTATTATGGTTCATGAATAAGGATTTCATAATTACCTTAGCTTATCATATTTACTTCCAATATCATCAATCATACTAGACATATTCTAGTATCACAGTATACCTATTTTCTTATCTTTTCAGTCACTATCTTTATAAAAACATTTATTAATAAAGACCCATGAAATATCGTATGTATTTCAAAACCATTTACTATGTACTCAGTTTTAAAAGTCTCATGTACTCACCTTAGCAATAAAGTGCTCCAACCGAATTATTTACGCCAATTTTCTTGCTTCACAATTCAATCAACTTCCAAGTCTTCACCAAAAGCCTAATACAAATATCACAACATGATCAACATCACATACTACTACTATTGTGTCCATCTATCTCTATATAACACTTATTAACACATTTCCCCCAATTATGGAAATTTACCAAACCCTAGGTTTAACCAACCCTTAAGGTTCTTGCGAATCATAGTCATACACTTGTTTCCTTTGATAATATACCATCTATTAGGTGTATACATCACTTACATCACCATAACCCATAACCCCAAGAACTAGGGTTTCAAACCCATACATCAAAATACATAGATCTTAAGCTACGAAGATCAAAGAGTGAAGATATACCTTTAATCTTCAACTAGGAGTGAAATCTACCCAAGATTTGTGAAGGATTCGACCTCAAACAGTCCTCAAGCTCGAAAATCGCCAAAGGGAGAAACTAGGGTTTGCACATGCCATTAATGAGCCAAAACCCGACTATAATGCTGCTCGACCAAAGTTCACGGCGTGAACTTTAGTTCGCGCCGCTAACTTTCCCTACTCGCAAACTTCGCGATCGCTAACTGGTCGGGAACTACTTCACGCACAAAAGCCCAACCTTCGGTAGACAGTTCCCGATCGGGGACTATACTTCGCGGCGTGAACTTCCCTATGCAGCAGGGCTGCATTTTTCGGTTGTTGTCTCGACCCGGTTTCGCCCATAACTTTCTCATACGGTGTCCAAACGACACGAAACCAATTCCTACGTTCTTTAAACGATTTATCCTTATTTATCATAATTTTTATAAATTTATTTATTTACAAATTTCGCGTCGTTACATTCGCGACCTGGGCTCCCGATCGTGAGGATCGGGCAGAGAGTTTGGGTTTTTGATGATCGGAGTTCACGACCCGTTCCCGAACGCGAAGAGTTCCAGACGCGGGAAGTTCGCGACGCGAACTCTGCGATCTGTATATATACGAGTTTTGGGGCTAGGGTTTAGACACCTACACCCCTACCACTAGTCCACCCGTTTTCTTGGAGGAAGGAGACGATTTTGATGATCTTGAGCTCAAATATTCATCATATTTGAAGATCTAAACACCAAAGGTCAAGAAGACTTAAGATTTGGTGGTACTTCTTTGATTAAAAAGTAAGCATTGTGTTGATTAACACAATTTTTGGATCAGCATTGCTAAGGTGAGTACATGAGACTTTTTGAGTACATAGTAAAATGATTTTTATGGTTTAAACAAATAAACAGGTCTTTATTAGATAAATGTTTTAGTAAAGAAAATGATTGAATTGTTATTTAATTAAATTGAATTGTTTAATTCATTTGGTTACCACTAGTATGATGTGATATATGTTTGGAGCATTGGCTCAAGATTGATGAAATGTTATGTGGTAGCTAAGCAATTGGATCCTAGATAACCCATCAATTGGGGGAGTTAGTGACACCTACTTGGGGCGGTACCACCCTGCGCAAGAGTAGGATGTCTAGTTGAGATAACCCGGAAATCGGGTGAGCAATAGATAACCCAGAAACGGGGGAGTTTACCTAGATAACCCATATCGGGGGAGTTTGTTTCGAGGAGGCCCGTTACGTATGTGTGGGCTTATGGAAAGCCTTAGAGTATGATTGACTATGTGCAATGTGATATTTATTTAAATATTATTTTATTGCAATTATTAACCGGGTCTAAACCCATGTTTCTCACGAGACAATTTTGTCTCACGTACTACGTTTCTTTTTGGCTATGTACTCAGGTTCGGGAGCTAAGGATCAGGCGGCCCGTAGATAGCATTGGAAGTGATTAGCTCGGTGTATTTATTTAATTCCCTAGACGTTAGTTTTGATATTATAATTATATCACCGTTTTTGGATACTCGGATACACTTTCCAATGCTTTATTATCTTCACATTTTGGATCGATTGGTTTGTGAAGACTTAAACTTTATTATTTAAAAGTTTTAAATTGTTTTGAAAAATCAAGGTGTTACAAAGAATTAATGTGAACTTTACGAATTAACACTACTTAATAAATTCATTTATAGTAATGTTTTGAAACTCAAATTTTGAGTTGAACAAGGGTCGGCCCGAGATTATAACACTACTTAAAAGTTACAAACCCAATTATAGATTATAACATTTTAATTTGTATTTAATCTCATAATACAACTAAAAGGAGAACTTCGAGTTTTCGTTTCTTCTAATGTTTTTCATAACGAGATTCATGTGTTTTTTTTTCTAATTTTAGGAGCCATACTAAAACATAGAAAAGAATAACTAGATCAGATGTTATAGTACTGAAAAGTTAATACAAATACATATTATAATCAATAGTTCAATACTGCAACACATATTCAACTTTTCTTTCGGCCTAATTTAATATTGGACATTAGTAGAATTTTGGGCCCCTATTTACAAGGGGAATTAATTTCTACACTACGTCTTTTGATACTTATACCACACATTACAAGTATTACTGCAAACTGTATAAGTATATAATGTGTTTCTATGGTACATAGATTAAAACATGTGGTGTAAACATCACTCCCTATTTACAAGTGGACCCTGTTCATTAACACTTGTTGAACTTAGGTGTAACCGGGCCTGAGTTGAACCGATTGATTTTTTTTTATAACGATTTTTCTCTGTCTGAATCGAATTACTGTATTAGAACAAAAAATGATACCAAACACTAAACATTAAACTAGAAATTTAGTGTTTCAAACTTCAAAATATATAAATTTGTATTTAATTGTAAAAATTTATTAGACAATTACATGGCTACTCACACAAACAACCGGGTTAAGTTATTCGACGTTTCGGTTTGGGTTATAAATAAAGACAATTCTTAATAATATAGTAGAAATACTTTTCAAAAAAATAGATAAATTCAATATGACATCTTTATTAATATAACATACACAAAATTTAAGAAAAATCCGCAGCAACGCGCGGAGCGTCATTACACTTGTTAAAAACAAAAATAGATTTGAAGATATTTACAAGAAATATAAAATGAATCTTATTTTATAATCTTATTTGCTAGAAACATTATTTTATTTGTCATGGTATAAAAAACAATCTGTATTTACTATATTTTTGAGACTTTGTTTGTTACCCCGCCAAAAATGGTTTTTAAAGGAAAATGGTTTGTAGTAGAAAGGAATGCGACTGTCATGGATAACACAAGCATATATAAGATTATTACAAACATTTAATGATTTTAAAATTTTAAATAAGTATTTGATATAAAAGACGTTAGTTGCATCTCGACATTTTACATGCTCATGATCCAAAGTTTAAGGTCACGAGTAAACTCCAGCCATGTTCGTAGTAAGTTGTTGTTGGCTAAGTGTTTATACCAACTTAACGCTTCACCGGTTATATAGAAAACGGCTAAAGGGATTCGTTGGTTGGGTGGAATGCAATAGTAGGAGAAATATCGGCTTGACAAATCCAATCTAAGACCCCGGAAAGGTTGGTAAGAGTGTTTTGGGCGTGGGGTGTTTGGAAGTTGTTGGCCGCGAGGAGGTGTCAGTGGTGTTGTGGGGGGGGGGGGGGTAAGGAGGTTCGAATTCTGCTCATATTGGGCAGCAAGTTGTTGCACTCGGATTTTTGCGAAGCTAATATTTTGTCAGTATTCTGGTTATTGATTTGTATGGAATCAACCATGGCAGCCAGGGGTGTCTTTGAGGAGGTGCAACCGCACAGGGCCCCATATTTTATAGGGGCCCAATTTTTTATTTGTGTCTTATATATAATATTAAAATTTAAGCCAACTCAATTATGTAATAGAAAAAAAAATTAGAAAGTCTAATCTTTTATAAAAAATCTTGTATTTAGGGGGCCCATTTTCATATTTTCGCACAGGCCTTCAAAATCTCGGAGACGCCCCTGATGGCAGCCATGGTTTCTTCGAGCGGAGGGGTTTTTTCATTACATCACAGGGAAGCATTGTGAGGACAAAGATGAAAACACCAATTGATGTTGCCAGATTCCGGATGGACAATCTCCCAAACAAAAATTCACGTTTTCAACAATAATGATTAGTTTTGCAGTTTATTTGATTATTGAGGATGACACAAACACCAATAACTTTTCATTAATAACAAATGTTGGTCGTGGTTTTCCTTAAATCATTTCGACTTTGATCTCTTTTGCTGTATACCCATGGATATTAATTTTATCAAAAACTATATTTTAAGAGTCCAAATTGATAAATGATATGATCCAATTAAGATTAGTACTTCATACACGTCTTGAGCTGGTAACTAAGACCTTACTTATAACATCATTATTGAGATATACCCAACATGGAGTGTTGTTTGTGCATCTCTTAATACCTAAAATCGAACTATAAATTGAGAATGTGATAACTATTATTCATGTAAATAAATTATTTAAGATTTGACATTATCAGGTACACAAAAACTAGTTGCTTTTAAATTCTGGTGTAGTGGCACAACAAAGACAAATGGTGCCTCGACACCCTGCATAATCTATTCTTGAGGTGGGAGGAGTGATAGTAAAACAAGCTCTTGCGCACGCGAGTGGTTGACAATGTTTTGGCGCAAGGTCACGTGTATAAGCGCTCTCACCTGGACCTATCAACCAAAATTATACAAAGTTTGTAATAGAAAATTAGTAAATAATATATTGATTTAGTAATACATAAGAGAACTAAACCTGAAGAAAAAAGGTTCCAAAAGATAGTTACCGTATTGCTGCTTGCAGAATTCGTCAAATGTTGCAGTGATAACGTTCATACAATTTATAGATAGCATACAAAGGAAAATAAGACACATAATATTCTTCTTCATCACGAACTCAAAATTTTGAGAATACTATCAAATGTTAAGGATTATGTTATCACCTTCATGTATTGTATCGCTGGTATTTATAACACATTATAATGGCTATTCATCAGGAGAATTAATCCTATTAAATTTTTATTAATAGCATTATATAAGCTACCTTTTATATCAATCAATTCCAAAAATAGTTTCCTGCACATTAATTTTCATTCAGAAAATACTTAAAATATACAAAAACTGAAACTTTATTGCGTTACAGTTTTAAACAATGAATACAAATCCGTAACACATATTTTAAGACATACATAAACCGAAAAAACTTGCTATGCTCTCTAATTGAAACGGCTGCAACATTAATTGTTACAACTTACAAGTCCATGATTTTTTAATCATTTAATATTAAACAATCGTTTAAATACTAATTTGTAAATTCGTAATTAAGGAACTAAATCAGCAATATATTTCATTATTTAAACTTGTGGCAATATAAATTTTTTATTTTAGTAATACAATATATTTAAGGTATATAAATTCGTGAATAATGTGTTTATTTTAGGGGAGGAACGGAATTGGCAATATGTTACGGTTATATGTAACTTAATTTCTTTTAGATTTGTGGCAATACATAAATTGTATTTGAGTAACGAATTATTCTACAATAAATTCGAATTACAGTCAAATGCTTTCCTATTTAACCGTGTTAATAGCTAATTATGTTTCTTAACATATATCAATGCCAGTATACCACGGTGAAAATAGCGAGCTATTTTAATAAATGTATTAAAAGCATACGGATTCCTTGATTATCAACTTAAATTTCGGAACGAATTAAACATGACAAATTACATTACAAATTTTAGGTATTATTATACGGATTGCTGAGTTAAAGCATACCATTAAGTCATTAACTGTGCAATTTGTAATTTCACTGCTGACTTTTACACTTCATTTTTTTATTTTTTTTTTTTGAACAACAAAAAGAAGGCAACGGGTTGAGTTTCGACAAAGCCATCCCCCCCCCCCCCCCCCCCCCCCGAAGACCTCCAAACTAACATTAAAAACGAGAGTCTAGCAAAATGCTAGACAGAATAGTTAATACAACGGGTTTTTAAACCAATCCTCCCATGAAATCTTTATTTTATGATTTCTATCGGAGATCCACGAAAAAGAGGAAATACGAATGTTATCAAACAACTCATACATTTTTAATCTACCACTATCAAAAAGAACTGAGTTCCTAAACCTCCAAATCATCCAGCACGTGGTAAAAGCGATTACTTGGAACTGATTTGCACCATTTCGGGTTAAAAACGCAACCCGGAAATATAATCTTGTCAATCTCTCGACGTGCCCCTGACACAGTGAAAACCAAATCGGGATCAAGAGACCAAATAAGTTTGTCACTTCCCACACCAATATTGGTTCGAAGAAGCATCATGTTTAAACTTTCAAACTGAGCTGACTCCAACCCGCCTCTCAAATCTCTTCTCCAATTCCAAACCCAACTACCGTCCCTCCATTTTTGATTCACGAAGCAAGCATTCTCCAAATCAAGACGGAATAACCGGTTAAATCTCTCGGATAAAGGGATAGAGTCTAACCAAACATCGGACCAAAATTTAATTTTATCGCCACTAACAATATCATACCGAATACTGTTTGAATTGATAATATTTTGGTCATGAAGAAACTTGACCGCATTGATAATTCGAGACCAAGTACCTTTAAAGGTATCGTTCGAATCATTAGAAGAAAAACCACCGTTTTCTCCGTAAATAGCTTTAATAGTTTGACACCAAAGAGCATTAGGTTCATTAAAAAATCTCCACTTCCATTTAAGAAGAAGAGCGAGATTCAAACCCTTAGGGCTTGCGATATCTAGACCACCTCTGTCTCTAGAAGCTAAAACATTATTCCATGCAAAATAACTAAGCTTCTTTTCGTTGTCATTTCCTCCCCAAAAAAACCGGGCACACATACTCTCCAATTTTGTAATAACGGATTCGGGGACACGAAAAAGAGACATCCAATAAATACCCACACTTCCAAGAACCGACTTAACAAGAGTTAAACGACCCCCAAATGAAAGCATTTTCACTTTCCAAGACGACAATCTCTTACGGAAAGCCTCAATAATACTATCCCAGCTCGATTTCCTTGACATATTTGCAGCCGTTAACAAACCTAGATAACGACACGGTAAGGAGCCTGCAGCATAACCCGTCCTCAACGCCATGTCCTCGATAACATCGCTGCTTAAACCCACCCCATAAAGGTTGGATTTATGGACATTTATTTTAAGCCCAGAGACGCAATGAAATTCTTCAAGAATATTAATAATATCGTCCATGTCTTCTGCACTCCAATCCGTAACAATAATTACATTGTCGGCATAAAAAGTGAGAAATATTTAATCTTGAATCACCAATAAAAGCACCTTTGATACGGGAGTTTTCGACCGCTTTATCAATCAAAAGGTGAAGGCCCTCCATAGCAATAATAAAAAGAAAAGGCGAGAGCGGGTCGCCTTGACGTAAGCCTCTAAACATATAAAATTCATCCGACGGGCTTCCATTAACTAGAACTGAAAGAGACGCCAAAGAAAGACAAGAATTAATCCACTTTCTCCACATCTCCCCAAAACCCATTCTAGACATAATAAAATCTAAATACTCCCAGCTTAACGAATCAAAGGCTTTCTCAAAATCAACTTTAAATAAAAGTAATTTCTTTTTTTTTTTCTTTTTATACCACTCGATAATCTCGGTGACCATAAGCGGCCCGTCTAAAATTTGCCTTCCTTTTACGAAAGTAGATTGCTCAAAACTCACAACAAAATTAACAACCTTTGCCAAACGAAGAGCCAAAAGCTTACCAATAATCTTATATTGAAGCCCAATAAGCGAAATAGGCCGATAGTCTTTCACCAACAATGGATTACTAACTTTTGGAATAAGGGTGATGAAAGAAGCATTACACCCTTTTGGAATACGGCCGGTAGACAAAAACTCATTCACCGAGCACCAAAGATCATCTTTGAGAACGTCCCAGAATCTTTTAACAAATCTGAAATTCAAACCATCCGGGCCCGGGTTTTTGTCATTACCGCAACTCCAAACCACCAACTTGAGCTCATCCAACGTGCATGATTGTTCTAAATTCAAGCATTGAGACGGGTCTAGTTTTTTAAACCTGTTCTCTTCAATATCAGGAATCGAAGTAGACAAAGGTTTGAATTTGGACCGATAATAATTAAGAAAAATGGATTTGACCGTAGCCGGAGCAGTATGCCATTCTCCGTCTTCCATAACACCTTGAACCATTTGCCCACGTCTTCTTTGTTTTAAAAGACCGTGAAAAAATGAGGAATTTTCATCCCTCTCAACATCCCATTTAGTTTAAGCTTTTGAATAGAATCCAAGTTCTCTAGCCGGTCAAATTCTTTTATGTTTCTCATAAGCAACAAACGTAATTCTTTTTCCTCATCGGTCGCACTCCCCTGCTCCATACGATCTTCAATAAAAGTCAGTTTTGACTGATTCTCAATATGCTCCCGCTTGCGGGAATTGATTAGATTTTTTGACCACTGTTTGCTTTTAGATTTAATGCATTTAAGCTTCTCTTTCATTTTCACCATGGCCGACTCACTATTAGGATTTGAACCAGCATAAGTAGATATCACCAGCTCTTTAAAGACATCCATCTCCAACCAAGAGTTATAAACTCTAAAAGGGGTAGGACCATAATCCTCCTTTTTAGAGGAAATAAATATCGGAGCATGATCCGAATACATCCGAGTCATAGCTTTGACTTTTAAATTCGGGTCATTATTAAAAAGATTTTCAGAAATTAAAAACCGGTCTAATTTGCTCATTTTTGTCCCCGATTTATTCATCCACGTGAATTTTCTACCCCCGATATCAAGGTCAATAATCCCACAAACATCAATAAAGCAATTAAACCTTGTAGCACCCACCGAGTTAAAAACCGATCCTAATCTTTCCGATTCAAATCTCACTTCATTGAAATCGCCAAAAACCACAAACTTGTAGTCTTTTCCATTCATATGATCACGTATCTCATCCCAGATAACACTCCGGGATTCGACATCTTGGGGCGCATAAATGTTAATAAAAGAAACCTTACCCTCCATGCCAATCCAAGACCCTTCCACAATAACATAATACCATCCGCAAATAATAGAATCCTTTTTGAAGACTCCCATGTCCCAAATCGACACAATACCACCCGAATGACCACGAGCAGAGCTGCACGCAAAATCAAATTGGTAGTTTCCCCAAATAGATTTAAACCGAAATAAACTCGGTTTCGTCATCAAAGTCTCATGAATACCTAAAAACGACACACTATTTTGATAACACATATTTTTTATCCATTTACGTTTATCAGTGGACCCCAACCCCTGAGCATTTAAAGAAAGGACATTCAACATTGATAATTTGCCTCCTCACCTATCATGCTTTCAATGGCTACATCATTTTTTGCAACTTTATCGCTTCTAAATAAAATACCACAAGAGAGCGAATGACCCCAATTATCGACTTTAATCAGACCTTCTTTAACTTGTTTTTTAATCAGCTCGAAGCCTGGTGGGCAGCTGACGGATTCTGCTTCATCGCTTTTTTGGCTTTCCTCAGAATTTTGAGCATTATCATTTCCTTTTGCTACCTGTGTCTCTTTAACCACATCACCTACTGATTCCGACTTGTCATTTATGTCTACCGGAATGTCAGATTGAACAAAAAATTGTTCATAATTTTCTCCTTCTGGACCCGTTTCATCATCACTTCCCGTCTCACCATCCTCATTAAAAGGATGATCAGAATCATCATCTTCTTCACGAGGTTGTTTCTGAATATTAATCTTCCAAGACTCTCTCTCTTTTACTCTAACCTCGTATATAATTTCCGCCACCTCAACATGAATAAGCTCATTAATGAGGCTCCTCTCTTTGGTATTGATACATAACCTCCCGCAACTAGGGTCATCAGTTGACTCATCATCAAAAAACATGAACTGACCCCAAAGCTTTCCAATTTTTTTGTACACTTCGGTGTTCCAAGCGCATAGAGGCAAACCATCTACTTCAATCCAAACCATTCTTTCATCAATAACAAAATTACTGAGAACGTGGCGAACATCAACAAACATATGGGATAAATCTAGGTTTTTGAATTTCATACAAGACTTTTGCGATTTAAATCCGATCCAAACCCATAGTCCTCCAATATGATGAATATCGACATCTGCAAAACCCTCACTATCCATATGAGCATAAAGGTTTTTCCGGAGACCAATATCTCTTGCCTTGGCGAGGACAATTATGGAAGAATCATCAATTTTAATGAGGTCTTTGTCTTCCACCCTAATTTTCTTCATGTCTTCCACATGCACGTTATTTTGGACACCCATTTTCTTACTTCTCCCTTCATCAACAGAATTTGAGGTCTTCTTCCCCACCACCACCGATGCATATGAGGACCCATTATGCATGTTATTCTGAGAAACCTTAGGGTTCGATCTAGCAGGAATTTTCTTTTCCGGCATAAAGCTAGTGTTTGGTTTGGAAGAATTTGGCCTGTTGAAACGTGCCACAGAAACATAAACGTGGAAGGACCCCATCCATTGCAACGACAACTTACGAGCAAACCCTATTTCATCATCAATCCCCAAGAAACGGATAAAACCAAACCTTTTCCCGAATTTCGAGACCTTCTTGGGAATAAATATGTCTACTACCCTCCCATGCAGCATGCACCAATTCCATAACTCCGTTGTATCTACCGAATTTGGAAAATTCGTAATGTAAAAGGACGAAGCGATCTTACCAATAGATTTCTAAAAAGGGTTTTGAATCTTTTTTTCCGATCGACGCGACTTATTATTCTTGTTTCCTACCCTCCATATCCAGCCTTCAGAATCCATTCTCTGCTTATACCCCATCGAAAGACGATCACAAAGCACCAATTTACCCAGCCCCCCACCCCACAGATCGCCGGAGGAGATGCAAAATAGCGACGGCGCCGCCGTAAAGGGTTAGGGTTTAGAGAGCGTTTTTAGATGCACTTCTATTTTTACACTTCATTTGATGCCAAAAAGATAATTGGATGCTAATTTGGATGATTGTCATGAATATATCAAAAGCTTGCATACAATTTTAGAAATTTAATTTTACTTTCTTCCTGTCTGTTTGGTAATACCAAGGTAGTGTTTGCTATGCATGAATGGAAGGCGGAATGGAAGGCGGAATGGAATGTATCATTCCGTCGTAATGAAAAAAACAGGTTTGCTTACATTGTCGGAATGCAATGGATCATTACTTATGGAACGTGATTCCTTTTATTTTCATGATTTTCAATGTTTAATTCCTTGGGGGAGGGGTGCTTTTTTCTCGTTCCTTCAATGAATGGAATGAAACTTTATTTTTGAATTTATTTTTTCATTAAAATATTAAAATAATTATGTGTAAATAATTTTTTTTACGACTAACAAAAATAATTGTTTTTATGTAGTCTTTATTGGAATCTTATTTTTTAATTGAAAAATCAGTTTTATCCACGCCAACTTTTTAAATATATGCTAATTAAAACTAGATTTAGGTATTCTAATTTATATATAACTAGGCGATAACCTGTGATAAATCACGATGGACAAGTAGAAATTCCAAAAAAAAAGTTGAAATCGTAAACTAACAAATATTATTTGTCAAACAAATGTCCACATTGTTAAATGAAAATTGACTTATACATTCTTCCTTAAGGAATTTAAAGTGTCTACAAATGAAATTTCATGTTCATGAAGTTGGCGATAGATACCGGGAAGTGATTTTGCTTGCAACCGACTGAAAAAAAACATATTACAATAGATTTCAAAAAAGTTAATATAGGTTAAAATCAAATGGTGGTCTATCTGTATTTTAAACTTTTAAGCATAAATTGTCATCCTATTGTTGCAGTAAAATTAGGTAGAGAGCATTTGGTAAGTGTAAAAATTGGTGGACCGGGTTAAAATAGTTGTTTTTAGTAAGGATCCAATGAAGTTGTGCCGACGATTGACACTATTTTGTTCATTTTTTGGTTTAATAAAGAGTAAACGTCGAAGAAATGTAATTAAAAATCACAAATTTGACAATGTATGTTACCGAAAGTTTTCTTACTCATGAGTGAAGCTCAAATTTCAAACATTTATGTCGTTGTATGTGCATTCAAAATACTTATAAACAACTGATGATTATATTCTTTTGAATTCAATGGTTAAGGAAGTTTACTGCACCAAAAGACTTTCGACATGAATTGGCCCAAATTGGTTACCTCAATTGCAGCAGCCAAACACAAAATTCCTATAATTTGCAACCCGATTGGAAGCCCTTTTTGTCATAACCAACCTGCAAAATTTAAAAAAAAAAAAAAAAAAAAACCAAATTTTGGTACAAACCCAATTGTAATGCTTAATACTACTATAACTTTAAATAAGAAATAAATGGTTGTTAGTCCAAGAATAATTTTAAATAAAAAGCTACACATTTGGACAAAAAATGTTCCGAGTCAACCTAACCTACAAACTAATTCAAAGCACACATTTTACATGTCTATATCTAAGATTCATAACCTGCATAGTCTTTTAATTAACTCTATGATCACAACAAATTATATAAAACCAAAAGCAGAAAAAGATCACTTATATATACATATATACCTGAATCGCGACAACTTTTGAGAGTGTGGATTCCCCCTTTGTATATCCTAATAGGCCCACAGGAGATCTGAGATTAAAAAAAATCGAATCTTATTTATTTTTGCATGTTTTAATTTTTCTTAAAGAAAATATAATATAAGATACTGAATTATATATACCTTTTCTTTAGCAAGAACTTCAGAAGATGCATCAGAGGGAAGAGAAGGCCAGATTGCAGGTTTAGGCCAAGGTAGCATGCTAAGTGAAGCACTGAAAAAAAAAAACATATTTCTCATCAATTTTAATTTGTTAATAAAAATAAAAAAGAAATTACTTATGAAACTTAAAAAAAAAAATGAGTGCATACCTGTTGACAGGAATCCTGTCTATATGCAAGCTGCCAATTTCATCAATTCTTTTATAGTTAATATTTAACTGAAATTTGTAATTTATATACAAACATCAACAAATGAAAGTTATATAATTTCTTTTAATTAAACTTATTTAACACAAAAACTAATAAATAATAGGAAACTAAAAAAAATTCCAGTAAGAATGGTAATTTTAGTTCAGCACTTACATCAAACGGTTGGTGGGCATGCCAAATTCTCACAAATAATGAAACATAATTAACCTAATCAAGATAAAAAGAAGTGGTTTCAGCATCATATTTTGAGAATTCTTCCACATACAATGAAAATTTGATGTATTTGTCAGAATTAATCAGCGAATTAATCAGCGTATGTCCGGTGGACTCACCGGTGTCGTCACCTCGTTTGAAGATCAAATGATAATCCTAATGGCGAGATCAAATGATAATCCTAATGGCGAGATCAAATCAAAGAAAGAAATTCAACAACACTGATGAATCATATCAACTGAATAAGAAACAAACAGAGCAAAAACTTTTTCAAAAAAAACAAAAACCTTCAAACCTCGATCTGCACATTAGGAGCGGCTTGATGAAAGCGCGATAATGAACTTATTTGCATATATGGTGGAAAACTAACTGTTTCTAACCTGAAATTACGGAAGGGAGCTCAAAATGGGTTAATAAGATAATGTGGAAAAAAACTGCAGATGCTAATAATCAGGAGTAGGTTCTGAAATTCTGAATTCCTTGCAACAGTTATTATAAACTGACCAGATTCTGTACACGCTCTTTTGGCAGATTACATGTCATGAAAAAACCGAAATTGCTGAGCTGGATTTAAAGTGGCATACATGAGTCAGCAATGAGGTGGCAAGAAATTCAAAAAAAGCTTCCTTTAATAAAAATAAGGAAAATGCTAAGGGCTGTCATTAATAATACAAAATACACAAAAGATAACCCCCTGAATTTTAGGAATATTACTTTTTTAATTAATGTACAAACTTTTTATGCATGTTAGAAGGGCTGTCATTAACAAAACCTTAAAGATAAAGATAAAGATACTATGAATTAATATATAAATTGAGACATAATTAAAAAAATATATTCTGAACACTTCATGTGTAATGTTAATTCGAAAAACTAAACATTAAAAACCTGAAATAAAAATGCATCTCCAAATAATATATTATAAAAACTCACTCTATTATTTCATTTGTTAACCAAACATGATAATGTAATGTAATAGAGTATTTCATTCCATTACGTCATCCATTCCATTACTTTGTCATTTCATTACGTCCAACCAAACAGGCCCCAAAAGTCTGTTTATATGTGATGTGTGGCCAGCAATTGTGTTAGATGAATCATTTGTTACGTGTTAGATTCATATCTCTTTGGTTATAATAACCCTAAAATTCTAAAAAACTGAAGAAACAAACAAATTAAGCGAGGAAAGGTTGAATCAATCTTTGGATGTTGGAGACAAAAAGTATTCAGTTAAAAACTACTATACAAAGGTGTAACGACCGGAATTTTCGGTTAATGAATTAAACGGAAATACTGAGGAATAAAGGTAGTAAAATGTTTAATCGAGTCTCCGTGGTGTTTTATCGAGTGTTTGGATGTTTGGGACTTGGTGTAACCAAGTATGGGTCAAGACTTGGATGGAAACAAGTTTAAAAGGCAAGAAACTGACCCAGACAACCCTCGCGGCGCGAGCCAGGCGCGAGGAAGTCGCGAGGTTGAACAGGAGCTCCAGAGGTGAAACGCGAGAATCAAGAGTTGAGACAAGAGCCGCGAGCGAAACGCGAGCCAGTCGCGAGCGAAACGCGAGAATCTCGAGTTGAGACAAGAGGCGACGAAACGCGAGCCAGTCGCGAGCGAAACGCGAGGTCTGTATTTCAGCGGCAACCAGCAGGCAAAGCCGCGTCACTTCGCGGCGCGAGGTGGGCGCGAGCGGGACGCGAGGAGCGTCAGGAATACATAAACTTGTGTGTAAGCTAGGGTTTCATTTCACCTTCAACCACACACATTGTGCAGCCGATTTGGGAGCAAACTTGGGCGATTTTGGAGCTCAAGAGCTTAGATCTTCATCATCTTGAAGGATTGAAACATCAAGGGTAAGTATTCTTGAGTCTCTTTCTTATCTACCTTGATTGTGAGCTTGGTATGAGTAAAAATGGTGGTTTGGGGAACCAACCATGTCATCTTTGGGGAAGATGACTAATCATGGGTGTAGAACACTCATTGTAAGCTTGTAATCGATGTGTACAAGTTTGATTTGGGTTTATTGCTGGAAATCTTGAACTAGGGTTTGAGATTCCACCAAGTTGAATGAACTTGGTGGTTAGGAATGTGAATATGGATTGATTAGTGATTAGTTATGGTTAATAACTAGTTATTGTGATGATATTGATGGTAGGTCAAGAAGACCTAAAGATTGGTGACATTTCACAAGTTGGAAAGCAAGGATTCGTGTTGTTAGACACGATTTGGAATTAGCTTGGCTAAGGTGAGTACATGAGACTTTTACTGAGTGCATAGCAAACGATTTTGAAAACTATGATATGTTAGGAGTCTTTATTAATTAATGTTTTTAATAAAGATATGATTAATATGATGAGAAAATGCTATTAATAGACTATTTAAGTATGTCTAAATGATTGATGATTTGGAAAGAGTTTATGATAATGAAAAGTATTTAATGAGATTTCATAAATAAGATACATGAATAAAGATAATGATTTAAAAGAGCTTGATAATCGGTTTATTAATAATATGTATTAATAAAGCTTGAGACAATGATTTTTAAGTAATAAGTATCGGTTAGTATATTATGCTAATAAAAGTAGTTATCGAATTACTAAGTGAATAAGTATGAGGTGACTAGTAATAGACATGTATTCTAGTCAAAGAGGAGTCAAAATATTATGATTTTGGATAAAAGATAAATATGTTTTAAAATTAGTAAAGGACTTGGTAAAGTCAAGATTTGAAATGATTTAGTAAAGAGAATAATATGATAAATTAGAATAAATGTATTCTAATAAATGACGAATTTGATGAAAGGAGCTAATGCTCATATCTTGATGAAAGGAGCTGAGGCTCATAAGTGTTAATGAGATATCCGGAATAAGACCGCCCAGAAATGGGGGAGTATGAGACGTCTACTTGGGGTGGTACCTCCCTGCGCAAAGAGTAGAATTTCACAGTTTACGACACCCAGTGTTGGGTGAGCATGACGACCCGGGAACGGGAGAGCTTATGAATCTCGGTAAGATGGGGGTTCCCAATTACCTTGATAGTTTACCTATGACGTCCCATATCGGGAGAGTTGGCTTCGGAGAGGTCCGTTGCATATGTGATAATGAAAGTGTAAGTTTGGAGATAACTTACAAGTATGTGATTAGATGACGAGTAAGCTTATGGTAAGCTTATTAGTTTATACGGTTAAATGAATGGAAAAATGAGTTATGAATTAATAAGAAATGATAAGGATAAGTATTTTTAATGTTATAAATATTATTTTATAAATCTTTTGAGAATGGGTCGAAAACCCATGTATCTCACGAGACTATTTTGTCTCACGTACTACTTTGTTTTTGGCTATGTACTCAGGTTCAGGATCGTTGGATTAGAGGGTCGCGTTAGAAGTGGCCTAGTGTTGATTAGCTCGGGAGCTCGTAGGTAGTTCTCGTTTATCCTATGGTTATGATATTGTATTTGTAACACCGGTTTTAATACTCTGATAAACTTTTATTGGTTTTTGTTAAACCGTGATTTGGGAACATTGGACTTGTAATATTTTTATTTAAAAATATGATTTAAAAAGTGTTTTAAAAATTGAGGTGTTACAAAAGGTTTGTATGTGGATTTTTGTTTTTTTGAATGGCGATATATTAAAACTAGAGTCTAGCAAAATGCTTGATTAAAAACAAACAAGGAGTTATAAGGAAAAATAAACCAATCCGCCCACGAAACATTAAATGTAAGGTTTCGGTGGGATAACCAACAAAAAGAGAATAAAATAATGATATCAACTATCTCTGATTTTCGCATCCTCCCATTATCGAAATTGTATCATTTCTAAATTTCCAAAGCAACCAACATGTGGTGAAGCCAATAACTTGAAATTTTAGGCCCCAATAATTTTTTGCAAATAGAAATCACTAATTAGAGCCAATAAATTTTGCAATTGTGATTCCTCGGCCCCACCTCTAACGGGTAGTCCCCAATTAAATTTCCAACCATCGGTACACAATCTATCTTTTACTTTACAAAATGGATTTAGCTCTAATTTGTAGAGATGGTTAAAAAGAAGGCAAAGAGGTTCATGGCTTATCCAAATATCTGACCAAAATTTAATATTTTCCCCATTCCATAATTTTCCTTTTTTGGGTGTATCATAATAAATATTACACTTTGAAATTTTACCTTATTTGGTAAAAATTAATGGATCACACACCCACTAACCATGTCCTTTAATATATTGAAACTAGCTTCATAACCCGCCCATCGGGCGGGTATGCTTCAAAATTTATTATGTAGAAAAATCGCAAACAAAAGAATAATAATTTTAAAAATTACATAATAATGTTGTAGCTCTAATGATGAATTGGTAGAGTAATCTATACATTAAAAATTGTTACATAAAATCTACAAACGAAATAAGACTTCTTTGTAAACTACATTTGCTGTCGAATTAGTGTAATTCCCATCGATGTCACAACAAATGACCTTCAATCCCTTCTTGTTCATGTACACAATGAATGGTTGCAAAGACGATGCAATGGGAATCCTACATATTTGTATTTAACGTCAAATTAAATTTAAAAAAATCATAAAGTAGTTAAAAGATATTATTTTATTAGAAATTTGAATATGGTTTACATACCTGTTGAACTTGACGAATATCACCCACCATGCTTTTAACCGAACCATTAAAGAAATCGGATACGGTAACCACTTTAGCTTCAGGTGTGAAGAACTCAATTTTGAATTGGTTTGGATCATAATCCTCTTGATTCTCGGCCCTGAGATATAATAATGAACCAAGATTATAATTTAAAATAATTATTGAGCAGTGTTATATTTTATTTTTAATAATAAATGTTACTCACTCTGTTTTAAATGCAATTATAACTGGGTGATTCTGATCAATAATGATCTTTGTTCCGAACAAAGCATTATGTACAGCCGGTGCCTCTGCATTGTGTGTGTAACAAAAACAATTAAAAAACATTAAAATAAATTAGGGATTTAAGTCATACCTTTAAAGTACTTAACCTTGCCAAGCTGTAGTAAGACGACAAAATGTCCAAATTTTTCTGGATCGGTTGCATAGTCATTCCACATTGTGGCCCACTCTTCCCAAAACGTTAAATCAAGTTGTTCTCCCCTGTAGTAATTATTTATGAAATTATTAATAAATTGCTAAACATATTTGATATTGTATATAATTAAGTATGTAAGTAGTACGTACCTGTTATCCTCAATCACAACAGTACGTCGAAATTTCATACCACTTTGTGTGGCTACCTTTACAATCTCCATAATCCCCACAACAGATCCAATAACATCTTAAACATAAAAAAAGATTTCAAATCAGTATGTTTAAATAAATATATATCCATGCGATAAAAATATTGTAATGAAGCTAATTTATTAAAATAGTACGTACCAACAGCGTCTTTTTCAGCATAAGTACGATCTGCCGACTTAATCTCAGTATAAGGTTCGAGTAGTAAACTATACAAATTGTCATCAACCTGATCAATTCGCGTAACAGTTGTGTTGAATCCAAATGTAAGTTTATATTTATGTGGTAACAAAGGGTAATTTCCAGTATTCTGATTAATAGTGAAGTTTGAAATCTCATAACACTTTCCTTCCTCGAAAAGCGACTCGAACTTATGCATGAACTCTTTTTTAATCCAAATTTGGATTCGATCATTCTGTTAAATTTCAAAATGTAAGTATCATTTAGTTAAAGGAAACGACTCAGTCAAACAATTATGATGAATTGACAACAAATACCTGATCATCATGCAGAACTAAGTCTAGAGAATATGGGTTATGCGGTTCGTTTTTACGGTGTGAATACCACATTGAAAGGCATCTCCCACGAACACATATGTTCCCTAACCCCGCATCAATCTTCCCTATAGGTGTAATGATTTTCTGTTTGAAGGTTTCTGATATAAAAATTTAAAAGTTAATGGTCACTTATATATAAAATAATAATTAAACAATGTATTTGTATTTAATTTATTTACCTTGGGATGTTTCCATGTTAACAGGACTTTGTGTTGAATTTTCAGTGGGACGGAATCTCCGGGACCCTATTGATATACCCGAACTTGCCAAACGTCTCATATTTCCTCCAGATGAATTTGGTGTTTTTTGGTAGTTCAGCTTTGCTTTTCCTTTGTCGGTGTTGGTATTCATACTGAAGATTGAAAGATAGTTGAGGTTAGTTTCTGTAAGTATCATAATAAATTTAATTCTAAACGGAATTATTTAATGTCAGTTTGACTATTAATAGTCAAACGGTGTACAAATAATTATTGTTTCCTAAACGAAAATGGTTTATAACATTTTTCTTAATGTGTGCTAAAAATAACTGACCAAATTTATAAAAACAGTCACATAATTATGTTTAGAATTTTGTTAAAAAAGTTATACTAAATAGTTTAATGTTAGTTTGACTATTAATAGTCAAATGGTATACAAATTAGGTTTATAGTAATATCATACCAAATCCAAACAGTAATTATTTAATGTTATTCATTCTAATGATCTAAAAATACATTACTGTTATAATCCTATTTTTAAATTTAGTAATGAAACAGATTTTTCAAAAAGATATCCTACGAAATTTGGTTTTAAAGACTGTCAATAAATTAGGTACTAAATTTAGTTGTTTAAAGATTCATAATAAATTTAATTCTAAACGGAATTATTTGAATGTCAGTTTGACTATTAATAGTCAAACGGTGTACAAATAATTACTGTTTCCTATGTGAAAATGGTTTATAACAGTTTCCTAATGTGTGCTAAAAATTAATAAATAAA
The DNA here is from genome assembly GCA_963853835.1 of Calendula officinalis. Taxonomy (NCBI): domain Eukaryota; kingdom Viridiplantae; phylum Streptophyta; class Magnoliopsida; order Asterales; family Asteraceae; genus Calendula; species Calendula officinalis. Next base: position 12,476,970 of record OY970828.1, on the reverse strand, counting down.
TTTATAAAAACAATCACATAATTATGTAATACATTTTGTTTAAAAAGTTATACTAAATATGACTATTAAAATATTTTATTCACTGTTTGACTATTAAATCGTGAAAACAGTGTACAATGTATTACTGTTCGGATTTATTAAAAGGGTTCTTTAAAAAACTAAATAACCACCTTTAATTTCGTATTAAAAAACTTTTAAGTGATCGAAAACTGTTAATTATTAAATACACGAAAATAATTACTGTATTTTGGACTATTAAATCGTCAAACATTGTACAAAAAATTAGTGTTCAGATTTATCAAAAGTTTGGTATAATACACTAAAAACTGATTAATAGTCAAACAGTAATAATTTAATGTTAGTTTGACTATTAATAGTCAAACGGTATACAAAATAGGTGTATAGTAATATCATACCAAATCCAAACAGTAATTATTTAATGTTATTCATTCTAATGATCTAAAAAAACGTTACTGTTAGAATCCTATTTTTAAATATAGTAATGAAAAAGATTACTAAAAAAGATATCCTACGAAATTTGGTTTTAAAGGCTGTCAATAAATTAGGTAATAAATTTAGTTGTTTAAAGACACCATCGTCTAAATTTAGTTCTAAACGGAATTAATTTCGTAATGTTTAATATTAATAGTCAAACGGTGTACAAATAATTATTGTTTCCTATGTGAAAATGGTTTATAACATTTTCCTAATGTGTGCTAAAAAAAACTGACCAAATTTATAAAAACAGTCACATAATTATGTTTAGAATTTTGTTTAAAAAGTTATACTAAATATGACTATTAAAATGTTTTATTCACTGTTTGACTATTAAATCGTGAAAACAGTGTACAATACATGTTGTTCGGATTTATTAAAAGGGTTCTTTAAACAACTAAATAACCACCTTTAATTTTGGAATCAAAAATTTTTAAGTGATCGAAAACTGTTAATTATTAAACATTACAAAATTAATTACTGAATTTTTGACTATCAAATCGTCAAATAGTTAACAAAAAGTTAGTGTTCAGATTTATTAACAGTTTGGTATAATACACTAAAAATAGTTTATATGACGTACCTTGCAATAGAATAGATGTTTGTGTCCGGTTGATCAGTTTTCCTGCAAGGTAATTGGAATTTGACAATAAAGGTGTGGTTATAATGAATTTGATATAACACTGTTGTTAAATAAACCGTACAACATGTATGTTTTTAAGCATTGCGAATTTACAACAAAGCAGAGCAGTGTTATACGAAATTTATAAAAACAGTGATTACATGATGTTTAAAATTTTGTTTAAAAGAGTGATACTAAATTGAAAGGCACGAAATTAATTACTTAATTTTTGAATATTAAATCGTGAAAGAGTAGATTTCAAAAATTACTGTTTGACTTAAACACTTCGAATTGATCATCAATTGTTGGACTTAATAGTTTTTTAAAGATTACAAACAAATCTGTACACCAATTGATGATTAAAATCACTGCAAGGTGTTTGAAATCTATTATGCATTTAAACAACTGATGATTTAAAAACAATGCATACGAAAAACAAATCGCCGAAAAACGAAAAATATATTGTACCTTAATAGTTTTTGCAGTATGATTTATGCAGAGAGTCGGATTGTTATGTTCGTTTGATGAGGACTGTTTATATAACAGTTGTTAGCTTCACCTTGCCGATGATTATGGAAAAAATTAAGTGGGATATGAATACCAATCCGATTTATGGTAATCTTGATTTTAAAAATCATGCACGATATGGTATTTACAATTTTTTCCTTTTTTGTTCGAATAATTTTAAAGATATCCGCAAATTTATAGTAGGATGAGGAATTAACAACCAATTAAATTAAGGGTTCTAAATTAATTTTGAAAATAGGAGGACATGGGAATCGCATAAGGTAACAACAATTCCTTATTCCTTATTTGTTTGCTTAAAATTCGGCTTGACATTTAATGATGAGAGTGGCCGAGAATTTTGACAATTCCTTATTTGTTTGCTTAAATTTCGGTTTGATCTTTAATGTTAGTTTGGCCGTGAATTTTGTAGGTGTTGAATGGTTGTACACGTGGACCAGTTAGGGAATTTAGCGTGGCATTTCTGGCCAATGAGGGGCGTCCGTGGTGCATAGGTGGCAAGAGATCATCAAGTGTAGTCTCATATATAGGGTAGGATGACCCCTCTAACCCTACTATTCTAACCCTCATTACAATATTATACCTCAAAAACTATTAAATCAATAATATATCACTTATTTTGAGTCGTCAGAAGTATTACATTACTTGAATAATTATCTAATAAAATGAATTAGGAGGTTTTATATATTAAAACCTAAATTATATTTATTTATTAATTTTGCAAAATTCTTTCATGCCTTTTCTTTTTTTACATACAATTCTAACTTTTTTCAATAATTTTTCTAGCGGATCATGACAAACAGTCACTTTGGAAATGAGGTACCTAGAATAACTTTAGGTAAATGTGTCGAAATTGTTATTTCTAGGTTTTACCACAACTAGCTTAAAACTCGTGATAAATCACAAGCGGCTTAATATACTTGTAATGTTTTACAAAGTAATGATGGAACAAACATGTCAAGGCATCAGACAAAACAAAGCCAGCACCATACACAATTAAATAACCAACAATCATGTTGGGATATAAAACAAAGATATCATTCTATTACTGATGCTGCAGTTGGTACTGATCAATGAAGATTCAAGTTAGTACTGATGGGGCAGAAATGCTATATACTACTGATGCTAAACTTGGACATTACTACTGGTGATGAATACTACTGACGATCAACAATTACTACTGATTCTATTTATGGTGCTGATCGAGTCCGAGATTCTAGCTTAGTTTGTTATAGAATGTATATCTTTATGTAATTCAATTGTAATCGATTCCTAGTAATAACTAGGTTATTAATTTAGGCTTCAAGGACTAGTATATATAGTTCCTTATGAATTGTAAACATACGTGTGTATTGATCGATCAAATTAATATACATTGAAGCTTTTTGTGAATCACTGCGTTCTTATTTACATTCGTATTCATTAAACAGTGTTCATTGTTCTTAATCAATAAAACTATAAGTGTTGATCCGCTGCAACTTCTAATAGTTTGTAGATCTGTGATTAATTAATCCTTCTGGGTTATTCGATCCTGACATGTGGTATCAGAGCATTACGGTTCTAGATCTACGAATTAAGAACATCAAAAAGTTTCATACTTTCGATCTCAAAATTGTTAATCATGTCTGATAACAATGAAAGTACTCAAGCAAACAAAATTCCAATTCTCACTCCCAACAACTTTCGGATGTGGAAAAACAGAATCAAGCAATACATGCTGGTTACTGATTATTCCATGTGGGAAGTGGTTCTTGAATGCAACAAGACTATTCAAACTCAAATAGCCACCACTTCAACTGAAGCTGACAAACTTAAGAGTGAGAAAGAGAAGAAGGACAGAGGGATCGAGCTCAAAGCATTAAGCACTCTCTTGCTTGCCATTCCCAATGACTATCAACATCTCTTTGTTGAATACGATGATGCAAAGAAGTTATGGCAGGCTCTGGAAAAGATGTTTGTTGGAACAAAGAGCACAAAGAGAAACATGAAGTCTGTTCTGAAACAAGATTTTGAAAACTTCAAAGGACAGAAGAATGAGTCATTGTCTCAAGTATTTGATAGGTTCAACAAACTCATTGGTGAACTGAATCAAGTTGGTTATCAACCAGACAATGATGATGTCAACAGGAAGTTCCTCAGGTCTCTAGGTGAATAATGGTCTATGTATACTGTGATATACAGACAAGGAGATGCACTAGAAGAGAAAGAGCTTGATGAACTCTACAATGAACTAAGAGTGTTTGAATCAGAGGTAAGTACTAAAACTCCTAATTTATCTTCAAACAATGCTGCTTTTGTGTCTAGTACAGGAACAGGAAAGGACAATACAAAGAATACAGGGATTGAAGATATAGCAAGAGAATCTTTCTTCACTAGTCATGTGCATACTGCATTGATTAGTGAGGATTTAGAACAACTCAATCCTGATGATTTGGAAGAGATGGACATCAAGTGGCAGATGGCTATGCAAAGTTTAAGGACCAAAAGGTTTCTTAAAAGAACTGGAAGACAAAATCTGTCTTACAACAAAAGTGATCGTGCTGGATTTCACAAAACCAAGGTCAAGTGCTACAATTGTAGTGTTAGGTCACAACACCCTAGTTTAGTTGGTTAATTGATTGGTTAATTATAACTCTAAGACAAATATTGTATAAGAACAAGATATGAGTCAAACGTATAATTCCACTAAGTGTGGCTTGTTGCGAATAACAAGACCACTGATCAATTACAAAAGATATGAAAGTATAACGTGAATTGGTAAGTTCTCCTTTGCAAGATGATCTCTATTTATAATGATATAGAGATCTTACATAAAGAGCAAAGGAGTAACCGAAGGACTAAGATAGGAAAATGACTAAGATCAAGGGATTTGATCTTAGTCCGTTACATATGGTAACTCAGTCCTTCTACTCAGTCCTTGTACTCAGTATCACTATCTGATACTGAGTACTGATACTGAGTTCCAATACTGATCACTCAGTATCAGACCTAAACTTAGCTATATTATTCTACATATTAATCAAAGCTAGTCTAGGTTGTTTAATGGTGATTTTCGGTTAAAACAATTAACAAAACGCAGCGGAAAGTATTTATCACCATGAACGGATCTTGATATCAATCATACAATTAAACTATAAGAAAATCAAAGAGAATGGTATAAGAATTCATACCCTAGTTGCCTTTGATTATTGTGTATTCGGATGGAGTTGGTGATGGATTGAAACCAAGTATTCAGTTAGAATACCTCTAAAAGAAAGTCCACACAACACAATCAAGAACACCAAAGGAGGATGCTAGTCCTTGATTCTTGAGAGCAAAAGAAAACAAAAACACCTACAAGTGTTAGAGAGAGGGGGCGGTCAAATGGGTGGTCAAGTGTGAGTTTATGGAGCCATTCAACACTCTTAATGGTGCCATAAAGACCCATCAATGATTTCCATAAACCATTGTTCCATTTGCACTTTAGTCCCTAGTCATTTGTTTCTTCCATTTTGCTCACAATAAAGTTTCAATATTAACAATTAATATTAAACTTATTATACACAAGCTTATAGCTTATATATTAATAATTAATGTAATTACACTAATTACACTAATTATATAATGGTGTTTAGTGTTTAAGTGTGTGACCCTTTAGGCTCACAAACAACTAGCCATATAACTATATGTTATACGCGTGAAGCATATTCCAACAGCTCCCACTTGCGCACGTGATAACATCAAGTAGTTATACAAGCAAAGGTTAGAGTCTAGCAACCCGCCAATGCTCCTAGGAGTATATGAGGAGTTTCATAAAATCTTTGTTCAAAGTTTTTCAAGCAGTTATCCTTTTGTTACTGATACTATGTTGAATTTTAGACAAGGATCAATGTCAATCTAAAACTTCAACGATTCTGTTTCTCGATCTATATAATGAAATAGATTACCAAAACCAATCAAGATTCATCTTGATTACCTTTTGGGTGTGGCCACACATACATCTATTCAAAATCATCGAGGGGCCCAGTAGTATCTAATCCACATACGTGGAGGAACAAATTCTATATTGACTGCACGTGTCTGTCATATGCTTAATGATAAACCCGATAATGGTTGTTATAGCAGCCTTATTCAGGTCAGCGTTTAACCACACCAAAGTTTGCCCCTCTACATACACAAACCAACTTGCATCTCAAGTCAGAGGATAAGTGACAAATCCTTTGTGAGATTCACTTGTGACATAAATCCAAGAAGTGATTTCTCATAGTTTGGGTCAGTCCAATCGTGCATCGTTATGAGCGACATGTGAGTTTGATTTCATCATCCTTAGTCATACTAAGATAATGTCATCAATGCCCTCAGATTTGTCTTAATAATATTCCCATATTATCAATATGACAATGGACAATTTAGAATATAAAACACAGTAAATATTCAAGGATATAAACATGCAAATATAGACCACAGTAGATATTCATATAAAAACGATCATATCAAATATATCAATTTATTCCAATATAAACTGCTCACAGTTCCATTATCCAAATACTAAAACAGATTTACATGAAACTACTAGCTTGTCGAAGTCCAATGTTCCATTCATATTCAAGATGTTTGGTACAAGACATTGAGTTCGATAAAGCGTCAGCTAGTTAGTTATCTGTTTGAACTTTAAGTGTACGAATTTCACATATCTCGATAAATCATTCGAATGTAGTGAACCTTCGTAAATAGGATCTAGCGTCATCACGCCCTATTTCAAAACCAACATAAGTATAGCAAGTATACTTAGTTTTAGTTCAGTATCTCCACCATGACCAAGAAACATATATCCAGTACTTTAAAATACTTCAATGTGTTCTTAACAGCAATCCAGTGACTCTCTCATGAATTCTGTTGGTATTTTCTAGTAAGGTCCCCTAAGGACGTTACATTTGGCCTAGTACTTCTTACAGCGTACATGATGAATGTAATAGCCGATTCATAGGGGATTACATTCATCCGCTTCACCACATCAGGTGTGGAAGGTCCTTGAGTCTCACTCAAGTTTACATTGTGTGGAATACGAGGACTTCCTCGTTTGGGAGTACCACTCTAAACCATTTAGAATTTTGTCAATGTAAGCACTTTGACTTAAACCAATTAACCGCTTTGATCTATCATTATAGATCTTTACTTTAAGTATGTACGTCGTGTCCCTACAATCCGTCATGTCGAAACATTTTCCAAGCCAGGATTTTCATCTTGTAGCATGGTATATTGTTTCACATGAGTGACATGTCATCAACATGTATGACTTGAGAAACGACAACGCTCCCACTAGCTTTCATATATACACATACTCAGTTTGGGTTTTAGGTGAAACAAACGATTTGATTTCATCATCAACCAAATTTCGTAGTCATAGTACACTACTTTGGCTATAAGAATCCTAATGTCTTTAGTAACAGGCGAGAAGGTTTCATCATTGTCAATCCAGTAGGATTGAGTGTAACCTTTTGCTACTATGAGAGATTTATAGGTGTGTATATTTTCATCCATGTCAACAGTCTTACTGTTTTGAGAAAGATCAACTAAGTTCAAAACTTGATTGTCTCTCATGGATTTTATTTTCGCATTCATAGCTTCAAGTCATTTTTCGAATACAAAATTCGATAATGCAGCTTGATAGTTAGGGGGTTCATAATGATCCTCGAAACTTGCTCCTCAGCATCGACATAAATCTATATCGTTCAGGTGCATGAAGTGTCCTTGCGGATCTATGAATGGGAACAACATCATCCTGTGGTCCAACATCTATATGTCCAGCCTCAGAATGATATTTGCTAGTGTTACCAGAAGGTTGTGTATCTTCACTTTGAATCTTGTCAAAGTCTATAGTGCTCCCACTTGCTTTGTGAAATGAGACTGTTCTCAAGAAACTCAGCATACCGAGTAACAACCATTTGTTCTCAGTTGGGAAGTAAAATAGTAATCGAAGATATACTTGATAGATATGGGCTCAAGTTTGTTCGGCATGTCTCGTTCCATGAGATCCTCACAACCCCAGATCCTCAAGTAAGACAAATTGGGACTTTCCCACGCCATATCTCATATGGTGTCTTTTTAACCTTTTGGTCGGAACCATATCAAGTATTCGAGCAGCAGACTTCAGTGCATGCCCCTCAAAAGGATAGTGTAAGAGTAGTAGGACTCATCATAGATCGCACCATGTCATACAGGGTCCGATATCTCTTTCCAGACGCACCATTATCTTGTGGAGTGTATGAAAGAGTGAATTGTGAGACAATCTCACGATGTGAGGGATGATCCAGAAACTCTTGACTCATGTACTTTCATCCATAATCAGGACTGAAAGCCTTTGTTGTCTTGCTAAGTTGATTTTATACTTTTACTTTAGAAAGCTTTGAACGTTTCAAAGATTTCATGTTTATGTCTAATCAAGTAAACATAACCATAGCGACTGATATCATTAAAGCTTCCATGTTGATGTTTAATCAAGTAAACATAACCACATCGAATGATATCATCAGTGAAAGTAGGTGGCACCTTCCCTAGTCTTAGTTCTAAAAGGGCCACATACATCAGTATGTATGAGTCCAAGTAGATTTTTAGCTCTTTTGCCAACATGGGAGAAAAGCTTTCTTGTTATCTTTCCATAATATACAAGAGAGGCATTTTAAATGATTCATAATCATTTGTAAAGAAGCCCGTCGAGTTGTTTATGTGGAAAAGATGACGATGCTCTAGGTAAGTAGAATCCAAACCAATTTGGATTCTTGAGTGCTACATTTGTATATAGAATTATCGTTTGAATTAGGATCATGCATATTAATTTCAAACATACTATTATAAGGAATAGTAATAAAAAATGTTATTTTTCATAAAACAAGATATCATAATCCCTTATTCAACAAACGATAAAGCTAAACAATGCATAATTGACAATTATTCAAAACAATAATTAACGCATTAGGAAGGATAAGATCACAGCTTCCATTCATTTAGCTTTCTACTTCACATTCAATCTTGCACATTTGTGTAAATGTGAGTTCCACAACTAGTGTCATACACTCAATATTTATCACGAAAAGTATGGAGTTCTATAATGAAGATACCTAATGTGCTAACTAGAACACATTTGTCCTTCATCAACTCTGCCACGTAGGCAGGACAATTCCTCCTTCAATGGCCAGTTTCATCGCAATGATGGCAAGAAATATCCTTTGCAGGGTGCTCCATTTTAGCAGGTGGGGGAATCGTAGGTTTGGAAAAGTAAACTAGCTTACCCTTACCTAGACTCTTGCCTTGTGCTTGCGGTTTACCTTCCCTGATTGCAAGAAAAGTATTGGGTAACCCTTGCTCAACCAGTTTTACCATAGCATGTTCAACGATTGTCTTCCCCATGCTATGTACTTTTAAAACACTTTTCAAACTGGTCATAGTCCTTGGATAGTGAGGTAAGAATCAAGCTCATTCCAAGAACTTGTGGTAAGGGGTAACCAAGACGTTCCATTGGATCAAGATAGCATTGCATATTCAAGATGTAAGTGCTAACTGATTGGCCGTCCTCCTGATTGCAAGCATGGAATGCTTTATTTGTTTTGAACAGTTCAAGTTCTGCCTTTTGTTGAAATATCATTTTCAACTCGCTTATCATGTCATAGGCTGTGAGTTCCTCGAAGTACTTTCGAATCTCGGGGTTCATGCTCACAAGCATATGAGTAGCAACTTCTTGGTGTTCGTTAAATGTTTCGGTAAAGGCTTGACGAACAACAGCAGAATCACTGACAGGAGGTGCCTCAGGTAAGGCCTCTTATAGGTGTATCAACTTTCGCATCTCTAAGGACAATCCTTAGAATTCGATATCAGAAGATAAAGTTGATATTAGTCAGTTTCAGTTTTCAAAAACTGATTTTTGAGTGGAGATACTTAGGTTTTGATGTTGTTGTTATCTGTATAACAACCAAAGTTCAAAAAATAGTATTTTCAATAATAATTTCTTTTAATCAATTAACTACCCAATTAATTTTAATTAAAAGCTAAGATCCCATTGAGCTTCTATCACCGCATCAGTTGATCTGCTAGAGGTGATAGATCCAATAGGTAGGTGACGATCAACAATTGCATTACAAGTGCAACTCTTAGAGGTATGGGACTTCATGGCACCTAGTGAACAAGCATCTAGGGTCAAGTGGCATGTTTGTCGCATCGTCGCCTCGAGTCAAGGTCTCACCGTTAACTCGATTAAGTCATCCAATGTGAAATCATGTCAAAATAGCTCTAGGTCTCACGCGTAGAGAATAATGACCTCGGATCTAGATTCAAACCACGTCTCACGTGAATTCAAAAATAGAAGCAAGTGATTTACAACCGATTGGACGGCGTGACTTAAATTTTAGGTATGTTAAATTTTAATTAATAAAATTTTATTAAGATATGAATGAATCATGTACTTCATTCATATCACTTCATAAGTCTTGTAATAAACGGTAAAAACTTTTAGCGATTATTAAGTGATAAGTTTCAAATCATATGTAAACTTAGTTTAATCTCAAAACGATTTTAGATTAAATGTTTAATCATCAATGATTAACTAGTAATCATCGATGATTAAGGGTTTGAATGTTTTAATGTTTGTGTCTAAAAACCATTTTTAATTGTTTTACTACTTGTATCTAATAGAAAAGAAAAACAACCACAAACAAAGAATAAAACATGCAACAAATTTTGTGCAAACCTCGACCGATGAAATCCTAGGTTCGGTCACGTGAGTCATCACGACGGACCGAAGGGTCAAACTAGGGGACGGGCCAACATGAACCCAAACGGGCCTACATAAACCCAATGGGCTCCCATCAAAAGTGGCAAAAACCAATCTTTTTTGTGTTTTTTAAAATTCCGATCGGACCAAACACAAAAACCCTACGGGTTTTTTAATTTAATTTTCGGATTTTTATAAAAATATGGGTTAAAATATGGTATTTTTGGAACCCTATTGTCACTTGTTACAAAATCATATCAAAAAATTAATCTTGTTATTGTTTTTTTGATTATTTGGCTTAGAATTTAATTTTTAATTCCATTTTGTTGATATGGCAAAACATGTATTTTTGCCATATCCCAAGCCAAAGCCTTGTCAATTGTTGCTTGTTTGTGCAAACCGATGAAAGCCTAGACCGTTTGTCAATGAATGTGGTTGATGTTTGGTTGTTTGGTTGTTTTGGGAAAAGCCTTGTTTTTTGGCTTAATTGTTGTAATTTGTTTCATTTTTTTTTCTTTTATTTTTGGTGCCATTTTTGGGGCAATTTGTAATGTAAAAGTAATAGAATAGATTGTACTTATTTTATCTTTTTATTTTAAATTGTTGACAAAAAATATTGAAGACTAATGAAGAAAACAACAAATTTCCGTCACAAAAGCGAGGGCTGTACGAAAACAGGTTTTCCAGAGGCATACGGACTCCGTTTTGGGCGATTCAAAAGCCTAAAATGCTTGCAAAGTCGTGGGCTACAACTTTCCAGAAGGCCGGGAAGACCAATGAAGAATCCTTCAGTGACTTTTCGGGCTTCAAAGTCTGCTGGAATTTTCTGGCAGATTACACTTTTTCACAATTTTGGGTTCTACTTGCTCAAGAATGTCTTGGAGCAAGTGGGAGCCCATTGGGTTTATGTAGGCCCGTTTGGGTTCATGTTGGCCCGTCCCCTAGTTTGACCCTTCGGTCCGTCGTGATGACTCACGTGACCGAACCTAGGATTTCATCGGTCGAGGTTTGCACAAAATTTGTTGCATGTTTTATTCTTTGTTTGTGGTTGTTTTTCTTTTCTATTAGATACAACTAGTAAAACAATTAAAAATGGTTTTTAGACACAAACATTAAAACATTCAAACCCTTAATCATCGATGATTACTAGTTAATCATTGATGATTAAACATTTAATCTAAAATCGTTTTGAGATTAAACTAAGTTTACATATGATTTGAAACTTATCACTTAATAATCGCTAAAAGTTTTTACCGTTTATTACAAGACTTATGAAGTGATATGAATGAAGTACATGATTCATTCATATCTTAATAAAATTTTATTAATTAAAATTTAACATACCTAAAATTTAAGTCACGCCGTCCAATCGGTTGTAAATCACTTGCTTCTATTTTTGAATTCACGTGAGACGTGGTTTGAATCTAGATCCGAGGTCATTATTCTCTACGCGTGAGACCTAGAGCTATTTTGACATGATTTCACATTGGATGACTTAATCGAGTTAACGGTGAGACCTTGACTCGAGGCGACGATGCGACAAACATGCCACTTGACCCTAGATGCTTGTTCACTAGGTGCCATGAAGTCCCATACCTCTAAGAGTTGCACTTGTAATGCAATTGTTGATCGTCACCTACCTATTGGATCTGTCACCTCTAGCAGATCAACTGATGCGGTGATAGAAGCTCAATGGGATCTTAGCTTTTAATTAAAATTAATTGGGTAGTTAATTGATTAAAAGAAATTATTATTGAAAATACTATTTTTTGAACTTTGGTTGTTATACAGATAACAACAACATCAAAACCTAAGTATCTCCACTCAAAAATCAGTTTTTGAAAACTGAAACTGACTAATATCAACTTTATCTTCTGATATCGAATTCTAAGGATTGTCCTTAGAGATGCGAAAGTTGATACACCTATAAGAGGCCTTACCTGAGGCACCTCCTGTCAGTGATTCTGCTGTTGTTCGTCAAGCCTTTACCGAAACATTTAACGAACACCAAGAAGTTGCTACTCATATGCTTGTGAGCATGAACCCCGAGATTCGAAAGTACTTCGAGGAACTCACAGCCTATGACATGATAAGCGAGTTGAAAATGATATTTCAACAAAAGGCAGAACTTGAACTGTTCAAAACAAATAAAGCATTCCATGCTTGCAATCAGGAGGACGGCCAATCAGTTAGCACTTACATCTTGAATATGCAATGCTATCTTGATCCAATGGAACGTCTTGGTTACCCCTTACCACAAGTTCTTGGAATGAGCTTGATTCTTACCTCACTATCCAAGGACTATGACCAGTTTGAAAAGTGTTTTAAAAGTACATAGCATGGGGAAGACAATCGTTGAACATGCTATGGTAAAACTGGTTGAGCAAGGGTTACCCAATACTTTTCTTGCAATCAGGGAAGGTAAACCGCAAGCACAAGGCAAGAGTCTAGGTAAGGGTAAGCTAGTTTACTTTTCCAAACCTACGATTCCCCCACCTGCTAAAATGGAGCACCCTGCAAAGGATATTTCTTGCCATCATTGCGATGAAACTGGCCATTGAAGGAGGAATTGTCCTGCCTACGTGGCAGAGTTGATGAAGGACAAATGTGTTCTAGTTAGCACATTAGGTATCTTCATTATAGAACTCCATACTTTTCGTGATAAATCTTGAGTGTATGACACTAGTTGTGGAACTCACATTTACACAAATGTGCAAGATTGAATGTGAAGTAGAAAGCTAAATGAATGGAAGCTGTGATCTTATCCTTCCTAATGCGTTAATTATTGTTTTGAATAATTGTCAATTATGCATTGTTTAGCTTTATCGTTTGTTGAATAAGGGATTATGATATCTTGTTTTATGAAAAATAACATTTTTTATTACTATTCCTTATAATAGTATGTTTGAAATTAATATGCATGATCCTAATTCAAACGATAGTTCTATATACAAATGTAGCACTCAAGAATCCAAATTGGTTTGGATTCTACTTACCTAGAGCATCGTCATCTTTTCCACATAAACAACTCGACGGGCTTCTTTACAAATGATTATGAATCATTTAAAATGCCTCTCTTGTATATTATGGAAAGATAACAAGAAAGCTTTTCTCCCATGTTGGCAAAAGAGCTAAAAATCTACTTGGACTCATACATACTGATGTATGTGGCCCTTTTAGAACTAAGACTAGGGAAGGTGCCACCTACTTTCACTGATGATATCATTCGATGTGGTTATGTTTACTTGATTAAACATCAACATGGAAGCTTTAATGATATCAGTCGCTATGGTTATGTTTACTTGATTAGACATAAACATGAAATCTTTGAAACGTTCAAAGCTTTCTAAAGTAAAAGTATAAAATCAACTTAGCAAGACAACAAAGGCTTTCAGTCCTGATTATGGATGAAAGTACATGAGTCAAGAGTTTCTGGATCATCCCTCACATCGTGAGATTGTCTCACAATTCACTCTTTCATACACTCCACAAGATAATGGTGCGTCTGGAAAGAGATATCGGACCCTGTATGACATGGTGCGATCTATGATGAGTCCTACTACTCTTACACTATCCTTTTGAGGGGCATGCACTGAAGTCTGCTGCTCGAATACTTGATATGGTTCCGACCAAAAGGTTAAAAAGACACCATATGAGATATGGCGTGGGAAAGTCCCAATTTGTCTTACTTGAGGATCTGGGGTTGTGAGGATCTCATGGAACGAGACATGCCGAACAAACTTGAGCCCATATCTATCAAGTATATCTTCGATTACTATTTTACTTCCCAACTGAGAACAAATGGTTGTTACTCGGTATGCTGAGTTTCTTGAGAACAGTCTCATTTCACAAAGCAAGTGGGAGCACTATAGACTTTGACAAGATTCAAAGTGAAGATACACAACCTTCTGGTAACACTAGCAAATATCATTCTGAGGCTGGACATATAGATGTTGGACCACAGGATGATGTTGTTCCCATTCATAGATCCGCAAGGACAATTCATGCACCTGAACGATATAGATTTATGTCGATGCTGAGGAGCAAGTTTCGAGGATCATTATGAACCCCCTAACTATCAAGCTGCATTATCAAATTTTGTATTCGAAAAATGACTTGAAGCTATGAATGCGAAAATAAAATCCATGAGAGACAATCAAGTTTTGAACTTAGTTGATCTTTCTCAAAACAGTAAGACTGTTGACATGGATGAAAATATACACACCTATAAATCTCTCATAGTAGCAAAAGGTTACACTCAATCCTACTGGATTGACAATGATGAAACCTTCTCGCCTGTTACTAAAGACATTAGGATTCTTATAGCCAAAGTAGTGTACTATGACTACGAAATTTGGTTGATGATGAAATCAAATCGTTTGTTTCACCTAAAACCCAAACTGAGTATGTGTATATATGAAAGCTAGTGGGAGCGTTGTCGTTTCTCAAGTCATACATGTTGATGACATGTCACTCATGTGAAACAATATACCATGCTACAAGATGAAAATCCTGGCTTGGAAAATGTTTCGACATGATGGATTGTAGGGACACGACGTACATACTTAAAGTAAAGATCTATAATGATAGATCAAATCGGTTAATTGGTTTAAGTCAAAGTGCTTACATTGACAAAATTCTAAATGGTTTAGAGTGGTACTCCCAAACGAGGAAGTCCTCGTATGCCACACAATGTAAACTTGAGTGAGACTCAAGGACCTTCCACACCTGATGTGGTGAAGCGGATGAATGTAATCCCCTATGAATCGGCTATTACATTCATCATGTACGCTGTAAGAAGTACTAGGCCAAATGTAACGTCCTTAGGGGACCTTACTAGAAAATACC
Organism: Calendula officinalis; assembly: GCA_963853835.1. NCBI lineage: Eukaryota > Viridiplantae > Streptophyta > Magnoliopsida > Asterales > Asteraceae > Calendula > Calendula officinalis. The sequence continues at coordinate 12,461,737 of OY970828.1, read as the reverse complement.
AACAGAATTCATGAGAGAGTCACTGGATTGCTGTTAAGAACACATTGAAGTATTTTAAAGTACTAGATATATGTTTCTTGGTCATGGTGGAGATACTGAACTAAAACTAAGTATACTTGCTATACTTATGTTGGTTTTGAAATAGGGCGTGATGACGCTAGATCCTATTTACGAAGGTTCACTACATTCGAATGATTTATCGAGATATGTGAAATTCGTACACTTAAAGTTCAAACAGATAACTAACTAGCTGACGCTTTATCAAACTCAATGTCTTGTACCAAACATCTTGAATATGAATGGAACATGGGACTTCGACAAGCTAGTAGTTTCATGTAAATCTGTTTTAGTATTTGGATAATGGAACTGTGAGCAGTTTATATTGGAATAAATTGATATATTTGATATGATCGTTTTTATATGAATATCTACTGTGTTCTATATTTGCATGTTTATATCCTTGAATATTTACTGTGTTTTATATTCTAAATTGTCCATTGTTATATTGATAATATGGGAATATTATTAAGACAAATCTGAGGGCATTGATGACATTATCTTAGTATGACTAAGGATGATGAAATCAAACTCACATGTCGCTCATAACGATGCACGATTGGACTGACCCAAACTATGAGAAATCACTTCTTGGATTTATGTCACAAGTGAATCTCACAAAGGATTTGTCACTTATCCTCTGACTTGAGATGCAAGTTGGTTTGTGTATGTAGAGGGGCAAACTTTGATGTGGTTAAACGCTGACCTGAATAAGGCTGCTATAACAACCATTATCGGGTTTATCATTAAGCATATGACAGACACGTGCAGTCAATATAGAATTTGTTCCTCCACGTATGTGGATTAGATACTACTGGGCCCCTCGATGATTTTGAATAGATGTATGTGTGGCCACACCCAAAAGGTAATCAAGATGAATCTTGATTGGTTTTGGTAATCTATTTCATTATATAGATCGAGAAACAGAATCGTTGAAGTTTTAGATTGACATTGATCCTTGTCTAAAATTCAACATAGTATCAGTAACAAAAGGATAACTGCTTGAAAAACTTTGAACAAAGATTTTATGAAACTCCTCATATACTCCTAGGGGCATTGGCGGGTTGCTAGACTCTAACCTTTGCTTGTATAACTACTTGATGTTATCACGTGCGCAAGTGGGAGCTGTTGGAATATGCTTCACGCGTATAACATATAGTTATATGGCTAGTTGTTTGTGAGCCTAAAGGGTCACACACTTAAACACTAAACACCATTATATAATTAGTGTAATTAGTGTTTAAGTGTGTGACCCTTTAGGCTCACAAACAACTAGCCATATAACTATATGTTATACGCGTGAAGCATATTCCAACATTGTTTTGTTATCTTAAGATCCAAAGGAGCAAGGCTTTTTGCCTTAACAATCTCCCCCTATCTAATGATAACAAAACAACTACAAAGAGTTACTAAACAAAGTAAGCTACATGCTGCAAAGTCTTCTTCTTTAGTCTTTGTTGATCGACTCAAACTCGTAGAAGACTTCTTTCTTCACATGGATGAACTCTTCTCTTTTTTCTTCAGTTCATCTTGCCTGTTGTTTAGTACATCAACTATCTTCTTTCTAAACCAAGCATCTTCTTTCTTAGTTATCATCCATTTAAGACCCACCAAATGGCTGATAGGAGCTGTTGCCAAATCTGCTTCAGTAATGAAGCACACCCTGTCATCTGAGTCAGTATACATATATCCAGATGTTGGATATATGGTACTCTTTTGATCCTGAAAGATAAGGTTAGAGGGAACAGTGTATGTGGGAATTATTCTGAAAGTATTAAGGCACTCAGGTTTGTTGTTCTTCATAGCTTCAGTCATCACACTGAGTGCCCTGTATTCTGCAGCATAAAGAATGCCTTATTCATAGCATATAGCAGATACTGCCCAGATTTCATCCATCATCACTTGGGCTTCAGAGGATTTTGAGGGCATCTCCTTTATCAGTCTAGCAATCTTTATCCAATCTTGAATTCCCATATTTTGGATGTAATGGAGGAAAAACTTCATTGGAGGACTGACTGGCCCAGTGCAAGTTGCAACAATTGATCTATCAACAGTTTTGACCTTTATTTTGTTGACAAATTCATTTAGCCAGTATATGTCTCTTACATTTAGAAATGCTTTATTCCTCAGCATACCCATCCTTGTTTCCCTATATCTTGTTCTTTGTGCCACAATGTTCCAATACTGTTCAAGTAATTCATCTCCAGTTCTTCTTACAGTATGAGATCTTCTTGGAACATCTTCAGACTCAGATTCAGGTTCTTCCTTAACAGGGAAGAATTTCTGGGCCTCAATCTCATCCTCAGCATCACTCTTTTCCTCAGTAAACTGAGCAGATCTCCTAGGTCTTGAGATCAGAGGAGCTGGATCTTGTTCTTCACTTGATTCTGAGGACATAACCACATTTGTCATTCTTCTGGTTATTGGTCTTCTAGGAATTCTAGAAGGTCCTTCAGCTTGAGGTGAGATAGGTTTTCTTGTATGCTCTTCATCATCTGAGAATGATGATGAAGAGGTTTCTTTATTTGCTTCATCCAGTGCAAAGTTTAAAAATTCTTCTGATGCCACTGGATGTTCTTCATCATCATCATCAGTAATAGGCCAGATGAAAGGCCTATAGACCACAATTTGCAAGTTATTTTCTTCTTGAGCAGGTGGCTCAGTATAAGCTTGCTGTGGTTGGTCAGTATGAGTCTCCCCCTGAGCAGATGGCTCAAGTGGGTCTTGAACTTGTAATGCTGACCTAGTTCTTTGTCTTCTTCTCTCATACTGAATCCGAAGTGGCTCAGTATGAGGGCTTTGCTGATGTTGTTGTTCTTGTTGTGGAGGTTGATCTTCATTCAATCTTCTTCTTTTCTCCCCCTGAGCAGATGGCTCAGTTTGATTAACCTCAGTATCTCTTTGTCTCTTCTCCCCCTTTTTGTTATCATTTGATGGGGAGGGAAGAGGATCAGTATCACCACCCATGTCCCCTTCAGGTTCTTCAAGAGTAGGGGAGGGCATGGGCTCAGTTGCAGCATCAGTATCACCAGCACCTCCTTCTCCTTCTCCTTCTTCAAGTGAAAATGGTGGAGTTTGTGGAGGCTGATGTGGTTGTTGAAGTAGTGAGACTGACTGTTTTATTGAGTCAATATCACTACTCATCGTGTCCATTCTGGCCAGTATTATATTTTGAGTATGTTGGATAGCCAGAATTTGCTGCATGATTGCTTGCAGAGTCACTTGGTCTCCTGCAGCCTGTGATGCCTGAATGCCCTGCACAGATGGTGCTAAAGAAACAAAAATATAAAACTGGTTAGAAAGAAAGGTTTATCAAATAGAATTGTGGTGTTGTTTAATTCTATAATCATATAAACAGAGTTTGTGAAGTCTGTATTTCATCTGGTTTATGATGAAATATTGTGGACTTATGCATAGCATGTGTAAGAAGGTTTTAGTAAAAGTGAGTGTGTAAATTTAAGTAGCTCAGTATAGGATAAGTCACATTTACTAAAAGGTTTGGGTTTGGGTATTCGAAGCCTGGGATGTGCTTCTTGTTATTTTCAATGTTTATCACTCGGTATTAGAGTGATAACAGAAATGTGGCTAAACCCCATGGATTTTGTGGCTTAAGGGTTTGTAATCATTTCTTGAATCATGCTATCCAACTCAAAAATAAGTTGGACATGATTCAAGCAGCACCAGTGGGTGTCAGTGTGACATCAACCACTATTGTCTCGTTAAGATGAGACAACTGTAGGCTGACAATGATCAAATGTGTGCTTAGTATATGAATTTTGCATAGCAGCAGTGGGCTAGCTATGTTGGCCATAAAAGGATATATATTTGAAAGATCGTGTGAGACTTTGGTCAGTATTGAGTTGGTACTGGCCAATACTTAGTCTCTATTTGGGAATGAAATATATATATATAAGATTAAGGGCTTTTTAGATATTCATACCTGAGACTCTGTCAGATTCCCTTCTAGCATCTGCAGAGGTCGGTGCAGGATCATGTGTTTGTTGATGTGCAGCACCAACATCTTCAATACCGACTTGTCTTTCTTGCTGAGCACCTTCCAGTGTAGTTTGCTCATATAGAATCTCCACATCAAGAGGCACATAAGGTCCTACAATTGGTATCAGAGCGGTTCAAAGTTATCTACAACTTTGATGATCTTTTAACCCTATATATTGTTGAAGATCAAGTCTTTTCATAAAGAAGAACTATGCAGAATTTTCGTCATTTTCTGCGCACGGGTAGAAGAAATGCCGGATCTCCTTCGTTAACAGTCGAATATGTGTGAAATTTGAATAGGAGGTTCTCAACACACAGACACACAATCTGACCGTTCAGTTTTGTATTTGAAGATTCGCGTAGAGCGATATGGTAGGCGCATCAGGTCATATATTTTGTTTTTTATTCCTTACCTGCTGGGCAGCCATGGAAGAAAAATTGGCTCTCCTTCTTCAAACAACGAATGAGCGTGAAATTTTAACTGAAGGTTCACCATAATGTGTTTAATGTTTTCACCGTTCAGATCTTCAAAAGGTATCGTTAATTAAGAGATATATATTTTTGAAGATTATTGACGAATATTTATGGTATGTTTTTAATTCTGCGCAACTGTGATAAAACGGCTATTATATCTTTTGTAACCGTTGAATCTTCATGAATTTTGGATATGATATCCATAACACATACATTTACTCGGTATCAAAATTTCAGACTGATCAGGAACATATATTGAGAGATACATATTTTCAAAATTGCTGGTTTTCTGATACTGAGTGTCTCATACTGAGTGGTCAGTATGAGATTGCTGTGATCGTTTCAACCGTTGGATCCTTATGATTGTTGGATATGATGTTGAAGACAGGTATAGGTATGTTGTGTAAAAAATTCATAATGATCAGAAGAATCTACATGGAGATATGATTTTTTGAAGTTGCTGCAAAATTAGAGAAACGAAATTCTGAAAGCTGAATTTTTCAAGTGAGTATGTTTCACATGTTTTTCTCTTTATAATCATATAAAATCATCTTAAACTGAGGAAATCCATAAGTTGATTCATTCTTTGGTGGGGTTTCAAGTCAAAGATAAAATATACCGAACGGTTTAATGTGAAAGTATATGATTCAGGGGGAGAAAAACTCAATGCGATATATATTTTCTCTTAATATGAAGCTAAAGTTCTTGAAGCTAAAGTGTTCATACTAAGTTATTCAAGGGGGTACATGTCACATATTATTTTACAATCATTTGAAGAGTTTCAAACTGAGGAAATCTACTTTGTTGAATGATTCTTGGGATATGTTTCATTTCAACTCAAATATACCGGACAGTTTAAGGAGGAGTCAATGATTGTGGGGGAGAAAAGTTAATGTGACATATATTTTCTTGAAGTACTTAGTGAATAAAGAATATGAAAAGATCTCAAAAAGAAAACCATACAAGACAAGATCGTTATTATTTATTAGGTTAAACATATTCATTTGTTATCATCAGATAGGGGGAGATTGTTAGGGTAGAAAACCCGGTCAAACATATTACTTTGTGAATCTGATGAACAAAGGAATATATAAATTTAACTTATATAAATAATCTTAGTGAAACTCGTCTCATACCGAGTTGGTCGGTATCTGGTCATACTGAGTTGGTCAGTATGAGGTGACACCGAGTTCACGGACCGAGCTCCACATAGCGAGTTGGTCGGTATAGTTCAGTCTCATACCGAGTTGGTCGGTATAGCTCAGTCTCATACTGAGTACACGGACTGACCAGTCCGTGAATGGTGCATTCCTTATTTGAGTAATGAATCAAATCCCTTTAATCAAGGGATGCACTTATTAGAATTGGGAGTTACATATAGAATAGGGTTAATTGTAAAACCTCTATACATTATAAATAGAGGTTTAGTCTTTAGTTGTTAAGTATCCTTTTGGATCCCGGTTGATCACTTGTGTGGATCACCGGTAACCCAATTCTAAATGTAACACTTTGTGGAGTGTTCTTGGTTATTCCGCAACCAAGAACACATTTTATACGTTTGTGCTTAATAAGAAAAATCGTATAAAATGTGTTCTTGGTTGCGGAATAACCAAGAACACTCCACAAAGTGTTACATTTAGAATTGGGTTACCGGTGAGCCACACAAGTGATCAACCGGGATCCAAAAGGATACTTAACAACTAAAGACTAAACCTCTATTTATAATGTATAGAGGTTTTACAATTAACCCTATTCTATATGTAACTCCCAATTCTAATAAGTGCATCCCTTGATTAAAGAGATTTGATTCATTACTCAAATAAGGAATGCACCATTCACGGACTGGTCAGTCCGTGTACTCAGTATGAGACTGAGCTATACCGACCAACTCGGTATGAGACTGAACTATACCGATCAACTCGCTATGTGGAGCTCGGTCCGTGAACTCGGTATCACCTCATACTGACCAACTCAGTATGACCAGATACCGACCAACTCGGTATGAGACGAGTTTCACTAAGATTATTTATATAAGTTAAACTTATATACTCCTTTGTTCATCAGATTCACAAAGTAATAGGTTTGACCGGGTTTTCTACCCTAACATGTAGCAATCTAGGTCACTTTGCCAGAGAATGCCCAAACAAAGACCAAAGATCAAATTACAACAAAAACAGTACCTCAAATTAAACTACTTTAGTATCTCAAGAAGGACAGGGGTATGACTGGAGCTTTCAAGCTGAAGAACATGCACATAATCAAGCTCTCATGGCCTTTACTACTGATCCTTCTACTACTGAGGTTAATTCTAAATCTTGTACTCCTGAATGTATTAAAGCATATAAAGAATTAGAAAAACTTAATAAAGAAACACTTGAAGAGATGATACTAAACAGAAATAGAAGAACTGAATATAATGGGTGTATAGCTGATTTAGAAAATCAAATTAAAATTTATAAAATAACTGATCAAAAATTAAAAGATGAATTGTTACAAACTACTTATGAAAAAGAACATATTGAAATGAAACTAAAAGAAACTTTGATCAAATTAGAAAAATGTCAAATGGAATTAGAACAGAACAAACTAACTATTAAGAAATTTGAAAGAAGTTCTAGAATTGTGAATGAATTAACTAATAATTAAACCACAGAAAAGGTTGTTCATGGAGTGGGATATCATGCAGTTTCACCTCCAACAAATTTTATTCCTCCACTTAAATCAAGTACAGAAAGAGTTTTAAATAATTTAAAAATTGAAAGTCAAACTGAAACTGAAACCAGTAATGAATCAAATGAATCTTCTGATGATGATCAAACAACTGAATCAAATGATACAAGTTTTCATACAACCCAGAGTCAAACTGAATCTCCTAAATACAATTCAGAAAATATACCTACAATTCTAAGAAGGGGAAAACAAAGAAACCTAAATCAGTTAAAAGAACAAAGAAAACCTGAAAGTGCTAAAACAACAAAATTATCCTGTTTAATTTGTAACAAGGTTAACCACATAGCTAAAAATTGTCACTTCAATCCTATTAACAATCAAGAATTTAAAGAATTCAAAATCAACAAAGAAAAGGAAAAAGCCTTAAAATTAGAACAAACTAAAGACACAAAAGAAAATAAATCTAAAAACCAAGCCAAAAGGAATTCAATAAACCATGTGTTGATACTCATAAATTTGGAAGAACTGCACCAAGATTTGTGCAAAGTACCAGGTATAAAAATCCAAACAAAAGTAATTATTTCAAAAACAATGGAAACAAAATCGACTTCCTCAATATTCAAAGTTCTCAAATATCAGTAGAAACTATTCCAGGTTTACTACTGGTAAAAACCCTAATTACAAAGATGTCTGGTATAACTACAAAAACACTATTGATTATGCTCAAAATACATACTACCCAAACACTACTGGTCCATCAGTATTGAAATTTTCAAAAGCCAAAAACTACGGGTATACACCTAGATCAGTAGTAACTCAGAACATCAGTACTAAGTACAAATTTGCATATAAGGCTCATTCAGTTAGAAAGACTTATTTTTCAAAGGATGAACCCAAGACAAAACAAGCTTGGGTTCCTAAAATTAACTAATCATTTTACTTTATGTGCAGAGTATCCAGATCCCTGAAGAAGGTAGAACATTGCATATTTATAGTGGATGCTCTAGACACATGACTGGAAATCTTCAAATACTCAGAGATTTCAAGTCTTTTGAAGGAGGATATGTTGCTTTTGGAGAAAATCCTAGAGGTGGTAAGATTACAGGTAAAGGTACAATATCAAATGGTAAGATCACTTTTGATGATGTCTTTTATGTTGCTGAGCTTAAATATAATCTGGTTAGTGTCTCACAAGTCTGTGATAAGAAGAATAAAATTCTTTTTACAGATGTTGAGTGCATCATTGTTTCTCCTGATTTTATTTTAGATGAAAAATATGTTGTTTTAAGAACACCAAGGAGAAACAATGTGTATTGCCTGGATATAGGGGGAGAACTCATTTCATCAAATGAGATCAACTGTTTTATATCTAAGGCAAACACAAATGAATCAGAACTTCGGCATAGAAGGATGTGTCACGCAAATTTTAAAAATATGAACAATTTAGTTAAAAAGAATTTGGTAGTTGGCCTACCAGAAAAAGAATTCATGTGTGATCATCACTGTGTTGCCTGCCTAAAAGGTAAACAACACAAGACTTCTCATAAACTCTATTTCTAAACCTTTGCAACTATTACATATGGACCTTTTTGGACCTACAAATGTAATGAGCATTGGAAAGAAACAATACTGCCTTGTTATTACTGATGATTTTTCCAGATATACTTGGGTCTTCTTTCTTAGGACCAAAGATGAAACAAGTGAAATGATCAAGAATCTGATTATAAAGCTGGAAAATACAAGAGATCTCAAAGTGAAAGCAATTAGATGTGATAATGGAACTGAGTTTAAAAATACTAACCTAATTGACTTTTGTGATCTTAAAGGAATTGACAGGCAGTACAGCTCACCAAGAACTCCACAACAAAATGGTGTAGCTGAAAGAAAAAAATAGAACTATCATTGAAGCAGCCAGATCTATGCTTGCAGATTCAAAATTACCAATAACTTTTTGGGCTGAAGCTGTTAATACTGCCTCTTATGTTCAGAACAGAGTATTAATAGTTAAGCCTCACTTTAAAACACCATATGAACTTTTCAATAAAAGAAAACCATCAATAAGTTTCTTAAAATCATTTGGTTGTCCTTGTACAATTTTAATTACAAGAGAACAAATTGGTAAATTTGACTGCAAAGCAGATGATGGAATATTTGTAGGATACTCAACTCAAAGCAAATCCTACAGAGTGTTCATCAAAAGGCTAAGGATCATTGAAGAATGTGTAAATGTATCCTTTAATGAAAATCTGATGAATGAACAAGGAAATGGTCCAGAGTGGTTGTTTAATATTGATAATCTAACCAAATCTTTTGATGTCAATTATGAGCTTAATACAGGAGATTCAAACAATCAAAGCCAACAAGTAGGACCATCATCAAGTGGAAGACAAGAAATCATGAAGTATATCTTAGTTGATACTGATACCACAGTTGATACTGAGGACAGTAGTAACTTTGATAACCCTAATTTAATTGACACCAGTAACAACACAAATTCTGAAGATACTACTAATCCCAGTAGTAACCCCGAACCTCAGAATTGTGATGATAATCTACTCAATACTGATGACAGTAACAACAATGATCATCTTGAGGTCAATGAAGAAAACGTTACTACTGACACCAGTAGTAATGATGAAACCCCACAAAATACAAACAATCAACAAGAAACATGGACAGATGCACAACTTCCTGAATCAAATGAATCAAATATAGACTCTCAAATCTCTGTGGACAAAATCCCTGGAACCAGAACTGAAAAGAATCATCCTCTGGACCTAGTCCTAAGTGATGCCAATTCAACCATGCAGACAAGAAGCAAATTTAATTCTTCATTAAATTCAAATGTTTGTAATATAAGTTTAATATCTAATGAATGCGTGTATGAATGTTTTCTGTCACAGGAAGAACCCAAGAAGATTCAACAAGCCATGAAAGATTCAAACTGGATCATAGCAATGCAAGAAGAACTTCTTCAGTTCAAACTGCAAGCTGTATGGACTCTTGTTCCTCTACCAAAAGGAAAAAGACCGATTGGCACAAGATGGATCTTCAGAAATAAGAAGGATGAAAGGGGTATAGTAATTAAAAACAAAGCAAGACTTGTAGCACAAGGATACACACAAGAAGAAGGAATTGATTATAATGAAGTATATGCTCCTGTTGCCAGAATTGAAGCCATAAGAATATTTCTAGCATATGCTTCATATAAGAAGTTCAAGGTATACCAAATGGATGTAAAAAGTGCATTCATGTATGGGAAAATTGAAGAAGAAGTGTATGTATGCAACCCCCAGGTTTTGAAGATCCAGAACATGATGACTATGTGTACAAGCTTGACAAAGCTCTATATGGCCTACATCAGGCACCAAGAGCTTGGTATGACACATTGTCCTCATATCTTCTAAAGAACAACTTCAAAAGAGGTGCCATTGTTAAAACACTGTTCACAAGAAAGGTCAAAGATGATATACTACTAGTCCAAATATATGTAGATGATATCATCTTTGGATCAACAAATGACCAACTCTGCAAAGAATTTGAAGAGTTAATGCAGATCAAGTTCAAGATGAGCTCAATGGGTCCAATGAACTTCTTTCTTGGACTCCAAATCAGTCAAAGATCAGATGGCATCTTGATTAATCAGTCTAAATATGTCAGAGATATTTTAGAAAAATTTGCATTAAAAGACAGCAAAAGTGCAAGCACTCCAATGGAAACTCACAAACACCTACATCCTAATGTTGAGAGGGAGGATGTAGATGAACATCTATACAGATCTATGATAGGTTCTCTAATGTATCTAACTGCGTCAAGACCTGACATTATGTATAGTGTTTGTGTATGTGCCAGGTATCAAGCAAGACCTAAGGAATTACACTTGCAAGCTGTTAAAAGAATCTTTAGATACTTGAAGGGAAAACCCTCTCTTGGTCTTTGGTATCCACATGCATCACCATTTGAACTTGTAGCCTACACTAACAGTGATTATGGTGGTGAATGTCAAGATAGGAAATCTACTACTGGTGGATGTCAATTCTTTGGATCAAGATTAGTATCATGGCAATGCAAGAAACAAACCAATGTTTCAACATCAACTGCTGAAGCAGAATATGTAGCTGCATCTGCTTGCTGTGCTCAAGTACTATGGATTCAAAATCAACTACTAGACTTTGGTATCTCTATCCTTAAAACTCCAATTTTTATATATAATCAAAGTGCTATCAGTATTGTAAATAATCCAGTAAAACACTCTAAAACAAAACACACTGAAATTAGATTTCACTTTATAAGGGATTGCAATGAAAAGAAATTAATTAAAGTAGAGAAGATTCAGCTTTTTGGTTAGCAGTATTGGAATGATTTTAATAAGTTAAACCTAAAAAGAAAATCATGTGTAAATTGTTTTGTACAATGTCTTTTATTTTAGTACTGGTTATTTATTACTACTGATTGTATGCTTCTAATATACTTTATACTGATAGGGTTTCTCAGTAGAAATTAGGTCAAGTATGAAAACAATGGTTACTACTGATGTTTCTACTACTGACACTTAGTTACTACTGATAGACCGTTATCTGGAAAATACATAAATTACATTACTGACCCTCATGAAAATAGCCGTTGTGTTATTATTCGAAGGATATTATGGTCTTTTTGCAGGTTAAATCGAAAAATATAAATAGCAGACTGAGATTAGTTTAGCATTATCTTCTCCTCGATTCGATAAATCCTACGCTAGACCCTAAACCTCTGCAAAATCCGATCAAAACCCTGCATCAGTAACAACTCAATTCCTTTCACAAAATTGAAATTCTTGCCAATACGATCACTCTCTGAAAGATTCATAACAAAAGATCAACATCAAGCACAATGGCAACCCTAAAATCACTCGATATCAAAATTGATCTTAAATTTTCAGAGTTTCATAACATGTGTGCTTTCTTAAGAAATCCAGATGGAACAAAGGACTTTCGTCCTATTGTAATGTTCTTAAAGAACTCCTATATAAAATTTGCTCTCACCATCAATCCAAGAACATATCAACAACACTTGGTTGATTTCTGGTCCAATGCTGAAAGACTTGAAGATTCAACCATGTCCAAGATCAAATCAACAGTAGATGGAAAGTCTATAATTATAACTGAACACACAATCAGACACCATCTGCAACTCAATGATGAGTCAGGTATGTTTTCTTTACCAAAGGAAGATCTTGTTGAAGTTTTACAAAAAATGGGGTATGAAGGAAGATTAGATATTGTAACATTTCAAAAGGGTCTTCTTTCACCCCAATGGAAGTTTTTAGTTCACACTATTCAACACTGCATCTCTCCAAAAAGAAGCACTTGGAATGAGTTCAACAAGTCAATAGCTTCTGCTATTGTTTGTCTGAGCACAGGACAAGTCTTCAGTTTTTCAAATATGATCTTTGAGGGAATGCTTGGAAATCTATCATCCTCAAAATTTTTAATGTATCCAATATTCCTAACTCATATAATAAATTGTGAATTACAAAATCTTTCTGTTCCTAAAAACATTTTCACTACACCAGAGTTAAACAAAAAGGTGTATGCAAACATGAGAAAAAGATTTAATTTTTCTGGTAAAGATACTCCACTATTTTCAAACATGATCTATGATCAATCTCCCACTGGAGAAGGTTCAACTCACCCTATTGAACCCCAACCAACTCCACCACCAAATACAGCCCAAACAGAACCCATTCAGTCCACTCAAATAAATGCACCAACAGATGTCCTGCAAGTGTCCCAGGTACATGAGATTAATCCCCAGAGTGCTACTCTTCACTCTGAGGAAGACCAGACCATAGCCAAACACATTTCCAAAACTTATAAAAGGAAGAGAACTTCCTTCAAGGACATCAGGGGACCATTCGAGTCAAACCCCAGACTCCAAGAGTTGTCCTCCAAGGAGGAGAGAGGGCATGAGGAAAGGGCTCTCACTACTGATGCCCCAAAGGTGGGTGCACAGACTAGTGAGAACATCATTAGGACCCAGACCTCGGCAACTCTCAGTGATGAATCAGAATTTGAGGAGTTACTGAGAGGACCCCGGTGCCAAGAAACCACAAGGGGGGGCACTACTGCTTCTTCTAGGAAGAAGAGAGTGTCCAACCAACCCAATTTATCACCAAGAAGTGATAAGGGTAGAACTGACCAAACTGAATTGACGGATAGGATGGAAAACCTTAAAGCCAATGTACCTAGTGAGCCCAATGATCCACCCAAAGGGGCTGAGGGCAGTATTAAAACTACAAAATTGACGGATAGGAAGGAAAACCTTAAAACGACTGTACAACATTGTCTGACTCTATTAAACAATCAAGGGAGAACCATGACCTACATGAAGCACTATATAAACACCTTGAACAAAAGACAGAAGAGGTTTGAACACAGGCTTCAAAGGCAATCAAATTTGATCAAAAATTTACAAAGAAAGATTGCAAGTAGTGAGGCTCAACAAGTTGAGATCACTAAGGGGGAGAAAGATCAAATTCAAGGGATGATTGTCAATCAATTGCAGCAGCAGCCCTTCTAAATTTAAAAGAGGTCCATGGTGAAACAGGTCAAAGTGTTGGTGAGAACCTGTACAAAGAAATGGAAAATCTGGATGATGATGTATTTGTGTCTGCAAACCAATCACAAACTGCAGAACAAATAAATTCACCAGTTACTACTGAAATAATTGAAACTACTGATCCAATGGAAATTGAAGAAAACAAGGATCGAGAGGTTGTTACTACTGATCCCATTGAAGAAAAAGAAACTTCAGTAGTAAAAACACTAGAAGAAGAGTTTATGGATACTACTGATGCCCTAGCAGTAGTAACTCCAATAACAACCTCACCAGTAGTAAATGAAGAACAACAAGTTGTGGTGTATGAATCTGAAAATACACCAGTAGCAATCACAACAGTAGAACCAACAGCAATCACACCAGTAGCAATCACTTTGGTTACTACTGAAGAAGAAGAGGAAGAAATTCCAGAGCTTCTTGAAAGAGAACAGATCATTATTGTTGAAAAACCTAAAGCACCAGAACAACCACTTGTTATACCTGATATTGATGACAATGTGAACTGGTATGAAGTAGATGAATGTGAACTTCCACCTCACCCCAAGATATTTCCTCAAAATGAAATTCATCTATTCTCTCCATCAATCATTTTACCAGAAGTCCCTGATATGAAATATATTCCACCTAAACTTTCAAGGTGTATTGGAAAAGGAAAAGAAATGTTCAATGATGACTATCCAAACAGAGCTCTAGGCCATTATATGGTAAACAAAATGAATCTTGTAAGAGAAGACATGCTAGACAAATTAAAAGTAAAGAAGATCAGATATGCAAGAAAAGTTGCTAAGACTCAAGCTCTTGAAGACAAGAGAAAGGCTGAAGAGGAAAAGTTGAAAAATCCTGAAAGTCAAGAAACTGAAGAACAAATCCCTCAAATAGAAGGAGTACTGGTAGAAGGTCAAAAAGCTGAATTTGAAAGACATAGAAAGATTGAAGAAGAACATTTAAATTGTCTTGAAGATCTGGTAGCTGAATGTAAGAGAGTAAAAGGTGAACTGCCAGATGACATATTTGAACAGAAAATGAATATGATTGACTTTTTGAAGTCAAAGGGACATAATGCTAGATCTTTTGGTAGAATGAAGATGATTACAATAGTAGATAAATATTGTACTGCCAAAAAGAAAGAATTAGCTGAATTGGCAGTTGAAGCTGAAAAGGAAAAGGTATTAATTGAAATAGATCCCATGACAATCCTTATCAGAGTTCCAACCACTGGAGAATCTTCAATACCTCATGAGAAAAGAAAAAGAGATGAAGTTGAAACAGAACAAAGAAAGAAAAAGAAACAGGAAATACAGGTGTTTGACACTCCTGTTGCTCCTATTGAAGATAATCCAATCATAAATTGGAGAATGGTTGATAATGCTATTGAGATTATTAGACAAGACAAAGAAGTTCAAAGATTTACTGGTTGGAAACCATTAGTTATGTCTTGTAGCAGAGCTGATATTATTAAAGTCATGATTATAGGCAAACCAAGAATGACTAAGAAGTCATGGAGGAAATCAGGTGCTGGATATTTAACTAAAATGATAGATGCTGCATTTTATCCAGATAACAATCCTGAAATCTTTTCAAACACAGAAAATGTGTATGCCTAGAATGTGTTACCCACAGTTAATATGTATTTATTTGAAAGATCAAGCAAAAACTGTGAACTATATTTGTATGAAAAAGAATATCCACATTCTGAGGAAACAATGTATCAGCTATACACAAACTCAATGATGAAACCCCATGATGCTGTAATGTTCCATAACAAACTTAACTATTTTATCAAGAGAAACAACAAGTATATTATTGCTTAGAGAAAACTTCAAAATCAAAGAACAATTGAAGACAGACAAAGAAGAGCTCAACTGTTAGAAGAACAAGCTAAGAAGGATGGAGAGCAAAAAGAAACTTGATTAATTCAAAGAGAATTAATAAGTTTAGGGGGAGATTGTTGGGATATAAAACAAAGATATCATTCTATTACTGATGCTGCAGTTGGTACTGATCAATGAAGATTGAAGTTAGTACTGATGGGGCAGAAATGCTATATACTACTGATGCTAAACTTGGACATTACTACTGATGATGAATACTACTGACGATCAACAATTACTACTGATTCTATTTATGGTGTTGATCGAGTCCGAGATTCTAGCTTAGTTTGTTATAGAATGTATATCTTTATGTAATTCAATTGTAATCGATTACTAGAATAACTAGGTTATTAATTTAGGATTCAAGGACTAGTATATATAGTTCCTTATGAATTGTAAACATACGTGTGTATTGATCGATCAAATTAATATACATTGAAGCTTTTTGTGAATCACTGTGTTCTTATTTACATTCGTATTCATTAAACAGTGTTCATTGTTCTTAATCAATAAAACTATAAGTGTTGATCCGCTGCAACTTCTAATAGTTTGTAGATCTTTGATTAATTAATCCTTCTGTGTTATTCGATCCTGACAAATCACAATAAGTTTCCTGTTCAAAATCACAACCCAAAAAGCGGCTATGGGGATTTATGAGGTGGCAAATGTGGCGTGACAATAGTGACGTGAATTAGGTGACGTGGAGTGCTTTCTTTTATTAAAGATAATAAAGATTACAGTAGTCTATTGCAGAACCTGCAAAACTTTCTATAAGACATAGTGAGTGGTACATACATTGTGCTTTAAAACATATACATTGGTCAACTGCTCTGATAACTTGCAAAGAATCCTTTTCATCTATATTATTTCTTTCGAGCCTCATCAAGCATCTTCAGATTGAGCTTTTTACTGACTTCATTGTAGTTTAAATTCTAAGATGTTATTCCCTGAATTTATGATATGTTTTTTTTGTTTAAATTGACATCTCATATTTTCATTTATTTATTTGTTTTATGGTACCAGATGAACTCCCTTACTTCACTTTTGAAAGTTTGTAATAGCTTAACACACGATAAAGACGGTTGTAAACCCATTATGCATATGAGACATTACCATGTCAACTTTATCAAATTCCAATAAAAATAAGTAATTAAAGCAAAAAAAATATATATATAAACGGGTATTTTTCTCGGGCAACAAAGAAACTACCAGAGAAGCTTACTTTTGTGTGTTTGACTTTTAAACTCAAACAATCATATATGTAACATATTTTATTTAAGAAATTAAAAAAATTGCAACCTATTTTTGTGATTATAAACCATAAGCCTAACCCTAAACATACTATCTTATTTTTTTGTATGCAGGTGACATTTAGATTGTATTAATTTCATTTTTTAAATGTGTTGCATGTTTTCCCAGTTAATAGTTTGATAACCCTGACCCTAATCAGTCACTAATGTGGTACAAATTGATACAGGATATGAACATGATAAGATTATTATTAAGATTAGGATAGACACATCTTGAGGTTGTAACCAAGACCTTACTTATAATCAGTGGTTTAAAACCCGGGCTGACCCGGCCGGTTGAACCGCTTCAACCGCGACCCGGTGTAAGTGTCGGTTCAACCGTGACTGGTTTTTGCTTAAATCGACCTGGTTTGACCTGCCGGGTATGGTGAAAACCGCCGACCCGGGTTGACCCTGTTTTTAATATTTTTACTTCAAATATACAAACTTTAGTGCATAATAGTATAATACACACATCTTTTATATAATATTTTTGTATATATTGTTAGCTAACCCGATTTTTAATGGTTTTACTTCAAATGTATAACAATATACAAATTTTGATGCATGATGTACACATCTTTTATATAATATCTTTTTATGTGTTGTTAGTTGACCCAAGTTGACCCGCTTGTAGAACCGATTGACCCGTGACAAGGCCATTAACCCGAGTTTTAAAACAATGCTTATAATAAGATTATTCAGATATATTCTAACATGGAATGTTGTTTATGCATCTCTTAGTACCTAAAATCGAAATATAAATTGAGAATGTGATAACTATTCATGTAAATAAATTATTTAAGATTACACATTAACAGGCACATAAAAACTACTCCCTCCGTCCCTTAATAAAGTTCCCATTTCTCTCAAAATATTTGTCCCAAAATAAAGTTCCCATTTCTCATATTGGAGGGACCCACTCAATATAATAATATTATTTCAATGTACCTTACCACTAACTATCTCTTAAAAACACTTTCTCTCTCCAAAATAACCTTATATTTTAATCAAATTTATTACCATTGACCACACCACTATCTATCTCCTAAAAAATTGTGCCCATGAGAAATGGGAACTTTGTTAAGGGACGGAGGGAGTAGTTGCTTTTGAATTCTCATTTAACGGCACAGCAAAGACAAACGGTGCCTCTACAACCTGAAAAATCTATTCTTTAGGTGGAAGATCTCGTTCACCGGCACAACAAAGACAAATGGTGCCTCGACAGCCGATAAAATGTATTCTTAATGTGGGAGGAGTGATAGTAAAACAATCTTTTGCGCACGCGTTGGTTTGACATTGTTTTAGCGCGTAGTCACGTGTATAAGCACTGTCAGTTGGGCCTGCATTGCAACCAAAATTATACACACTTTGAAATAGAAAATGAGTAAATAAATAAAGTGATTTTTTGGTTCTTTATACAATATGTTTAAGAATTAATAGTAATACATAATAGAACAAAAATTGAAGAGAATGGGTTCAAAAGAATAGTTACCGAATTCCTCTTTGCAGTATTGGTCAAAGGACTCAGCGATAGTGTTCATATAATTTAAAGATAACATACAAAGGAAAAGAAGACACATAATATTCTTCTTCATCATGAATTCAAAATTTTGAGAATACGATCAAATGTGTAAGGATTATGTTATCACCTTTATGCATTGTATGACTAGTATTTATAATACATTGTACTGACTATAATAACACTTCATTGAGAATTAATGCTATTAAATTTTTATTAATAGCATTTTATAAATCTACCGTTTATATCAATCTCTATATGGTGAAAGACAATTACTTCTTATAACATATCAAACAAGTAAGACAATTAATTCTCATTCAGATATACTCCCTCCGTCCCACAAAAAACTTCCCATTTCACCTCAAAATTTTGTCCCATAAAAAACTTCCCATTTGAGAATTGAAGGGACCCACTTAATAAATTAATATTATCTCATTAACTTTATGTCATTTTTTATCATTTTTTTTAAAGTTTATCTCACTAACTTTATGTCAATCTCTAAACTAACCCTATATTTTAATCAAATATATTACCAAATACCCCACCACTAACTATCTCCTAAAAACATGTGCCCATATCAAATGAGAAGTTTTTTGTGGGACGGAGGGAGTAAAAGGACATCTAATAACACCGGTGCAAAAGTCACATCAACTGACACTTCTTTTTTGATAATCAGCGTTACGGCAGCTCAAATTCGAACTAACATTAGACTCACATAAAGATGTCATCGATACCTTTTTTTTCAGTTTTTTGGGCTCCACCATTGCAAAACATACACACATAAAAACTCTATTAAATTAACTTGGGCCACACCCTTTCAGCGTCCCAACTCTGCCTCTAAAATATTTCTGATGGGATAACTCTTCAATATATACTAATTTTATATTAGATATAATTTTATACTAAATATAAAACTAGATTTGAAGATATTTAACATAAATATTAAAAGAATCTTATTTAACAATCTTATTTCCAAAAAACATTATTTTATTTGTCATAGTATGAATAGAAATATATAAAAAAATATTTGTATACAATCATTTTGAGGCTTAGTTGGTTTGCAAATTTCACATTGGCCGTAGAAAGGTGGCTTTAGTAAGGGAACAAACATCAAGTAACGTCACCTTTGTAAATCTTATATAATTTTATATAGGGTTATCATCCGGTGAATACATAAAAATAATCTGCACATGTCTCATAGCCTCAAATTTTGTATCATGGTCTAACAATCTCAATACATTAAGAAGTACTTGAAAACCACTGTACTTCACTCCTTCATATGAAATTTCATCCATATAATAATTTCAGATTTACAACCTCAATACTGAAACACATGTGATACTTGAAACATCCTATTAAACTATTTGTGCATAAAACATCCTAAATCAATTACAAATAGCTTATATTCAAACATTATATCATTATCTATTCAAGTTACTAATTAGAGTAAATCACACGGATGTTTGATAAAAGTTTTGGATTTGATCCCTAAGTCTCAGAAACTACATGGATGGTCCTTGTGGTTTAAAATGTGTCACACATTTATTCCCTAAAACAAACAGATGTTAAATTTAGCTGTTAAATTTTTATAAATGGCTAAAATACCCCTTACCCTTTTAAAACCCAATCTATAGAACCTCTCTTCTTTATTTTCAACTTTACCAAATATGTTGCTTGAAAAACTCTACTGCTTTGAAATAAAAACTGCAAGATTTAAAAAACCACAATAAAGCAATAAAATTCTAAATTAAAATACACAATGATTAAAAAACTCAGGAAATTGCAACCACATAAAAGAATCTTTAGTTTATATGAGAAATAAAAGCTTTTCTACTTAATGTGTGTAGAATGTTTTGCCTCGTACAAAGCAGGGATGAATTGCTTGTGTTATAATTGAAGATGATGTATGTTCAAAACTCTATCCATCGGGTCAAAAACCGGGTTTGAATCTCGAATTTGAATTTTCTAAGCAACTAGTAATAAATAAATATTTACATTAGCGGTGCTCGGAGATGCAAATCCTTGCGAACGAGTACGAGTCAGAACTTGCCAACGAACTAGGATTCAAGTAAGAATCCCTCTACTTGATCACACTCGAGGTTGACAACGAACGAGACGATACACCACAACGTAGCGTAAAGTAGCCTTGAGAAAACTCAAACGAAACACCACCGAAAACGATTTCGGCGGCGGCGGTATGGCGGCACTACGGCGGCGGTACGGTGGGCCGACGGTGGTTCTTCGTCGACGGTAGTCGAACGAGGGAGAGGGGGGGGCCGAAATAGGGTGCAAGGCAAAAGCCAAAAGTGTGTATTAGGTTAATACCCCAAGCACCCTATTTATAGGTTTTGGAAAACCATCGTTTCCTTATTTGAGTTGGACTCAAATTGACCTAAGCCCGTCTCATTTAATTAAACCATTAATTAAACTGAGCCCATTATGGAATAACAAGTTAATTACCCATTAACTTATTCCAGTCCCTTTAGCCCGTTACATCTTTGATTATACTTTTAATCAAAGCCCGGTTCGTTTATTCTCGTGTTCGGTTGTGCCCCAAGAGCAACCCCAGTAGAAATTTAATTTACGTTAACCAAGTCAAACCGTTTATTTGATGACGTTGGACACCATTTCCAACAGCCTCCCACTTGGACATCTCATCAACTATAAACGTCTGTCAAGCATACTTTTAAAGTGTGCAATCAGTGCAGCTGTTGAACTCTGAACTTAGTCAGAATACAGTTCCTAAGATAAGTGATCATATGTCCTTCACTTCGCGATATCCTGTTAACTAGAGACACGGACATACGTTAATCTCTAGTCACGACTATGTTTCCTGATCAAGATTTATGATGACTGATTAGACCACTAATTGAACTTTCAATTTGGCCATGACCTGCGCAGGTTCTTTTAATTGTCACATCAAATCAACAGGGGCCCCACAGATATCTCTTCTTTCATACTATTGAAAGAAGGAGTGAATAAACTTCGACTTACATTGTCTCTGCCATAATCGTTACATGACACATGGAAGTACTATGTATAGCTACCAGTTACGTATAGCGTTGGAACAAACCAATGCATCACGAACTCTCACTAGGAGACTAATGTATCTAGGTTTTAAGACCTATATGATATTACCGTCTCACTATTACCTTTGAATTTGTCCATGAGGTAATACTCTGAGCATGGGTTGGTCCAACATTTAAAATCTCCATTTAAATGCTTATGAGGGTAGCAGCAATCTCCATGTTATGTTCAATCTTATGAACAGTCTACATACTCTCCATGACATCTTAATTCATTTCTCATTCCCATGAGAATGATCGACTGTGGACGTTCAAATGATCTATTAGATCATTTTGGATTTTGTTCTAAACATGCAAAATTGAAACTCAAATTTTAAATATTATATGAATGATAGAACACTTGCATATTATTTAATCACCATAAATAATTCATCAATCCATATAATTTAATATTTGTGATATAGTTTCAATAAATAAACTAATACAAGTCACTTGGAAATCTAATCCCTATTGTCCTAGCGTGAGCATCATGCTTGGATCGACTTAGTGGCTTTGTGAATGGATCAGCCGGATTCTCCTCCAATGATACCCTCGTCACGATGACGTCCCCTTCCTCAACACGTTTTCGCCCATAGTGATACTTTCTGAGTATATGCCTGGTTTTACTGTGATCTTTGGATTCTTTAGTCAACGAGACTGCACCTTCATTATCACAGTAGATTTTCAATGGGTCCTTGATGCTTGTTACGACACCAAGGTCACCGATGAAATTCTTTAACCATGTAGCCTCTTTTGCTGCCTCACTAGCAGCAATATACTCATATTCACATGTGGAATCAGCAACCGACTGCTGCTTGGAGATTTTCCAAGTAACAGCTCCACCATTAAGTAAGAATACCCACCCAGATTGTGAGGACGAGTCATCCCTGTCAGTTTGGAAACTCGCGTCACAATAACCTTCCACAACAAGTTCGTCTTTCCCACCATACACTAAGAACATATCTTTTGTTCTCCTTAGGTACTTAAGAATCGTTTTCACCGCTGTCCAATGATCATTGCCAGGGTTGTCCTCATATTGACTCACCATGCTCAAGGCATATGAGACATCAGGACGAGTACATATCATGGCATACATGATCGATCCTATAGCCGAAGCATATGGGATACGACTCATTCTATCCCGCTCTAACTCAGTGCTGGGACTTTGACTGTGAGTCAACTTTATGCCATGGTTCATTGCTAAATAACCTTTTTAGAATCAAGCATATGAAACCTCTTCAATATCTTGTTTAAGTAAGTACTCTGGCTTAATCCTATTAGACGTTTTTCTCTATCTCTGTATATCTTGATTCTAAGTATGTACGTTGCATCTCCTTGATACTTCATTGCAAAACACTTTCCCAACCAAGACTTCACATCTTGCAGTGTAGGAATGTGGTTGCCAATGAGCAATATGTCGTCGACATATAATACTAGGAAGACTATATTGCTCCCACTAGTTTTGATATAAACGCATGACTCATCCTCGCTTCTCGAAAACCTCAAACTATTTGACTCTTTCGTGAAAGCAAAGATTCCAACTACGAGATGCTTGTTTCAATCCATAGATGGATTTCTCAAGCTTACACACTCTCTTGGGATGTTGCTTGTGGATAAAACCTTTTGGTTGTGCCATATAGACATCCTCAGTTAACTTTCCGTTCAGGAAAGCGGTATTCACATCCATCTGCCAGATTTCATAATCATGAAACGCAGCGATTGCAAGCAATATCCTGATAGACTTTATCTTGGCTACTGGTGAAAAGGTCTCGTCATAATCAATTCCATGAGTTTGAGTATAACCTTTTGCAACCAGCCTAGCCTTATAAGTGTGTATATTCCCATCTATGTCTGTCTTCTTCTTGAAGATCCATTTACACCCAACGGTTTTAATGCCAGGTGAAATGTCAACCAAGTTCCATACTTGATTGTCATACATACACTGAATCTCTCTCTCCATAGCCTCTTTCCATTTATTGGCCTCAGGGCCTTCCATAGCTTCCTTATAGTTTGATGGCTCATCATCATCGACTGGTATACCATTATCAGTCGATGCATCGCCTTCAGCAATATGGCATTCATAATAATCACCAAGATGCTCAGGAGGGCGAACAACTCTAGAGGATCTACGTGGAATCGTAGGACTTATATCATTTTGTTCATCAAGAGTCTCATCCTCAGGTTGAGTACTAGTGTCAACTATAGGTTCTGATTCAATTTCATTGGTTGATTCTTGAGACTCTTCAAGACCAATTTTGCTCCCATTGTTTTCTTTGGATAATAGCTCTCTCTCTCAAGAAATAATCATCTTCGAGCTATGAACACTTTGTTCTCAGTCGGTTTGTAAAACCGATATCCAAAAGACTGGCGAGGGTAGCCAATGAAATGACACTTCTCTGATTTTCTTTCCAGTTTGTCGTGAGTTTCGTGTCCCACGTAAACCTCACAATCCCAGATTTTCAAATGTCGGAGCGAGGGAGGATTCCCTGTCCACATTTCAGAGGGTGTCTTGGAGACCTTCTTAGTTGGTACAAGGTTCAAGATATGAGCTGCTGTTTCTAGGGCGTAACCCCAGAAGCTCACTGGAAGAGTTGCACGACTCATCATCGATCGAACCATATCTAACAATGTTCGATTTCTCCTCTCAGACACTCCATTAAGTTGTGGAGTTCTAGGAGGTGAGAGTTGGGATACTATTCCACAACTCTTTAGATGATCCATGAACTCTTGACTAAGATACTCTCCACCCCTGTCAGAGCGGAGCATCTTAATCCTTTTGCCCAATTGATTCTCAACTTCGTTTTGATAAACTTTGAATGTCTCAAAGGTTTCTGATTTATGTTTAATCAAATAAACATAACCATATCTACTGAAATCATCAGTAATGTAACGAAGTATCTTTCACCATGTCTTGTGCTTGACTTGAATGGTCCACACACGTCAGTGTGTACAAGATCCAGCAAGTCTTTGCCTCTTTCACAAGTCCCTGTGAATGGCGCCTTAGTCATCTTGCCAAGTAGACAAGATTCGCACACGTCATTCGATTTGAGGTCAAATGATTCTGGTACTCCATCCTTTTGGAGTTTGGCGATACGTTTCTTGTTTATATGGCCTAAGCGACAACGCCACAGACATGATTTATCCAATACACCTTTGGATGAATCAACATTCAATATTAGATTTCTATTGTTAACGCAAACAACACTTTCTTATATGCCAGATAAGGAATAGCTTTGAGAATAAAAACAACATTTTTATAAACTAAAATAGAACCATTTTCATTATCAAAACCAAATGTAAAACCATCCTTAAACAATGCATAAAATGAAATAATGTTTCGTGCCATGTAAGGCGAATAACAAACATCTAATAAAGTAATTGAACTAGTAGTACTAAGCATGAGCTCGTAATCTCCAATCTTGGTCATAGCAGCCGAGACTTTGTTCCCCATGATTAGATTCAGCTCACCGTGCTTCAACTTCCTACTATTCTTTAGTCCCTGCATATCAGTGCAAATGTGAGTACCACACCCTGTATCAAGAACCCAAGAATTTGACATAGAAGCACTATGTAGTTCAATCATAAAAGTACCTGATGGTCCAGACTTTTGGACTTTCTGATTCTTCAGATCATCCAAGTACTTTGGGCAGCTTCTTTTCTAGTGTCCCTTCCTTTGGCAGTAATAGCAAGTGGCCTCTTTCAGATTCTTAGATGGTGCTACGTCAGAATCGACCTTCCTTTTCTTATATCCCACTTTCGCTTTGTCACTGGGAGGAGGCCGCTTCTTCTTCTTAGTACCACTAGAATGAATAGCCAGCACGGGAGCATTAGGAGTGGAAATCTTAGCTTTCGCCAAGCTTGCCTCGGTAGTCTTTAACATACCATGCAATTCCATGAGTGTCTTGTCCATATCACCCATGTTATAGTTAACTATAAATTGTGAGTAGGACGGTGGAAGCGAGTTCAGGACCATGTCAGTGGTCAACTCCTTCGGTAGTGGGACACCCAAGTTCTCCAGCCTGTCTATGTAGCTTTTCATCTTTTGGACGTGACCACATACAGGTTGCCCCTCTTGCAACTTACACGCCACAAGGGAGCTTACAACATCTAAACGTTCTTGCCTAGCTCTATTTTGAAACATCAGTTTGAGCTGTTGGTTGATCTCAAAAGCACCTAGCTTCTCAAAACCCTTTTGGAGTTCAGAAGACATGGTGGTGAGCATCAGGCAAGCAACCTTTTCTGACTCAGCATAATGTTGCTCATAAGCTTTGATATCATCTTCTATCGAGTCATCAGTGATCTCAGGAATTTCTTCGTCAAGGACATACTCGTTGCCCTCGTACCTTAAAGTAATTCTTAGAGTACGAACCCAATCAATATAGTTGGGTCCGGTGAGCTTCTCTCGTGATAACACCGACAGGAGATGGAAGTTAGAGTTTTGTGGTGGTGGTGGAAGTGGAGGTGGTGGTGGAAGATTTTGATTGTTGTTTCTGTTGTTTTGAAGATTGGCCATCTACAAAGAAGACAATTTCTTTGTTAGTTTATTTATTAGATAATCCTTAACATTATTTACCCAATAATCAAGTTAAGGTTGGGATCCTATATTACGTTATTTGATATGAAGAGGGATCCCGTAATTCACACCGAATAATTTCATAAGGAAACATACTATTGTTAATTTCAATCACCATGAAATCCCTAGTTCTTTTAGATTCATTTTAAACTATTAAAATGGCATGTTAATCTCGATTCTATGCTCGTCACATAATTCATGACAGGGATGCCGTGGATCATGAATTTGATGGTGAATCTACCATGAAAGCACTCACGAAGATTCCCGTCTCAAGTTCGCTTGGGTATCGCGAGAATCTCTTCACTCATAAGTATAGTCTCAAAATTAACGTACCGGCTCAATTACACGCGCTTCGTTAATCAGATTATACCTCGAGTGCGTGTCTCTCATGGAGAGCACAATCTTTCACATTTAACATCAAACGGGAAGTTTTGTTTAATGTAATTACTTTAGTTTTACATATATATAAACCTTTATAATATGTTAAATTAAACTTTTGATTTATTGTTAACCAAAGTAATATGTATATATAATTCTTTTACTTCTATTAAAATGCGAGTACGCACCTTTTAATAATTAATTAGTTATATATAATTATAATATTTAAATATACTTTTATTTACATAATATTATAACGGAGGAATATATCAAAAACTATTTTGATATATGGAATTTCGAAATTTTCGAGAATATATATATACATACATATAAAATTATACTATTAATTTAATATATATATCTAGTATATACATAATATAATTATCTTTTAGATTCTAGATTTTATCTCATTGGAGATGTTTTATATTACTATATATAAATACAAAATCAAATCTAGATAATAAAGGAAAAATCCGAAATCCATAAATTTTTATAAAATTTTCGGATCTATACACATTGTGTATATCCTTAATTTAAATTGATATCTTTATTTAAATACTCCTTTTAAATAATTATCTATATTTACCAAATTCATTTATTTAAATATACATACATTGAAATATATATATATATATATATATATATATATATATATATATATATATATATATATATATATATATATATATATATATATATATATATATATATATATATAATAAATATTATCTTATTCAAATATTTTATTCAAATACATCTATATACATATCCGAAAATATGTATACATGTATAATAAATTTTGATTTATTTAAAACATTAAATAAATATTCATTTATATATAAAAAACCGAAATTTTAAATATATACAAAACAAAATCTTTTATTTAATCTAATTTTAAATAATTGATGAGATAATCATTTGTATAATATCTTGATAAATCTAAAACCCTTTAAATTTATCCACTTACCATATTTTAATTTAAAAACAATTTTACATAATAAAAATATATTTTTATTTATTTTTATTTCCGAATTTTGGAAATACCGAAATAATACAAAAACAAAATTTTAATTTTACTTTTTCGAATTTTGGATCTAACACTCTTAGATTCGTAGATCAACGCTCTAATACCACTGTTGGGTTTCGTACACATTTACGTCGCTTATGTCTACGAGTCTAAGGCAACTAGTAATAAATAAATACTTACATTATCGGTGCTCGGAGATGCAAATCCTTGCGAACAAGTACGAGCCAGAACTTGCCAACGAACTAGGATTTAAGTAAGAATCCCTCTACTTGATCACACTCGAGGTTGACAACGAACGAGACAATACACCACAACGTAGCGTAAAGTAGCCTTGAGAAAACCCAAACGAAACACCACCGAAAACGATTTCGGCGGCGGCGGTACGGCGGCGATACGGTGGGCCGGCGGTGGTTCTTCGTCGACGGTAGTCGAACGAAGGGGAGAGTAGGCGGCCGAAATAGGGTGCAAGGCAAAAGCCAAAAGTGTGTATTACGTTAATACCCCAAGCACCCTATTTATAGGTTTTGGAAAACCCTTGTTTCCTTATTTGAGTTGGACTCAAATTGACCTAAGTCCGTCTCAGTTAATTAAACCATTAATTAAACTGAGCCCATTATGGAATAATAAGTTAATGATAACAAGTTAATTACCCATTAACTTATTCCAGTCCCTTTAGCCCGTTACATCTTTGATTATACTTTTAATCAAAGCCCGGTTCGTTTATTCTCGTGTTCGGTTGTGCCCCAAGAGAAACCCCAGTAGGACTTTAATTTACGTTGACCAAGTCAAACCATTTATTTGATGACGTTGGACACCATTTCCAACACATATATGGTGGAAAACTAACTGTTTCTAACCTGGAATTACGGAAGGGAGCTCAAATGGGTTAATAAGATAATGTGGAAAAAAACTGCAGGTGCTAATAACCAGGAGTAGTGGGCATGTTCTGAAATTCCGAATTTCAGTACACGCTTTTTTGGCAGATGTGGCAGATTACACGTCATGAAAAAACCGAAATTGCTGAGCTGGATTTAAAGTGGCATAAATGAGTCAGCAATGAGGTGGCAAGAAATTCAAAAAAAGCTTCCTTTAATCAATAAAGATACTATGAATTAATATATAAACTGAGACATAATTAAAAAATACATATTCTGAACACTTCATGTGTAATGTTAATTCGAAAAACTAAACATTAAAAACCTGAAATAAAAATGCATCTCCAAATAATATATTATAAAAACTCACTCTATTATTTCATTTGTTAACCAAACATGATAATGTAATGTAATAGAGTATTTCATTCCATTACGTCATCCATTCCATTACTTTGTCATTTCATTACGTCCTACCAAACAGGCCCCAAAAGTCTGTTTATATGTGATGTGTGGCCAGCAATTGTGTTAGATGAATCATTTGTTATGTGTTAGATTCATATCTCTTTGGTTATAATAACCCTAAAATTCTAAAAACTGAAGAAACAAACAAATTAAGCGAGGAAAGGTTGAATCAATCTTTGGATGTTGGAGACAAAAAGTATTCAGTTAAAAACTACTATACAAAGGTTTTGTGTGTGGATTTTTGTTTTTTTGAATGGCGATATATTAAAACTAGAGTCTAGCAAAATGCTTGACTAAAAACAAACAAGGAGTTATAAGGAAAAATAAACCAATCCGCCCACGAAACCTTAAATGTAAGGTTTCGGTGGGATAACCAACAAAAAGAGAATAAAATAATGCTATCAACTATCTCTGATTTTCGCATCCTCCCATTATCGAAAATTGTATCATTTCTAAATTTCCAAAGCAGCCAACATGTGGTGAAGCCAATAACTTGAAATTTTAGACCCCAATAATTTTTTGCAAATAGAAATCACTAATTAGAGCCAATAAATTTTGCAATTGTGATTCCTCGGCCCCACCTCTAACGGGTAGTCTCCAATTAAATTTCCAACCATCGGTACACAATCTATCTTTTACTTTACAAAATGGATTTATCTCTAATTTGTAGAGATGGTTAAAAAGAAGGCAAAGAGGTTCATGGCTTATCCAAATATCCGACCAAAATTTAATATTTTCCCCATTCCATAATTTTCCTTTTTTGGGTGTATCATAATAAATATTACACTTTGAAATTTTACCTTATTTGGTAAAAATTAATGGATCCCACACTCATTAACCATGTCCTTTAATATATTGAAATGACCCCTCTAACCCTACTATTCTAACCCTCATTACAATATTTTACCTCAAAAACTATTAAATCAATAATATATCACTTATTTTGAGTCGTCAGAAGTATTACATTACTTGAATAATTATCTAATAAAATGAATTAGGAGGTTTTATAGATTAAAACCTAAATTATATTTATTTTATAATTTTGCAAAATTCTTTCATGCCTTTTCTTTTTTTACATACAATTCTAACTTTTTTTCAATAATTTTTCTAGCGGATCATGACAAACAGTCACTTTGGAAATGAGGTACCTAGAATAACTTTAGGTAAATGTGTCGAAATTGTTATTTCTAGGTTTTACCACAACTACCTTAAAACCCGTGATAAATCACAAGCGGCTTAATATACTTGTAATGTTTTACAAAGTAATGATGGAACAAACATGTCAAGGCATCAGACAAAACAAAGCCAGCACCATAAACCATCAAATAACCAACAATCACAACAAGTTTCCTGTTCAAAATCACAACCCGAAAAGCCGCTATGGGGATTTATGAGGTGGCGAACGTGGCGTGGCAATAGTGACGTGAATTAGGTGACGTGGAGTGCTTTCTTTTATTATAGCAGTCTATTGCAAATCCTGCAAAACTTTCTATAAGACATAGTGAGTGGTACGTACATTGTGCTTTAAAACATATACATTGGTCAACTGCTCTGATAACTTGCAAAGAATCCTTTTCATCTATATTATTTCTTTCGAGCCTCATCAAGCATCTTCAGATTGAGCTTTTTACTGACTTCATTGTAGTTTAAATTCTAAGATGTTATTCCCTGAATTTATGATATGTTTTTTTTTGTTTAAATTGACATATATTAAAACTAGAGTCTAGCAAAATGCTTGACTAAAAACAAACAAGGAGTTATAATGAAAAATATACCAATCCGCCCACGAAACCTTATATTTAAGGTTTCGGTGGGATAACCAACAAAAAGAGAATAGCATAATGCTATCAACTATCTCTGATTTTCACATCCTCCCATTATCGAAAATTGTAGCATTTCTAATTTTCCAAAGCAACCAACATGTGGTGTAGCCACTAACTTGAAATTTTAGGCGCCAATAATTTTTTCTCGGAATTTTATCACAAAACTCCCACCAATCGTTAAATGAAGAGATACTATATATACCAAGGTCACACCATTTGAAAATCTTAGACCACACCTCAACCGCTAAGTTGCGCGTAAAGAAAGAATGAAAGGCCGTTTCCACACGCAAATTACAAACCACGCACAAGATAGAATTAGTTTCTAGCCCTCTTCTTGATAGGTTAAATATCGTGGGGAGCCTATCTAAAGAAAGCCGCCAAGTAAAGATGTTTACCTTTATCGGGACGGAGGTGTTCCATTT
Organism: Calendula officinalis; assembly: GCA_963853835.1. NCBI lineage: Eukaryota > Viridiplantae > Streptophyta > Magnoliopsida > Asterales > Asteraceae > Calendula > Calendula officinalis. Next base: position 12,430,633 of record OY970828.1, on the reverse strand, counting down.
AGACGTGTATTCGAATCGGGGAAAGAAAAAAATATTTATGTGTCTTCTAGTATCGGCAACCGTGAACTCGTTTGTATCACCTAGGGACCAACAAACTTTGTCATTTACATCTTGCAAATAGGAATCACTAGTTAGAGCCAATAAATTTTGCAATTGTGATTCCTCGGCCCCACCTCTAATGGGTAGTCTCCAATTAAATTTCCAACCATCGGTACACAATCTATTGTTTACTTTACAAAACGGATTTAGCTCTAATTTGTAGAGATGGTTAAAAACAGGACAAAGAGGTTCATGCATGGCTTATCCAAATATCCGACCAAAATTTAAAATTTTCCCCATTCTGTAATTTTCCTTTTTTGGGTGTATCAAAATAAATGATACATTTTGAAATTTTACCTTATTTGGTAAAAATTAATGGATCCCACCCACTAACCATGTTCTTTAATCTCACTCCTTTATAATGTGTTTAGGACTGCTAAATTTAGAAACTCCTTAAACTTAAACTTTTTTCTACTTTTAGTAACATTTTAAACACCACTAAAATAAAAAAAATGGTGCTTACAAGATTCGAACACAAGACCTTTTCTGAGTACAAGCTGTGTGTTAACCGGTTGATCTAAATGACACTTTGTTTAATCCCAAATAAACAACCAAGATAACACTGCAAAACGTCGAAATTGTCCCCTGTTTAATTTCATATACAATTTAATATGTATCTTATCTTACTCCTTATTAAAGCATTTAGGACTTCTAAGTATAGAAGGTCTTAAACTTAAACTTAATCTTATTTCTACTTTGAGTAACATCTTAAACACCACAAAAATAAATTTGCTTACAGGATTCGAACACAAGACCTTTTGCGAGTACTGACTGTGATCTAAATGATACTTTGTTTTATCCCAAAAAAACATCTAACATAACGCATAAACTTAAAACGCCCAGACAACCAGCAGCCACTACCCGCACGACTACAACCAGCAACCACTATCACTACTGTCGTCACCACTCACTACTTGATCGCCGTCAAATTTAGTCACAGGTACCCGCCGCATTGCGCGGGTAACCTGCTAGTATAGTGAAATGACCCCTCTACCCTTACTAATCTAACCCTCATTACAATATATTACCTCAAAAACTATTAAATCAATAATATATCACTTATTTTGAATCGTCATAAGTATTACATTACTTAAATAATTATCTAATAAAATGAATTAGGAGGTTTTATAGATTAAAGTGACTCATAAATATATCATTTTACTCTAATTAAGGAATTTTTGGTTTATTAGACCTTCTTTATCGTATGCATGACACGTATTAACAAAACCCTTTGTTCATTAATATAAAACTCATATAAGCCAGCTGTTGCTTCCTCCCACCTTGAGTAACTCTTTCATTACTCTAAAACAATGTAAAACTTGCATCAAAGTTGAAAAATAAATGAAGCACTGTATCAAATTATGATGATGTACACACGTCCCAACATGAGTTCCCAAACCTAAATAAGAAATGAAGCACATTCTTACCGAAACTACTTTATACAATATAATATTTATCTTCCGTCTTAAACATAAATATTGAATCACAAATAACCCAATCCTGATGATGTTGCAACAGAGAAGAGAGGACTTGTGCAAGTCCAATTTGGAGGGTCACTCAATAATCTTCTATATAGTTGTTCCCTGAACATCAAGATTAAAGTGAGATTAATAAATATTAATAGACTATTATAATTTCATAAATACAAAAATTAAACATTATGATACGTGCTAATAATATATGACAATGTAATTACGATATACGTTTAAGATACCTACCTAGTAAACATGAAAAAGTTGGAAGTCAATTATAAACAAATGTATGCCCATATTCTCCTGTTGGTTCACTCGTGTTAAAATATTAAACTAGACTTAGGTATTATTATTATTAGGGTTTTGTTAATGACAACCCTTAGGGTTGTCATTAAGAGTTGGTTACGTGCATAAATCGTTTGTACTTTCAGTGGTGGAGGTTGATTCCTAAAATGCAGGGGGCGGTTATTGATTATTGTACAAGTGTTTTTTGCGTGTCTTGACTTCTTAGTGACAGCCCTTAGGGCTGTCATTATCATTTTCCTTATTATTATTAGGATTATTATAATTTAATAAATAGTGGCAGTTATAGGCAGTTATGATGCTGTCAGGATCGATTAACTATGAATGAGTTAATAAACACCTTAGATCTAATTGATAATAGAAGTTGCAGCGGATCAACACTATATCAATATATTAAGAACAATGAACTGTAAAATAATATGCGAAAATATTAAGAACACAGTTTCACAAAAAGCTTCAATGTATATTATTGATTCACAATACACACGTACGTTTACAATTCGTAGGGAACTATATATAATAGTCCTTGAAGCCTAACTATTTACCCTAGTTATTTTAGGACTTGATATACATTCGAATCTTAAAAGATATACATTGAATTACATTCTATAACTATCTCTGCGAAGATCTCGGACTTGATATGCTTCCAAAACATTATACCAGTAGTAATACCAATCACCAGTAGTAAATAAGCATCGTCAGTAGTAACTCTGGTGACCAGTAGCAAGTCCAGATACAACGTCAGTAGTAACTACTAAGATCAGTAGTATCTTCAATATGTGCCTTTGATCAGTAGTAACTAAGTTATAGTCTTCACCAGTATCAACTCATCATTAGTAAGTTTCTGCCCCATCAGTATCAACCATAGTAGTCACCAGTAGTAACCATGATCAGTACTAACTGCAGCATCAGTATTAAGTTGATATGTGATCTTGTTCCAACAATCTCCCCCTAAACTTATTGATTCTCTTTCAATCACATAAGTTTCTTTTGTTCTTCCTCTTCCTTCTTTCTTTTCTCTAGAGTTCTTTGATTTTGTTGATGTCTTTGTGGAATGATGTATTTACTGTTTCTCTTTGTAAAATATGTTAATTTGTTCTGGAACATAACAGCATCATATGGCTTCATCATTGTGTTAGTGAATATCTGATACATAGTCTTTTCAGAATGTGGATATTCTTTTTCATATAAGTAGAGCTCACACCTTTTGCCTGATTTTTCAAAGAAGTACATATTTGCAGTTGGAATTACATTCCAAGCATAAACATTTCCTGGATCTGTAAATTGTTCTGGGTAGTTATCTGGATAAAATGCAGCATCTATCATTCTTGTTAAATATCCAGCACCAGATTCTTTCCACGATTTCTTTGACATCCTTGGTTTTCCAATGATTAGAAGTTTAATAACATCACTTCTTGAGCAGGATCCAATCAATGGTAACCATCCAGTAAATCTTTGTACAACTTTGTCTTCCCTTACAATTTCTATCACATTGTTAGGCATAACTCTTTAATTGATGATTGGATTGTTCTGCAAGGGAGCAATAGGCACTTCAAGAACAGGAATGATTTGTTCTGTTTTTGATTTCTTTTTAGTACTCTGTTCTTGAGTAACAACCTTTCTCTTCTTTGATTGGGGAGTTGAGGATTCACCAGTAGTTGACAAACTACCAGCTTTAACTAAACTTGGACTGATTGGAATTAAGGCTTTTGATTTCTTCTCTTCTTTTGCCTCTTGTTCAGCCAAATCTTTCTTCTTGACAGCACAGTATTTTTCAATAATAGTCATCATCTTCATTTTGCCAAATGACTTTGCACTATGCCCTTTTGTTTTCAAATATTCAATCATATTGGCCTTCTGTTCAAATACATCATCAGTTAATTCACTTTTAGTTCTCTTGCATTCAGATACCAGATCTTCAAGACAATTAATATGTTCTTCTTCAACTTTTCTAAGTCTCTTGAATTCTGCTTTTTGAGCTTCTATCTGAGCATCTTCTAGTTGAACAGGTACTTGAACAGGTATTTCACTTTGACCCTTCTTCTGTTCAAGAGCTTGATACTTAGCTACTTTCTCCAAGTATCTTTTGTGCTTCACCTTCCATCTAGATTGTTTATCAGCTCTGACCAGATTTATCTTGTTCACCATATAGTGACCTAGTGCTCTGTTGGGGTAGTCTTCATCATAAACATCTTTACCCTTTCTAATATGAGCTGAAGGTGGAGGTGGAATATATTTCATATCAGGCACACCACTGATTATTATTGAAGGAGAGAATAATGCAAGTTCATTTTGTTGAAGTATTTTTGGATGTGGAGGAAGTGAGCACTCATCAACCTCAAACCAATTCACATTATCATCAATGTCAGGTATGATAAGTGGTTGATCAGGTGTAGGTGGTTTGGTGATGATTTCAAATTTTTCTCTTTCAATTAGCTCTGGTAACTTCAGATCTTCCTCTTCAGTAGTAACCAAGGTAGTTACTACTGGTGTGACTTCAGGAGTTACTACTGATAGGGCATCAGTAGTATCTGGTGCAATTATTTCCTCTTCTTCATTTACTACTACTATGATATCAGTAGTAGGAGTTACTATTGATACTTCTTGTTCAGCTTGTTCTTCCATAGGAGCAGTAGTAATTGGCTCATCATTAACATCCATCTTTTCTGGGCCTTCATCAACTGTTGTTTCTTCAATCATCGTTTGAATGTTGTCCTTCTCCCCCTTAGTGAGCTCAACTGGAGGAGCCTCACTATCATCAATCTTCTTCTTCAATTTCCTTATGAGTTTTGTTTGTTGATGAAGCCTGTGCTCATAGAATCTCATTCTTTTGTTGATGGTGTTCATGTGCCTTTTCATTACATTCATTATTTTTCCTTGGTTGGTGAGATATTTAAGACAATCTTGTACATTAGATTCAAGAGAATCCACTTTATCCGTCAATTGTTTAGTTTTAATACTGCCCTCACTCCATCTAGCAAGAACATCGGGCTCACTGACTGGTACATTGGCTTTAAGGTTTTCCATCCTTTCCATCAAATCCATAGATCTACCCTCATCACTTCTTGGTGATTCATTGGGTTGTTTAGACACCCTCTTCTTCCTAGAAGAAGCAGAAGTGCCCCCCCCCCCCCCCCCCCCCGTGGTTTCTTGGCACCGGGGTCCTTTAAGTAATTCCTCAAATGAGTCATCACTTAAAGTTGCCGAGGTCTGGGTCTTAGTTATGTTTTCACTATCCTGTGCACCCACCTTTGGGGCATCAGTAGTGAAAGCCCTCGCCTCATGTCCTCTCTCCTCCTTGGAGGACAACTATTTGAGCCTGGGGTTTGACTCGATTTGTCCCCTGGTGTCCTTTAAGGAAGATTTCTTCCTTTTATAATGTTTCTGGATTGATTTGGTTAATGGTCGGTCCTCTACAGACTGAAGAGTAGCACTCTGCAGATTTATTTCAAGTTTCTGGGACACATTCAGGACTTCTATTTATGTGGGTGATTGAGTGACTATTTGGGGTGGTGTTTGGGCTGCATTTGGGGGTGATGGAGTGGGTTGAGGTTCAATATGGTTTGTATCTATGATTGAACCCTCTCCAAGTTGTGGTTGATCTTTGATCATGTTAGGAAACAAAGGGGTTTCCTTGCCCGAAAATTCAAACTGTTTTCTCATATTGGAGAAAACTTTCTTGTTCAACTCAGGAATGATAAAAATGTTTTTAGGAGTTGACAAGTTTTGTAATTCACAGTTTATAATATTTTGAAGAAATCTAGGATACATTAAAAATTTTGAAGAACTAAGATTTCCCAACATACCTTCAAAAATCATGTATGAAAAATTAAATACTTGGTCTGTGCATAAGCAAACAACAGCAGAGGCTATTGCCTTATTAAACTCATTCCAAGTACTTCGTTTAAGAGAAATACAATGCTGAATAGTATGTACAAGAAATTTCCATTGTGGGGAGAGAAGACCTTTTTGAAAAGTTACTATGTAAAGTCTTCCCTCATAACCCATTTTATTTAAAATTTCAGCAATGAATTCCTTAGGAAGTGTAAACATACCTGCATCATCATGTAGTTGTAGATGGTGTCGAATTGATTGCTCAGTGATTGTGATCCTCTTGCCATCCACCGATGATTTTATCGTAGGCACAGTTGCACCTTCTGTTCTTTCAGCATTGGTCCAGAAATCCACCAAGTGCTGTTGATATGCTTTCGGATTTACAGTTAGAGCAAACTTTATGTATGAGTTTCTTAGGAATTGTACGATTGGTCGAAAGTCTTTTGTACCATCTGGATTACGTAGAAACGCACACATATTGTGGAACTCTGAATATTTAAGATCTGTTTGAACATTGAGAGATTGTAGAGTTGCCATTGTTGTTGATTTGAGAGAAACAAGTAAGAATTTTTGTTACTGATGAAGGGTTTTTGATCGTAAGTTAGGGTTTATCGAGAGGATTTAGCAAATCGAAGTGAAGATAATGCTAAACTAATCGACTTCTGCTATTTATATCTTACGATTTATCCTGCAAAAATACGAATTTGCCCTTCGAATCATAACACAACGGTTATTTTCATGGGGGTTAGTTTTGTAATATGACAGTTGAAAGACCAGTAGTAAATTAGATGCCAGTAATAAAACGTCAGTAGTAACCAATAACATCAGTAGTAACTAAGGATTTTGACATCAGTAGCTAACTATAGACATCAGTAGTAACTGATGAATTTCATTACTGACCTAATATGTAAGACCAGTAGTATATGTGGACACCAGTAGTACTGATTTACCAGTAGTATTTGTGTAAACCTAATACATACCAGTAGTACTGACTTACCAGTAGTATTTAGTGTACACACCTACATACTTGTAAATCATACCTACCAGTAGTAAAACACTTTAAACAAATAAATAACTTTTTACAACAAAAACTTTACACATGATTTTTGAGAGAGAAATTAATTTATTAAAATCATTCCAATACTGCTAACCAAGAAGTTGAATCTTCCTACATCAAATGCTTTTGTAAAAAGATCTGCTAATTGATCATCAGTATGAATTTTAACTACTTTGATTAACTTCTTTTCATTGCAATCTCTTATAAAATGAAATTTTATTTCAATGTGTTTAGTTTTAGAGTGTTTTACTGGATCGTTCACAATACTAATAGCACTTTGATTATCAATAAAAATAGGAGTTTTAAGGATAGAGATACCAAAGTCTAGAAGCTGGTTCTGAATCCAGAGAACTTGAGCACAACAAGCAGATGCAGCTACATACTCTGCTTCAGCAGTTGATGTTGATACATTTGTTTGTTTCTTACATTGCCATGACACCAGTCTTGATCCAAAGAATTGACATCCACCCGTAGTGGACTTTCTATCTTGACATTCACCTCCATAGTCACTATCTGTGTAGGCTATGAGTTCAAAGGGTGAATCATGTGGATACCATAGACCAAGTGATGGTTTGCCTTTCAAGTATCTGATTATTCTTTTGACAACCTGTAAGTGTATTTCCTTAGGTTTTGCTTGATATCTTGCACACACACAAACACTATACATAATGTCAGGTCTTGATGCAGTTAAGTACATCAAAGAACCTATCATTGATCTATATAAGTGTTCATCTACATCCTCCCCCTCAACATCAGGATGTAGGTGTTTGTGTGTTTCCATTGGTGTACTTGCACTTTTGCAGTCTTTCATATCAAACTTCTCCAAGATGTCCTTAACATATTTTGATTGGTTTATCAAAATACCATCTATTCTTTGACTGACTTGGAGTCCAAGGAAGAAGTTCATTGGACCCATAGAGCTCATCTTGAATTTAATCTGCATCAGTTCTTCGAATTCTTTGCATAATAAATCATTGGTTGAACCAAAGATGATATCATCTACATAGATTTGTACTAGTAGTATATCATCTTTGACTTTCTTTGTGAACAGAGTTTTGTCAATGGCTCCTCTTTTAAAGTTATTCTTTAATAGATATGATGATAATGTATCATACCATGCTCTTGGTGCCTGATGTAGGCCATACAGAGCTTTATCTAATTTGAACACATAATCACCATGTTTTGGATCTTCAAAACCTGGAGGTTGGCATACATAGACCTCTTCTTCAATCTTCCCATATAGGAATGCACTCTTCACATCCATTTGATAGACTTTGAACTTTTTGAATGAAGCATATGCTAAGAATATTCTTATTGCTTCTATTCTAGCAACAGGAGCATATACTTCATCATAGTCTATTCCTTCTTCTTGAGTGTATCCTTGGGCTACAAGTCTGGCTTTGTTCTTGATCACTATACCTCTTTCATCTTTCTTGTTTCTAAAGATCCACCTTGTTCCAATGGCTCTTTTTCCCTTAGGTAGAGGTACAAGTGTCCAAACAGCTTGTAATTTGAATTGAAGGAGTTCTTCTTGCATTGCTTCAATCCAGTTTGAGTCCTTCATTGCTTGTTGAATCTTCTTTGGTTCATCCTGAGACAGAAAGCATTCAAACATACATTCATTAGCAATTAAACTTATATTACACATGTTTGCAGTTAAGCTTTTATTTAATTTGCTTCTTGTTTGCAGTGGTGAGTTGACATCACTTAGAATAAGGTCTAATGGATGGTTCTTCTGAGTCCTTGTAGTTGTAGCTCTATCAACCACTAGTTGATTTTCAAGATTGGACTCATTTGTCTCAGGCATTTGCTCCTCTAGTGATCCTTCATTGTCATTGATGTTTGGTTCATCATCATCTTGGTCAGAATTGCTACTGTTATTATCTTCATTGAGATCAGTAGTATTGTTGTTGTTACTGGGATCAGTAGTATCTTGAGAATTTAGGTTATTGCTAGGACTAGTAGTATTTTGAGTACTATTACTGGTACCAGTAGTATTTGAATTACTACTGTCATCATTCTCAGAGTTAGTACTATCTCCAGAATTTGAGTTATTACTGTCCTCGGTATTAACTGTGGGAGCAGTATCAACTACTATGTATCTCATCTCTTCTAGATCAGTATTAACAGATGATGTTCCTTCCTTTTGAGTGTGATAATTTGAATCACCTGCATTTAAATCCATGTTAGAATTAAGGGATTTGGTTAGATTGTCTATGTTAAATAGCCAATCTGGACCATTTCCTTGTTCATTAGGAACATTTTTATTAAAGGATACATGGATGCTTTCTTCAATTATCCTTAATCTCTTGTTGAACACTCTGTATGATTTGCTTTGAGTAGAGTATCCCACAAAGATTCCATCATCAGCTTTGCAGTCAAACTTACCAATTTGTTCTCTTGTAATCAGAATAGTACAAGGACAACCAAATGATTTTAAAAAACTTATGGAAGGTTTTCTTTTATTAAAAAGTTCATATGGTGTTTTATAATGTGGCTTAACTATTAAAACTCTGTTTTGTACATAACAGGCAGTATTAACAGCTTCAGCCCAAAAAGTGATTGGTAACTTTGAATCTGCTAACATTGATCTTGCTGCTTCAATGATGGTTCTATTTCTTCTTTCAGCTACACCATTTTGTTGTGGAGTTCTAGGTGAGCTGTATTTCCTGTCAATACCTTTAAAATCACAAAAGTTAATTAAGTTAGCATTTTTAAATTCTGTGCCATTATCACATCTTATGGCTTTAACTTTTTGATCAGATGTGTTCTCCAGTTTAACAATTAAGTTCTTGATGAGTTCACTAGTTTCATCCTTTGTCCTGAGAAAGAAAACCCATGTATATCTGGAAAAGTCATCAGTAATAACAAGACAATATTGTTTCTTTCCAATACTCATTACATTTGTAGGTCCAAATAGGTCCATATGTAAGAGTTGTAAAGGAACAGAAATAGAGTTCACAGATTTGGACTTATGAGAAGTCTTGTGTTGTTTACCTTTTAGGCATGCAACACAATGATGATCACACATGAATTGTTTTTGAGGTAGTCCAATGACCAAATTTCTTTTTACTAAATTGTTTATGTTTTTGAAATTTGTGTGACACATCCTTCTATGCCATAGTTCTGATTCAGTGGTGTTTGCCTTGGATATAAAGCAGTTGACCTCATTTGAAGAAATGAGTTCTCCCCCTATATCCAGGCAATACACATTGTTTCTCCTTGGAGTTCTTAAAACAACATATTTTTCATCTAAAATAAAGTCAGGAGAAAGAATGATGCACTCAATGTCTGTGAAAAGAATTTTGTTCTTTTTATCACACACTTAAGACACACTGACAAGATTGTATTTTAGTTCAGCTACAAAAAATACATCATCAAAGGTAATTTTGCCATTTGTAACAGTACCTTTACCTGTAATCTTACCTCCCTTTGGGTTCTCACCAAAGGCTACATAACCTCCATCAAATGACTTGAAATCCTTTAGAATTTGCAGATTTCCAGTCATGTGCCTTGAGCATCCACTATCAATGTGCCATGTTCTTCCTTCTTCTGGGATCTGAATGATCTGGACAAGTAAATAAAAGGTTAGTTAAGTTTGGGAACCCAAGCTTTATATGTCTTGGGTTCATCCTTTGAGAAATCAGATTTAGAACAGTTAACCTTAAACATTTTTGGTACCCATACCTTTTTAGTACTGGTGTTCTGTTTTACTACTGACCTTTTAGATTTGTCTGAGTTTACTACTGATCTTGGTCTATACCCATTGTTTTTAGCTTTTGAATGCTTTACTACTGATGGACCAGTAGTATTTGGGTACTTACCATATTTAAAATGACCAGTAGTATTTTGAAATTTTGGTTTGGTATCAGAAGTATTTTTGAAATTAGGGTTATTACCAGTAGTGTTTTTGTTCTGGTACCAGACAGCATTATAATTAGGGTTGACACCAGTAGTAAAATTGTTAAAGTTTTTACTGGTGTTGGAAAATTTAAAATATTATTTATTTTGATTTGATTTTCCATTGTTCTTGAAGTAATTGCTGTTCTTTGGGCTTCCAACTCTTCTACTTTGCACAAACCTTGATGCACTTCTTCCAAATTTTGGTGTTTCAGCAATTGGAGTTTTTGTTTTATTTACTACTGAAGGACCAGTAGTATCTTTTAACTTCTGTGTTTTTGCCTTTTCTTTAGAATTTTTAAATTCTTTGAACTCTTTACAATTTATTGGATTGAAGTGACAATCCTTTGCTAAATGATTTACTTTGTTGCATATAACACATCTTAATTTCTTACCTTTAGTACCTTCAGGTTTTCTTTGATCTAAGAGTTGATTTTTATTTCTTTCATTTCCCCTTTTTAGAATTTGTGGTATATTTTCTGCATTTTATTTAGGAGAATCTTCTTCACTTTGTGCTGTGTGGAAACTTGTATCAATTGAGTTTGGAGATTCAGTTTGAAAGATTGTAAATTCAATTGAGTTTGTAGTTCTATCATCATCAGAAAAATCATTTGATTCAGATGTTTCAGTATTAGATTCAGTTTGATTTTCATTTTTTAATTCATTACTTATTCTTTCTGAACTGTTTTTGAGTGGAGGAATGAATTTATATGGAGGTGGTACAGCATGATATCCCACCCCATGAACAACCTTTTATGTAGTTTGATTATTAGTTAATTCATCAAGAATTTTAGTGCTTCTTTCAAATTTCTTAATTGTCAATTTATTTTGTTCAATTTCAAGTTGACATTCTTCTAATTTACTTGTTAATTCTTTATTTTTAATTCATAGAAATCTTTCTCATCTACAGCTTGAAGCAGTTCTTCCTTTATCCTTTGATCAATCATCTGGTACACCTTTATCTGATGTTCTTGATCAGCAATCACACCATCAAATTCATAATTTCTTCTTAATGCTTTTGCTAAATCTTCATTTAATTTAGTGTTTTCTTTTCCTAAATTTTTAACAATTTTAATACATTCAGAAGTACAAGGTTTAGGTTTTACCTCAGATTTGCTGTCAGTAAAGGCCATTAGAGCTTGATTTTGAGCATGCTCTTCTGCTTGGAAGCTCCAGTCATAGCCTTGTCCTTGTTGTGAAACAAGAGCAGTTGATTTTGATCTTTTGTCTGGCTGAGGACATTCTTTTGCAAAGTGACCAAGATTGTTACAGTTGTAACATTTGACTTTAGTTTTGTCAAATCCAGCTTTGTCACCTTTGTTGTAGTTGAGACTTGTCCTACAAGTCCTTTTTAAGAACCTTTTGGTTCTCAGGCTCAGCATAGCCATCTGCCATTTAAGATCCATCTCCTCAAGATCATCAGGATTCAATTGTTCCAAATCATCACTAATTAGTGCAGTATGCACATGACTAGTGAAGAAGGATTCTCTTGCAGCATCTTCAGAATCTGCAGCCTTTCCCATGGAGGTTTCTTGACCTTGACCTGTACTAGATACAAATGCAGCATTATTAGAAGAAATAGAAGGGTTCTTTTGATTTACCTCAGTTTCAAATACTCTGAGATCATTGTAGAGTTCATCTAACTCCATTTCTTCTAGTGCATCTCTCTGTCTGTATATCACTGTGTACATGGCCCATTCTTCACTAAGAGACCTTAGGAACTTCATGTTGACATCTTCTTGATCCATCTTAACCCCAACCTGGTTAAGTTCACCAATTAGCTTGTTGAATCTGTCAAACACTTGAGTGAGTGTCTCATTGGACTTTCCTTTGAAGTTTTCAAAGTCTTTCTTGAGAACAGATTTCATGTTCCTCTTGGTGCTCTTGGTGCCAACGAATCTCTTCTCCAGTGCTTGCCACAGCACCTTTGCATCATCATATTCAACAAAGAGATGTTGATAGTCATTAGGAATGGCCAGTAGGAGAGTGCTCAGAGTTTTGAGTTCGATTCCTCTGTCTTTCTTCTCCTTCTCACATTTGAGTTTGTCTGCTTCAGTTGCAGAACTGCTAGCTTGACCAGGACCAGTTTTGTTTCCTTCCATGACAACTTCCCACATGGAATAATCAGTAATAAGCATGTATTGCTTAATACGATTCTTCCACATCCCAAAATTATTGGGAGTGAGTATAGGGATTTTGTTAGCTTGGGTGCTCTCATTGTTATCAGTCATGATTAACAATTAGTGTATTTTAATGATTGAAAACTTTTTGTTGTTCAAAAAAAAAATCGTAGATCTAGAACCAATAAGCTCTGATACCACTTGTCAGGATCGATTAACTATGAACGAGTTAATAAACACCTTAGATCTAATTGATAATAGAAGTTGCAGCGGATCAACACTATATCAATATATTAAGAACAATGAACTGTAAAACAATATGCGAAAATATTAAGAACACATTTTCACAAAAAGCTTCAATGTATATTATTGATTCACAATACACACGTACGTTTACAATTCGTAGGAAACTATATATAATAGTCCTTGAAGCCTAACTATTTATCCTAGTTATTCTAGGACTTGATATACATTCGAATCTTAAAAGATATACATTGAATTACATTCTATAACTATCTCTGCGAAGATCTCGGACTTGATATGCTTCCAAAACGTTATACCAGTAGTAATACCAATCACCAGTAGTAAATAAGCATCGTCAGTAGTAACTCTGGTGACCAGTAGCAAGTCCAGATACAACGTCAGTAGTAACTACTAAGATCAGTAGTATCTTCAATATGTGCCTTTGATCAGTAGTAACTAAGTTATAATCTTCACCAGTATCAACTCATCAGTAGTAAGTTTATGCCCCATCAGTATCAACCATAGTAGTCACCAGTAGTAACCATGATCAGTACTAACTGCAGCATCAATATTAAGTTGATCTGTGATCTTGTTCCAACAGATGCCCTTCTGAATCGGTGTGATTAAAAGTCATGATGATTCATGTATGTAATATATATGTGTATGAATGTAAGTAAAAGTAAGCATTTTGACTATTATATATTAAAAAGCAGAAGTGCTCTGTTTCGTTTTTGATACTGCAATTTTGTTTCTTCTTATTCATATCACAAAACAGATTGTAGAAGACTTCGTTTGTTCAATCGATTGATCTAACAAAGTGGTACCGGAGCCATATCGATAGTGGTATCGGAGCCATATCGATAGAAGATTGAAGATAAATTTCAGAAACAAAACGAAATCACAGTAGATTAAAGAAGAAATTGAAAGGAAAAAAAACAGAGGTTTGTTTTCTATGGCTTCTCAAAGTAACGCTTTTCAGACTCTACAACACCGATCGTTTTAACCGCTCAACAAAACATAGAATTGAAAGATATGAAGAAGAAAGACAAGAAGGCACTATTCGTGATTTATCAAGCAGTGGAAAAGGCTATTTTCGAGAGGATCTCAGCATCAACTTCATCTAAAGATGCATGGGATACTTTGTACAAGACATACAGAGGAGAAGACCGTGTTAAGATTGTTCGATTGCAAACTTTACATTGTGAATTCGATAGCATCAAAATGAAAGAAAACGAATTGGTGGAGGACTTCTATAATCGTGTCATCCTATTACTCAATCAAATGATATTGAATGGTGAGACAATAGAAGATAAGAGGGTGGTCGAAAAAATCTTCTAAGTTTAACTTGAAAATTTGAGTATATCGTTGTTGCAATAGAAGAATCCAAGGACTTGTCCACTTTATCTTTAGAAAGTCTCTTGGGAATTCTACAATCCCATGAACTTCGAATGAGAAACTTTGATGATTCATCTTCGATGGTACTTGCTTTTCATTCCCGGGTTACATCGAATGTTAGTCGTATTGACAATGGTGAGTGTCCATCGAAGGAAAGACAACCAAGGCCCCTATGTGAAATCCAATGCTACTATTGTCAGAAATATGGACATACGTTGAAGTATAGTAAGAAAAGGGAGGAAGACGAGAATGCGAGTGGGGATGCAAAATTTGTGACCGAGTCTACTGAAACGTTGTTCATGACTTATGAAGCTAATGAAAATTTCCATTGAAGGATTGATGATTGATGAGTGAAGGTTGACCATGTCTAGTTTAGAGGGTTATGCTAAAATATTAAACTAGACTTAGGTATTATTTTTATTAGGATTATTATAATTTAATAAATAGTGGCAGTTATAGGCGATTATGATGCCCTTCTGAATCGGTGTGATTAAAAGTCACGAGTGTGTGGGTGTCACGTACCTAATGTTAGGTGTGGAACCACATATAATTACATAATTTTGGCTAAAAAAATATTCAAAACGGTTATTTTTCCAATATCTTGTCACTTTCCCACCATATTAGAATAATTAGATAATACAAAAACACCAACTCAACAACATTTCAAAAAATATGACATGTGATCAATATAAACACTATTTCAAGAATATGAAACTTGACTCACCAATTTAACAAAAACATAATTAATATTTAAGATAACTGCTGAGTTTTAGACGGGATTTGATACACTAATGAGTTTATGTAGTGAGATATACATTTTGTTAATCTAAATTTAGGTATATGACAGCCACACACTCACTTTTCCCAATATATATATATATATATATATATATACATATATATATATATACATATATATATATATATATATATATATATATATATATATATATATATATGTGTGTGTGTGTGTGTGTGTGTGTGTGTGTGTGTGTGTGTGTGTGTGTGTGTGTGTGTGTGTGTGTGTGTGTGTGTGTGTGTGTGTGAGTGAGAATGTAAATAAAAGTAAGCATTTTGACTATCTTTATATATAATAAAAGAAAGCATTTTTGAATTCTTGCCACGTCACTCATTCCACATCATAAAACACGTCATAAATCGAAGCCACGTAGGATGCCACATTATTGATACGTTTCCTTAACTTCACATTTATTGCCAGCCTGATTTCTAAATATATGGAGTACGTCATTTCGGTATTGATATATTCAGTTCCTAAAATCTCTCATCCCATTTCCTATTTTGAAGCCCTCCTCTCCATAATCATGTAATTTTCATGAAGCTCCTCGATTTGATTTTTGCTTCCAATTGACTTTCTGTTTTAGGTTTTCCAAGTGGATTTCTCTTCGACAAATGATGCCGTTATGCCCAAATTTCAGCCTCAAGTGCTTTCATTAGTTCAATGGTGCCAGAGGTCTCTTCAATCTCTACACCCATTCGCCTCTAAACTACTCGAAAGCAGGTATGCATCTTCCTTAATTTCATCTGTGTTTTTAAGAACCCTAGCTTGGTTTTCCTTGCTTACTAGCTTCATATTTCTATATCCTTCATTTCTAGAGTGTTTCAATTCTTACTTCATTTTCATGATTGAGTAATTTCTTATAGATTAATGTTCTAGGTATTTTTATTTAGCATTTCAACTTAAGTCACGATGCATATTAAAAAGTTGGTCTGTGATGTTTGTTTTCTTTGTTTGTTTCTAAATTTTGGGTGAAGTTTTGGGTCTCATTTGATAAGAAAGTGTTTAGGCCATAAATTGCAAAATCATTTCCTACATCAAACTCTTAATGTTTCAGCCTAGAAACTAAATACTTTATAATATAGATTGGATACATATTTTAATCATAAATCATCATGAGCGTTATCTAAAAATCACTACAATGTCAGCAAGAGTTCAGTTTATCACATTAATCTGAAAACATAATTTCCTCTTAAATAGGTCTGAATTTTACTCACTTTAATCTTATTTAAATACTTCACTTAATCACCATCTGAAAAATAATGATAGAATACCCCAACTTTTATTAAAAATTTACGTTTTGGCTTTATGATTTGTGGCATGGCAGCGGTAGTTTTGAACTCTTATTTTATTTAAATGATTATATTAAATCCAGTTTTATATTTAGGTAACTAATAGCTCAAAAATATGATGAAGATTACACGAAACCAATTTTCATTAATAACACTATTATATAACATTTGGATACATGTTTCCGGGGTTGATTATCTAAGTATTTGGTTTTCATATTAATCCCCAAAAATCCGCAGTTTTCCGTAAATAGAATTGTCAAATATTTACATACACAGTGAAAAATTCATTCAATGAAGTCAAATATATGTATTAAATACAAGAGTAATCGTATTTAGGCATACCATTTAGACCTACTCATAGGCCTACTCATTAGAGGAAGACACGTGTCAAAATCAAGGGATAATATTAGGAGAGAGAATTAGTGGAATACACATGTCAACCTATCAAGTGGGTAGGCCTATAAGTAGGTCTAAATGGTATGACTAAATATCAATTCTCTAAATAGAATTCTCAATAAAGACGGTAATAATAACTTCAATTAAATTTTATATTTTATATTTTATTTTATATTTTTTAGTTTTTAGTTTTTCGGTTTTATTCACGGGTAATTTTGTCATACTTAGCTAATTAGTACAGTTTATGTCATGTTTTAGCTATGTAGGGGTACAAATTTGTAGCACATGATGTGTTATCATGGAATATGGATAATTTTGAGAATTTGGATTTATTATAGTTAATGAAGCTAATGAAGTTTACTACAATTAATGAACAAATTTATATGTGAACATTAGGTTTTATACATCCAACATTTTGATCAATGCATATTGCATTTTCGTGTGAAATACTTTAGATGTTTTCACTTTTAATTAATTTAGGAGGTTGTAAATAGTTGAATGTACTTAAGCAACTTTCGACCTTTTAACCCATGTATATTCTTTTATGTGTTTTGAGTTTTAAGAATAATTAAGCCTGTTGGATCCCAACAACACTAACGTGTTGCGTTAAGACTGATTTACGAAGAAGAGATAATGAACAACAAGATTTCAATGATTAAGAGTTTATTAAAACAACTTAATACAGTAAAAAGTTTGCGGAAATAGATAGTACACACTAACTAAAACTCTATACTTGAAATGACACTTTAAATCGCTCAAAACTAGAAGACTTATGCACTGAGAGTTGTATCAGCTGATACTTACAGCTGATATCAATGTCCGAGTAATAACTATAGAGGAGTTAATACTTAGACAAATAACTAAATCTCAGAGAATGTTCTTGTGCTATGAATGCTCAAAAGGTGTGTGTAAATGCAAGCATTTACGTCTCTATATATAGCCCAAGATCCATGTTCCTTTGCCCACAAGTTAGACGACGTGTAAACATACTATTCGTCGATGTGGACTTGCCAATGGAACATTAAATGCTCTTGCATAAGTTGTTGTCCCAAGTGTACTTTGTGTCAACTACTTCCGGTACTCTTTCTGACGCACAGTGAAAGGTGTACTACATAAGTACAGAAATAGTTGACTTTCCGTTTACATGCTTGGAGGGACAAACGATGATGTTGTACTGACATTATCTTCTATTCCAAAATAGAAGATCTTCATCGTTTTCTTCTTCTTTGAGCGGGAAAGGGAAATGTTCAAAGTGTCAAGAACATTTCCTTTAAGTCTTCATCTGCAGCAGGTACTATCAGCTGATTCCACAATCAGCTGAATAGTCTTCTTCTTGTCTTTGTCATTTGGTCATCGACTTCGAATGAACTCTTGTTAATAGCTGCTGATTTGACTTGATGTCCTAAAGCTAAGTACGCACTCAGCTGAAGGTTTATTGTTTATACTTGCTTCATCTGAGATACTTACTTCAGCTGAATTATTGTCTTTAGCTATTGATCATCAAATCTTATTTACTTAGTCTTGGGACTAACAAAGCCTTATCATTATAATCCATTTACTTAATGGTTGACTTTTTTCACAGGCCATACTTTGGGTTCAAGTTGATAGTGTGGCTCCAAACAAGCCTCTTGACTCTGCAGTTAGGGGTGCCCAAAGGGTCAACCCGACCCGACCCGGACCCGATAACGCTAATCGGGTCGGGTGTAATCGGGTCGTGTGTTGATATCGGGTTTCTTAAACCCGACCCGACTAACCCGATTCCTTATCGGGTCGGGTTTCGGGTTATGGTTCTTATTATTTTCGGGTTTCGGGTTGACCCGATTAGACCTGATAAGGGTTAAACTTAAAATTTCAATTTTAAAATTTTAATATATCTTCACCATAAAATATTGAAAGAAAAGGAAACCAATGTCACATTCTATCTTTACCGAAATTGTTTTATGTTTTCTTTTTGAATTTCAATATACAAGACACAAGAGGATGGTTTGCTAACATACACAGAGCACCGGTTGATGTTAGCTACTTGCCTACTTGCTTGCAAAAATCACCATTTGATATTAGTTACTTGATTCTACTATACAAAGACATTTTTTTGTTTTGGAGTTTGTTTGTAAGTTATCTATTCGTTTAACTAATATGAATCAGTGTATTTTTAATTTTATAAGTGTGTGTTTCTCGAACTTTTAAAAATGTGTAACCCGACCAACCCGATCGGGTCAACCCGACAAACCCGAAACCCGATAGACCCGAACCCGACCAACCCGAAACCTTATCGGGTCGGGTTTCGGGTTAGGATTTTTCAGCCTCAACCCCGACAGACCTGACCCGATAAGAGCCGGGTCGGGTCGGGTTGACCCGTTGGGCACCCCTATCTGCAGTTCTAATTCGATTGAAACAATTTTCAACCATGAATTAATAAGCTAAAGAAATGGCTCTTAGGGGAAGTTTGACTTTTGAGGTCAAACGGGCTAAGTCTTACGAATATTTAAATTGAATCCTTATAATTATGTTTAGAAATTCTCAACCAAATGAAACTTCTTACCTAATTAGTGATTAGTGTAATTTTTTAAATATGTGTCCAATTTGTAACCAAGACTGTTCCAATTTTGATTTTGAATTCGGAAACATATTTTCTTGATAAAGGATGTGAATTATGGTTCATTGCTACTCTAAGTTATTAAGAGACACAAATGGATCTGGAGAGTTCTGCTGCTCAAGAACCTATTTGACCCAATTATTTATGAATGGGTAAATATTAGATGTGATTTATTTCAAATGGGTTAATAAAAAGGATTCATTTAAGGGGAATATGTCAATTCATGTTAAAAATCACCCAAATTTTGATTTTATCGTGTACATAATTTTATGAAATTTTTATAAGCCACCCGTGACGGGTTATAGGCTAGTTATATATTAAAAGCAAAAGTGCTTTGTTTCTTTTTTGTTACTGCATTTTTGTTTCTTCTTATTCATATCACAGATTATAGAAGACTTGGTTTGTTCAATAGATTGATCTAACAACCCGATCCAACCGGTAGTAAAGATGATGAGTTTTATGGCTCACAATAGTCCATAATTGTTAAAGATGGTGAATAAAACATTCGAATTTACATAATGGTTTTATCAGTCAGAAGAGGTGGGGATGCATTTAGAGAAGTGGTGGGGATGCATTAAGAAGTTGTGCACATTTGTTCATAATTGAGTTTTGCTAGGTTGAACTTGATCATTTCCACTTCCTATCGTGGCTAGATACGGGCCGCCGAATTCAAACACATCCATCACATTTAGGACATCTTTAATTTTAGTTATTATCTTTAATTAGTCTATAACCCGTGATAAATCACGGGTGGCTTATAAATAGACATTATAATATTATATTGTATATTTATTGAATGTTTGATTACTGAAAAGACATGTGGTTTGCTCATTTTTTATTTAACAAGGTGTAAGCCTTCATCGTAAGGACCCTACGTATTCCAAAAATAGTAAAGTCATGTACAATGAATGTGTTTACTAATTGTTTGTTTAAAATGAGGTATATATATGTTGTTAATTAACATAATCATATGATTGCATAAAACATTTTACACCTTTTAACTAAGATAGAATATTGTTTCTACATCTTCGAGAAATGTAATTAGGTCGATTAACCGATTTGCCTCAACATGATGTTTGTTACCAATATTTGCAACTTCTAAGCCACCCTCAAGTGAAGTCCTTGTATAACAGCACCTATGGGTTTCTTGGCATAACAATATGAATTGTGTCATCCAATGAAAACCAACATTAATTAAAATTTTAAAAAAAACCTCCTATAGGCAGATAAATGGGCATGTTGGGTAATGGATTAAAATGATAAACTTTAGTACACGTTTGGAACTTGGGAGGCATCAAATATTGTAAATTTTACACTAATGTATGATATAAGACTATAAATACTATATTGTTTAAATTATATATTTTTATACATAAAGAAAATCATTTAGGAAGACTGACCAATTTAAAGCGTTCGTATTTTAGCACATACTTATTTTGAAATTTAACCCGTTCAATATGAGACACAACCCTGACAAACCATTTTTAAGCAAATGCCACGTATAAAAAATTGAAATTTTGATATTGTAACCTTCAATTGTGTTGACCCGTCACCACTTACAAATGTAGTTGATTTATGTCTGATGCCATGAAAATAGTCAATTTTCAACATTGATGGAAAATCATCGAGAACATCTCCCATTTTGCCTGAAACTAATATTCATATGTTAGTGATCGAATTAGCAAAAAAATTAACGTAAGTTCAATTCAAATTTAATGTTGTAGTTTAAAACATACTGAGTATATGTTTTCTACCTATTGAAGTTTACGGAATCAAAATGAAAAATAAAGTCAAATAGTCACTGCCATCATAAATATAATTCAATAACAAAATGATAATTTGCTTTAATCCTTTGTAACTCAGAGTACAAATTAAGGGTGTTTAATAGGTTTATGCCTAAATGGAACATATATTTATGTAAATAACTACCTATAAATTCTTGATCCCTTTGACGTCTTGCAGGTTGGTTACTCAAAAGCATTATATATTTATATGCATCTGTGATACGAACGGGTCGAACAAAGGATTCTAAATCTGTTCCATTTAAATGTCTGCACATTTTTTTTAAAGCATTAATATTTGTATAATTATGGATGCAACTAATATGAGAAAGATCTTTCTTTGCGATGATTAAAGTCAATAGCATTATATATATGACATTTTCTCCATATTTAGTTATTTTTCCAAACAACACCTCCCAACACATGACCACCAACATGAGGTGCAATCACTGATCCTTTCCTTTTCCTGAAATTTGGTGGTAATGAATCATTGAAACACGGAAATAAAACCCTAAAAAAAACGGATTAGTTTGTTTTTACCAAAATTAAAAAAAATATAATTAAATGGGTTTGGCTAACTCATGCCCTAAGGGCATGAGGTAAGGAGTATTAAATGAACAAAATCTTTCCTAATTTATTGTAAAATACATTAAATGAAATCTAATTTTAACAACTATTAAATACATTTTGTAAGGTATATGGTAATTCTAAGATTAATAAATACTTTTATCTCATGCCCTTAGGGCATAAGTTAGAAAAATCCTAATTGAATATGGAGAAAAATAAAATATAATTACTTGCAGCACATTAAACACCAGAATTCATTAAAGTTACTTTCTAAAAGAGTTGAGTCAATTTAATGCAAGGAGTACCTCAAGCAGTTATAGATTGCATCCAAAACTCAATAGCTACTAAAAAATTAACCGTACATATGTAATCAAAAGAAAAACGAATCAAAAGAAAACTCAGTTGTAAAACACTCACTCTTGTTTTGAACGGAAAGCCAACCAACTTGAGATCGGAAGGTAAAAGTTGGCTTCAGCAGCCATTTTGGAACATTACTAACCTCAAATCCCAAATCTTTATAGTTCCACCTTCAGAACTTGCATAAATCCATTTTCCATCACAATGTTTGTGTGTGAATCATAATAGTTCAGTACCAGTAATTTCACAAAATAAACCATCAAATATATTAAACTCAAAAAATTATGTAAATATATATATCCACCTCGACCCATTTACTTGGATAAACGTGTCAAAACAGCCCTCAATACTCGCCCAAGGTGTATTTTGAAAATGTAAAATCTACTAAAGCGTTTTGTTTACCGGCTAACGTCGTAATGCTGTATTTGTGGTAATTGTGTTTAACAATCGAACTATCCATATAAAACAGAGTCGTTTCAGCCCGTACAAAATAACCATGTTGACCCATTAAACCAGTTGACGTGCCCATTTTTCCACAGTTTAATTTGTATGTATCGTATGTATGTACGTCCACAAAGAGAGAAGATGAATCTGGGTTAAGGGTAGGTGGAGTTAACATCAAATAGTTGAATGTTTGGGTTCCCTGCAGCAACCAAAATTCATGTATCTCGAGTTATCTGAAGCCGATTAACTTGTTGCATATAAAATTGTAAAAATAAATAAAGTACTTAAATTATGTCATAAAACAGGAGAAAACTTAAAAGTTGTAATTTGAACATATTTAATAAAAAAATCCATAAGATTTGGGGATCTTACACATTCTGTATACTTAATTGTTCGATAACACTACCATGTAATTGGGTATAACTGAGTAACCATGATATTTGGCTTTGCAGAGAGCCTTATCAGCTTTACAAAGAGCAGCACACTCTGCTTCTGCTTCAGATGGGGCCTACATAAATACATATGCAAGAAAATAAGAATTATGTCAATATTGACTTTTGATTTTTCAATATTTAAAATGTTATCTCAAGTATGGGCACTCCCATAAGTCTTAGAAATACTATTATGCCCTTTACTTCCAAAGAAAGGCGAAAATTCGCTGACTCACATAAGCAAATCAACTATATCTTCTAAGAAGACGATTTTCTGAAATTATTACACTATTTACAAATCATAAAGCAGTGAAATTAAAATTAATATGAAGCAAATAAAAACAACCTAAATAAGCTTTATAGCCTGCAACAGTGCTATGTTAAACCACATGGACCATTTGTGTAATTTACTTTGCTATTAAACAGAAACATACCTTCATGAGATTGCGAGATTGATTACAATCAAGATTCGGCATCAATATGAAAATCCTGAAAGATCAATATCGAGGTTAGATATAAAAGTAAGAAGAATAAATCATGAGTTTATAGAAGAGCTCAAATTAAACCCTAATTCGTGATATTGAAAGCTAAATCACAAAAAAATCAATTGAAAATTATTAAATCTATATGAATAGAAGTGTACCTGAGATGAAATTGAGAATGAAGAGTTACCAATTAGAGGTCTGTAGAACGAAGAAATCATTATGGCTTGATTAAAGGTGAAAGATTGAGATTTTCTTTTGAACGGCTGGTGAAAGATTGAGTAATCGATTTGAATTCGAGGAACGACTGAAGTGGGTATTAAAAGGGAGGAGCGGCGTAACTGCTATTCAGTAATTGCTATTCAATAGGAGGAGCGTACAGTAACTGTAATGTGGATGCAAACGTGGCCAAAACATCAGGGTGCTATTATGACATGGCATTATCTACGTGTCAAAAAGCTTTGTTTAATATATATAAAGATTTGAATCTTTTCCTTTTCCTAGTTGGACTCTAGTTAGCTCTTTAGTTAAAGTATTGTGTGTTGGATGGCAAGTATTAAAAAATCAATAAACATATCCTTTGAAACAAAGAACTTGTGTTCTTATTCGTTCGGTTGGCCGAACATTTATCAAGCTAGGGTTATAGGCGAATATAATAATAATAATATAATATAAAGTAATGTCTTTAGTTATAAGTTCTTAACATTCAATCTCCTAAATAAAAAATAATATCTTCCCTTTTTTATTAAAATTTCCATACTTATGCTTAAAAACATCCATATCATACATTAAGTGGTAATCAACTCTTCAGTTTACCAATTAATTTTTTTCCATAACAGTATACCTAAAATGAGAAAAAAACAAAAAAAAAATCAATCAGATATGTCTTGAACGTTGTTAATTAAGAAGTTGTATGACAACTAAATAAATAGTGGTATTGCCAAAAAAAAAACTCTTGATTATCAATCTCAAAAATTAAGGTGAGTATCGCTGGAACAATTAGTTGACATCTATAGTTGGAACATTCAATTGACATCTTGGTTGAAACGTTTAAGACTGTTAATTACCAAAAATATTCTTCAGTTAAAACAATTAATTGGAGTCTTAAATATCAATTCACATATAATTATTGTTGCCACATAAGAATATTGCTGGAGACTAAATTTTCGATCACTGAACATAACACTTTGACATATAATTGTAAACGTGGCATTATACATGGCATACGGAATGAACTATGAAGTGTTATTATGAAGTATTATACTTGTAATGATTGACCCAATTAATCCGTAATTCCATGAAATGATAATATCAAATTAAGGTTTTCAAATTGTGAACTTGTAACAATTAATGCTGCTGCCGTTTCAATTAGAGAGCATGGCAACTTTTTCCGGTTTATGTATGTCTTAAAATGTGTGCTACTGATTTGTATTCATTGTTTAAAACTGTCGAGCAATAACTTGTCTTAAAATAAGTATTTCCTGAATAAAAATTATGTGATTTGTATTATTAATGCTCAGTGGGACAGTTTCGTTTGTGTATGCGTTAACTATTTTTTTGGATATATATTGATATAATTGAAAGGTAGATTTATAAAAATGATATTAATTAAAATTTAATAGCATTAATTCTACTGATATTATTATACCCATTATAATGTGTTATAAATACCAGCAATATCATGCATAAAGGTGATAAGATAATCCTTAACATTTGATCATATTCTCTAAATTTTGATTTCACAATGAAGAAGAATATTATGTGTCTTCTTTTCCTTTGTATGTTATCTATAAATTGTATGAGCATAATCGCTAACGTTGAACAATACTGCCAGGATCAGTTCGGTAACTATTTTTTGGAACTTTTTTTCTTCAATTTTAGTTCTCTTATGTATTACTATTAATTCCTAAACATATTGTATTAATAACCAAAAAATAGCTTTTATTTATTTACTCATTTTCTATTACAAACTTTGTATGATTTTGGTTGTTATGCAGGCCCACAGGAAAGCGCTTTTACACGTAGCTATGCACCAAATCTTTGTCTATCACTCTCGTGCGGAAAAGATTGTCTTACTCTAGTTCCTCCCACCTTAAAAATAGATTATTCAGGGTGTCGAGGCTCCATTTGTCTTTGTTGTGGCGGTAGGCGGTAAACCAGATTTCAAAAGCAACTAGTTTTTGTCTACATGTTAATGTAAAATCTTAAATAATTTATTTACATGAATAATAATTATCACATTCTCAATCTATAGTTTGATTTTTGTACTAAGAGATGCACATTGCACAAACATCACCCCATATTAGAATATATCTGAATAATTTATTATAAGTAATGTTTAACGGAATGGATAATTTTCTCGTTTTTTGTTTGATCACTTCATGTAGGCAACATGCCATGTGTCAATAACTAGTACTTTAATCCACTGTAGAGGTTCCAACATCCTGGAGTTTTTTGCTCCAAGTTAAACATATGTGCACTTTTTCCAATTTTTTTAATACATGTTTAGAATCATTAACTACCATCAATTTTCCATTAAAACTAACAAAAGCATTTAATACATCTCTTAAAAATGTAAAACATGACTTTCATTAATTTGTAATAGGGTTTTTCTAACTCATGCCCTAAGGGCATGAGATTAGAAGTGTTCAATGAACTCTAGGTTTCATTTCATAACGATTAAATGCATTTATTAGTCATTAATAAATTCTATTTTTTGCATGAATTAAATATATTTCTAAATACAAATGGTAAGTTTGGGTTCATTAAACGTGCTTATCTCATGCCCTTAGGGCATGAGTTAGCCAAACCCTTTGTAATAAGACTTATTAGAAAATTTAGGTTGAATTAATGATATTAAACATGTGTTAGGGGCAAATGTTAGAAAAACACATTTTATATTAACTATTCAATCATTATAATTCGTAAGTGTGATGATGGGCCATTGGGCCGGCTCATTCAATCTTCAATTCATAACCCAAAAGGCCCAAACCAAATATCCTAAAGTCCAAAACCCTATAACTCGTTGGAAATTAGAGACCCTCTCAAACAACCGTTCGCCCATACGACCATACATCTGCGATTTAGTTTGGTTATGTCTGTTAGATAAAATGTACACGACGTCACTGATTTTTTTAACCTTCTATATATTCGAATAGCTTCTTTTATATAAAAGAGATTCAAAGTTATTTTTTAATAGTTACTAATGATTTTTAGAAAAAATGTACACGTCACTGTTAGATATGAAATGATTTGTTGAAGAATGATAGCTTCATACATGGAATTGTGTTAATTAGATTTTCCATTTTGTAAATTTTTGTGTGGCATTAAAACACACCATTTTTGTTCAATTGTAACAAGATTGGTATTTTGGGAATTCGAATTTGGAGGTGTAATTCAGGCTGTTTTACAGGAGAGTTGATTAAGGGAAGCAATACCCGGTACCTGAGGTGATTCTTTTGGGTTTGCGTTTATTTTTAAATTCGTCCGTATGTAATATTTTGTTTGTCACATGATCCTTTTATATTCATAGACAATTTCACATGTTGCAAGCACGTTCTTGAACTAATTTGAGCTCATTTTTAAGGGATCTTCCAAAATCAGCTGTCAAGTTTGAACGTTATCTTATGGGAGAGGTGAGTACTGATAATACTGGCCTTACACAAGCACGTTCTTTATCATACTTGGTTATTACTACTGACCTCTCTGTTTTTCTTTTTTCTTTTGAATTAGCACATAGATTATGAATTGTAGAAATGTGTTATGTACATAATTATTGATTTTTTTTAGCAAATCATTTGATGTGTGCTACTTTCGTTAAGTTGAGGATAAATGGGGTGAAATTGGGGGATAAATACAGAAATTATTATTATTATTGATTTGGCGAATTTAATTAAAGAAACTTATTATTTGTGTTGAATCCGTAACTCATCCATTTCATATCGGTGCAATTTGTTTTTTTTTAATGTAATTTCGGTAGGTCACAAAACATATGAAAGTGTAGAGATCATTTTAGTACAATAAAAAAAATATTGACATACAAAATATGAAAGTGTAGAGATCATTTTATCTATTATGATATGTTTTTCAGTTTTACGTATCTTGAGGAAACCAATGACATTTCAAATTTTAAGGTAAAACTCAGTTCATATTGGTAGCTATTATTATTTACGACCTTATGTGATTCTTGATGGGTCAATGGCATTTTTAGCTTGTATTGATGTTGAGGCTAATTGAAGTTGTACCCAATTATTCTTTTTTAGCTTAGCCGATGGAATATTGAGATTGGCGAGGGTACCCGTCGTCGCATTACGCGGGTGCCTTGGTAGTTTTTAAAATGGTTCTGTCACCTGCTATTTTTAATAGGTCTTCAAATCCACTTACATTTATGGATAGTCTAAATTTTTCGTGCTCAATTTCAGCCATTTTACAACACTTATTAGTTACAATTTCATCATTCATAACCATATTCATAAACCACGGTGAGGGGTGCCCAAAGGGTTGACCCGACCCGAACCCGGTTATGCTAATCGGGTCGATTGGGTCGAGTCTATTCGGGTTCCATCTTATTATCGGGTATTTTTAAACCCGGCCAACCCGATTCGTTATCGGGTCGGGTTTCTAGTTAAATTTTCTTACCTTTGTCGGGTTCTGGTTGACCCGATTAGACCCTTTTAAAGTTTAAGTATTTTATTTCCTATAAAAATTAAAATATTTTTACTATTAAATCAATTAATTAGCAAATTATATGATAAAGTATTTAATAAAAATCAATTAATAATTACAAGTGTTAAATAAAAAGTCATAGATTTAATATATTAAATAATTTCTTTAATTTTTAGCAAAAATTCCTAATACAAGTGTAACCCGACCAATCCGATCGGGTCAACCGGACAAACCCGAAACCCGACCAACCCGAACTCGACAAACCCGAATCCTTATCGGGTCGGGTTTCGGGTTAAGATTATTTTAACCTCAAACCCGACGGACCCGACCCAGTAAGAACCGGATTGGGTCGGGTTGACCCGTTAGAGCACCCCTGGTGATCCAACAAAAAAAAACGTTTACTTGTGACGGTCCACCAAACCCTTAAATTTCTTAATAATCCAGGCCTCCACGTGTGCCTCTCTCCCCAATTAACCTAACATTGCGTATCTGTGTCTCTGGTTTCATCATCAATCACCGAAATTCGGCCTCAAATTTTCCGGTTAATTGGTGAAGGTTAAGAAATACGTTTTATTACTCGCCGATTTCAAGATCATTTACCGCAAATCAGCCTAAATTTGGGGGAGACGAGTAACGTTTTGATGATGAAATCAGGTCACTCACTGCACGGATGCCGATCCCAAAATCA
This sequence comes from Calendula officinalis, assembly GCA_963853835.1. Classification (NCBI taxonomy): domain Eukaryota; kingdom Viridiplantae; phylum Streptophyta; class Magnoliopsida; order Asterales; family Asteraceae; genus Calendula; species Calendula officinalis. The sequence continues at coordinate 12,401,715 of OY970828.1, read as the reverse complement.
GCGGATTTCTTCTCCCAGCGACATTCACGCACTGCAATTTGGGGATATTGTACGGTAAGAACAAATTGAAACCGTAACTTTTATTTTTTCAGTTTCATTAGCTCCTGGTATGTCGATAAACAGTGTATATATTTCATTCCAGAAACACGTATGATCATTCTAGAGAACACCATATTTTCACCGGTTTTAATCATGGACAGTGAAAATGGTTTTTGACATTGCTCCTCTGTTAATTCAAAATGTATTCTCTTTTGTCAACTCCAAGGTATGTCCTATTTGTTTTATATAGTTTATTTTTTAATTTATTTCGTTCTTGTAACTTCATTATTGTATTGCTGAGTATGTTCAATATGGAGCACATGATACACTAATATTAAGGAGCCATTTGCAAGAATAATGCACTATCCATCTAAATTGTACAAATAATGCTGTTTTTGGGGCTTTTTAAAAAATAATGCTATCCCCTAGTAAGAGACCCGGATCCCCTTCTTTCCCCTAGTACCACACCCGGATCCCACCTTGACCCTGCAACTCGTCTGAACTCGTCTGACCGGTCTGTACACTCGTACTTTCATGCAGTTTCCCCTAGTAGTGCACCCGGATCCCATTGGGGTATCCCCGAGCCGTACGCCCGGATCCCCTTGGGGTATCCCCGAGCCGTACGCCCGGATCCCACTCCACGCAGTCCTATATATATAACTTCATTTTTTATTATTACACACACATATACCACATAAAAACATTTCCTACACATTTACCCCATTTCATAAACGTTTCCCTTCGCTACCCCATTTCATTTAAAAAACAATCTCTCCTTAATAGCAAAAAATCATGAGTTCATCGAATAATGAGTCTCCTCCGTATCACTACGTGCATGATTCGCCTCGTAATTATGTAGATGAGATTGAGTTCGAGATTTTGATAGCCGAAGATTATGCCGATCTACATGTAGAAGAATTTAATGACGAGATGCAAGTATATTTTCAAAATTACGAGCATGCTGATTATGATAAACATATTGAAAAGCTGGCTGAAATAGGACCAGATGTTTTGCATCTCTGGCAATTTAAAATAAAGTTCGCGAAACATGTAGTAAAAAATCAAAGGATGGTATGCTAAAATCATATATTTTTTTTTTATAAGTTTAATATTTGCTCAATTAACTAAAATCATATAATTTTGTTGTATTTTTAGACTATACATGCTTGGTTTGTCAGGCAGCATAACTACCTCTTTCAGGACAAACATTGTATGACAGAAAGAGGCGATTCTCATGAAGTAATGAAGCTGCATGGTTATCCTGGGCAAGTTAAAATGAGTGGTGACTTCAAGAGATTTAAGAATGAAAACGGAATTCTGACTAACGAAGTTTGTACTTTTACCATAAATGCAGACTATCAGACTAATGGTAGAAATTTGATTTTTAGTGTTAAACGTGAGAATGAATGATATGTAATTTCAGTTTTGATGTATCACTTGAAATAAGAAACTTTTATTATATTTAAAATTATATTAGTTAAGTACCAATAAGAAACTTTTATTATATTTAATATTAAAAAACACACAACATTTTAAATTCTACAATCATTGAGGAGGATTTGTTGTTTGAGGAGGATTTGTTGTCGGGCATTTCAGTCTGTTATGGCCTGGATTTCTACAAATCCCACAAAGTTTTGCCTTTCGTTGGGTTTGGTGGCTTGTACTAGGCTGGTCCATCTCGTTGCGTCGTCTAACATGCTGCCTTCTCCCTCTCTTTGTTGATATTCTTCCTTCACTGGCTAACATTCTCCATTAAGCATCCTTCCAGAGGGCCACATGAGGTAGTGGTTTAAAGGCAGTACTATATTGTTGTCTGTACGCCTCTGTTGTATACGCTATGTTCACAAGTGTTAGCGGGACGACACCCATATGACCACAAACAGCAATAACATGTGAACATGGAAAGCGCAACGTCTGCCACTTCCCACACGTACACCCACGCCTGTTCCCTTTTGTACTTATGAAATTGACTGTGTAATCGTTCCCACCACTCTCACCGGTTTAAATCCTTGACTTCACACTGAAAATCTGTTTCACGTAATCAAAGGGCATTACTTCATGAAATGTTGCTTGACGGGTGCACTTGTTGAAAAGAGTCCACATACGTGAGGGTAGTGGCGTCTCGCAGTTAGACGATAATTCAGCATGCTTGCTGAATTGCTTGACAGTTTTGATGAATGTGAAGTCAATCAAAGCCTTAATCGGAAGATGCCTAGCTCCACGCAACACATTGTTGTAACTCTCTGCAATATTCGATGTTAGGTTTCCCCAACGTCGGTGGCCGTTGTCTCTAAAGAGGGTCCACTTATCTAACCCAATCTGCTCCAGATACACCCACCCGTCCGCGTCTATAAATTTCATTTCACGTATGGCTTCCTTGTACTTACGCTTTTGACTCGTGCTACCTATGATCCAACACAATTGCTTCATTCGATGGTTCTTGAAACGGCTGTTGAAGTTGCTTCTGATATGCCTTAGGCAGTATCTATGGTATGCATATGGCTCTTTCCAGTCATCAAGTTCTTGCATTGCATTTAGAATCCCATGATGCCTATCAGAAATGACACCTAGCACTCTTGGACTGTCATTTACAACAAAATACCTTAGCTGTTCCAAAAACCATTTCCATGATTCGTTTGACTCCTCGTCAACAATGGCATACGCGAGAGGTAGAATATGATTATTGGCGTCTTTCGTGACGGCAGTCAGCAACTTCCCTTTGTACGCACCTTTTAAAAAGGTCCCGTCTATACATATAATAGGAATGCAATGACGAAAGGCCGCAATTGCTGGACCAAAAGCCCAGAAAACAGATTTGAAAATTTTCAACTCGGGGTTGTTAGTTCGTTCGACTATCCACTCGACAATTGTGGACGAGTTTGACTTCTTTAAAGCACGAATGTACTTAGGCAACTCATCAAAGTTGCTTTCCCAACTCCCGAATAGTCTCTCTATAGCAATTTTCCTAGCACGCCAAGCTTTGGAGTAGGATATGTCATTCCCATTGTATTCTTTGATATCTGCCAGGATTTGTTTAACAGGGTATGCGATATCTTTACAGACAGAATGGAATATGCGGATGGCTACGACCTTCGCTGTCAAACATTTGTTATTCGAACCTCACACTACCCCACTACAAATGTGCACATTTCTCCATGACCTTATTTGCCAAAGCCTCTCCCTCTGCTTCTTTTTGGCTCTGACGTACCAATTACATAAAGCTGCATTGGGTTGTCTATTACTCTGGGTGCCTTCTGTTTGAGTATCGCCAGGGTTGTTTTCACCAGAGTTGTTTTCACCAGGGTTACCGCCACCAGAGTTGTTATCACTAGAGTTGTTAACACCAGGGTTGTTATCACCCTTTTTACGAGTACTGCACCTAACACTCCACTTTGAAAGTGTGCTTTCAATAACCTTGATCTGCCTAGTTTGTTTTATATTCCAACTCCTCACGGCATCAATCAACTCTTGCTTGCTCGAAAACTACATACCAATTCGAATCTCATCTGGATAATCGGACCTCCAAAAAAGCATATGCTCTTCATCTTCCTGTAATAGGCCTGAATTATCAGCCTCAGTGTCTTCCTATGTGTCCCATTGACTATAGTCATACAAAGGCAGTTGAGGTGTTTGATGAGCTTCATGGTTGCCTTGATCGTCACCATCATCATCAGATTCTTCGGATGCTTCAGCGCCATCTGGGTCAAATTCTTCTCTGGTATCGACACTTCCTTCAGATTGTGGTTCGTCCTCTGATCTGTCGAACTCATGATTTTCATTGTTATTAAAATCTTGATATTGCGTTACTGGCTCTGGTGCGGTACCTAGTTCTACCACTGAAAGATCTTGGAACGCAGATGTTGAAGGACCCGCCATATCAAAACCTTGATAATTCATTGGCGGTTCTGGTGCTGAAAAATGTTGGAATGCAGATGTTGAAGGACCCGCCATATCAAAACCTTGATAATGCGTTGACGGTTCTTGTGATGAAAAATGTCGGAACGCAGACGGTGAAGGACCCGCCATATCAAAACCTTGGTACTGCGTTGACGGTTCTTGTGATGAAAAATGTCGGAATGCAGACGGTGAAGGACCCGCCATATCAAAACCTTGATACCGCGTTGACGGTTCTGGTGCTGAAAAAAGCTGAAAAATATTGGAGTCAACTTGATGGGGTTGGGGCTTGATATACTCAATCTTCACAATAATATCGCCCATGAATTTTTCGTTCAAAGAGGCGATATAATATAAGGTTTCTAAGGATTCATCACTTGTAATTTCAGAATCATAGAAAATTCCGTGAAATTCATAACATAATGTAAACCTTAATTTGTATTGATCTTTCGAAACCATAACATGTCTGTAAACCAATTTTTCAAAATCTTCGTAATTATATCTGGTTAGAAAAAGAAGAGAACTTCTGCGCATGTTCACATCGCCTAGTACCGTGCCATTGTCGTAACGAATGTTATCATCACTCCAATATATATTAACAAGGAAAGGGTTCGTCAAAGTCATTTTGAATGATTTTTTTGGTGATAACATAATCTTTAACATTTTGATTGTATTCTAAAAAAAATTGATGAGTTCGTGATGAAGAAGAATATTATGTGTCTTCTTTTCCTTTGTATGTTATCTATAAATTGTATGAACATTATCGCTACGTCCGTTGACCAATACTGCAAGCATCAATTCGGTAACTATTTTTTGGAACCTTTTCTCTTCAATTTTAGTTCTCTTATGTATTACTATTAATTCCTAAGCATATTATATTAAGAACCAAAAAATCAATTTATTTATTTACTAATTTTCTATTAATAACTTTGTATAATTTATGTTGCTACGCAGGCCCAAATGAAAGCGCTTATACACATGACTATGCGCCAAAACTTTGTTTATCACTCGTGTGCGCCAAAGCTTGTCGAGGCACCATTTGCCTTTGTTGTGGCAGTGCACGAGAATTCCCACCTCAAGAATAGATTTTTCACGCTGTGAAGGCACCATTTGTCTTTGTTGTGCCGGTAAACGAGAATTCAAAAGCTTCTAGTTTTTGTGCACCTGTTAATGTGAAATCTTAAATAATTTATTTACATCAATAATAGTTATCACATTCTCAATTTATATTTCGATTTTAGGTACTAAGAAATGCACAAATAACACTCCATGTTAGAATATATCTCAATAATGTTACTATAAGTAAGGTCTTGGTTATCACCTCAAAACATGTCTATACTAATCTTAATTGGATCATATCATTAATCAAGTTACACAAAAAAAAAATATTTTTTTGATCAAATTAATATTAATGGGTATATGGAAAAAGAGATCAATGTCAAAATGATTTAAGGAAAACCACAACCAACATTTGTTATTTATGATTTAAATGAGCATCGTTAACCACACGAGCCGCTATGAAAGTTGGAACTTAGTAGGGTATGGTTATGTTATAAAGTCATGCAACTTATTTATTTATCTTACATTTGTATAATTACTAGCGTAAAGTATTAGCTCCTCTGCGGAAGATGAAACGGCATTACGATGCCGGAGACGGATGGAGAACAATCGGAGAACGGCGGTCAGAAACAACAACCTTGTATGTCTCAAACATACCGGAGGATGCCAACTACGGTGGATTAAAGAATAAGTTTGACAAATTTGGAAGAATTGTCGACATCTACATCGCCGGCAAGAAGGATAAAGGAGGTGCTTTCTTTGCATTCATTCGATTCACAGGGGTTCATGATGCAAAGATGTTTGAAAGATCCATCGGTGAAATACGGTATGGTCATTGCGTTCTAAGATGCAATTTGGCTAGATTCCAAAGGAAGAACGACAAAGGTGTGCGGGATAATGGGAACAACTTTGCTAAACAAGACAGACCACTGCCTGTTCAGAAGCCGTATACGTCGGGCCCAAACATGGTAAACAATGGTAGATCCTATGCCGCCGCGGTCAAAGGTGAGTCCGGTTTTGCCTCAAAAGTCGGAGGTGATCCGGTGTTTATTAAACCGTCTCGTACACTTGATAATCATCTAAAGAGCATGATTCTCATTGGCGAAATCAAAGACCTAAATATTCTCAGAAATCTGCCGATGCTAGTCGAAGATGAAGGAATCTCTGAGGTAAAAGTTCATTACTATGGCGGTATGCATGTTATCTTTTATTTCGGTCGATCTGCATGTGCATCTGAGTTTCTAGAAAATAAGACATGTTGGATGAGGTGGTGCAAATGGCTGAAATATGGGGAGAAGGCAATGGAATTAAAATTTCAAAGGCTCGTTTGGCTTCGCATTATGGGTCTTCTGTTACGATTCCGTGACAATGAAAATATTATGAAGATTTCAAGTAGGTTCGGTGAATGGATAGAAACTGTAGATTGTATGTGGGAAAGTTCAAATCTCTCAAATGTTAAAGTTGCGGTCCTATCGACCTGTAAAACCAGAATAAACGAAGAAATGAAGATCGTGTTTAACGGAGGTGAACTTCCGGTCGGTGTTTCAGAGATTCTGTTCGACTGGCATCCGTATTCTTTACAATCATTTTCCATGGAGCCAAAAAATCAGGGTGATCTTGAAGATGAAGATGAAGACGATGAATTTCAGGTTTCTGAACCCGAATCGGAATCTGATTCCGATAATCTCGACGACGAAGATGGTGTATCGGATACCTGGGTAAATGATCAAAGGGATGCCGAACCAGAAGAAGGAGAATTCTTACCGGATAATAACGCAAATCAGTTTTCCGGTGAAAAAATTCCGATCAACATTGAGAACGGTGATGACAACATATCCGTCGGCCAGGAAGCTTCTATTCCCAATGTCGAAATTAGTTACAATAAATCTGGATCCGTTAATGCTCCGATTGTGGTAGAGTCGGTTGAAATCCCCAATAACGAGGTTCTTAACACAAATCACAATATTGATAACGTTCAAATCTCGCAGCCTCACGCGCCTTTGGGTAGTAACTATCCACAATTAGGTTTGAATTTTGGTCCATTTCCATGTAGTGCTCCTATTGGGCCAGCCCAACATAATTCTGGCACAAACCCATTTACTTTTGGATTGGGTTATTCACTAAATGGGCTTGGATCAAATATTAAAAAACGCAGGAGAGTTTCTCCAATCCGCAATTATGCTCAAAAGCTTGGTTCCAAGATGCCTAAAGTCGCAAATTCTGGTCCGTCGAACTCTATTGATCTTAATAAGGGCCCAATGGATCCGAATTCTTCTCCCGATATCACTATCGGTACATCACAGTCTAATTCGAATTCTGAATTAAATAAAACAGTAGATATCGGAGTTGAAGTCGGATTTCAAATTAATGATGAAGATCCAATTCTTCGCGGTATTGTTTCAGGAGATGGTGTTATCAATGTGTCTTAATGAATTTACTATCTTTAAACATCAGGGGGTGAGTGAAACTCACAAAATTGATTGGGTTAGGGAACTGAAATCTAAACACAAGATTGATTTTATAGGGCTTCAAGAAACACATGCTTCTGAACAAAGTAATATAGATATGATCGGGTGTTGGGGAAATAACAATTTCCAATTTGAAATTACTGACTCTGTTGGCAGATCTGGGGGACTCATTAGTCTGTGGAATCCGGATATTTTTGATTGCACATTCCGGTTCAACTCTAGGTACTTTATTGTCGTTGGAGGGAGGTGGAAAGGTTTTTCAGGCTCCACGTTTATTGTTAGTGTTTATGCTCCGCAGGCGTTGGCCGATAAAAGAATTTTATGGGAAGATTTGGGGAATCTTAAAAATTCACAACAAGGGAATTGGATATTCTTCGGCGATTTCAACTCGGTTCGGCGGCCGGAGGAAAGAATTAACTCCTCTTTTTGTAGGTCCACGGCTAACAGTTTTAATAACTTCATCAATTCGGCTGGTCTAAAGGAGTTCAACATGGGTGGCAGACGTTTTACATACTTAAGTCCAGATTGTTGTAAACTTAGAAAACTTGATCGTATCCTAGTATGTGTTAACTTTATGTCCGTTCAACCTCTATCGTCAGTGACTGCTCTACCACGTGAACATTCCGATCACTCTCCAATCATACTATGCAACACGGTTGCTGATTTTGGGCCACCACCGTTTAGATTTTACAACTCGTGGTTGCTTCGAGATGGTTTTAATGATATGATCAACAAGGCGTGCACATCCTTTCATGGTTACGGTCTCCCGGACATGAGGCTTGCTGCAAAACTTAAGCATTTCAAAACTGAAATAAAAAAGTGGCGAAGTGTTGAGTTTCAAAAAGAAAATAAAGAATTAAAAGCACTCAAAAAAAGAGTTGGTGATCTGGATTTATTAGTGGAAGCCAGAGATTTATCAAATGGAGAAATATTGGAATTAAAAAATGGAAAATTGAGGATAAATGAATTGGAGAGAATGTACAAACTTGACCTAAAACAAAGATCACATATCAAATGGGCGGTTGATGGAGATGAAAATACCTCGTTCTTTCATGGCACATTAAAGAATAAGAACAGGAATAACCGAATACATGGCTTAACCATTAATGGTGCATGGGTAACGGATCCTACGTTGATCAAGGAGGAGGTTCTCAGATTTTTTTCGACAAAATTCAATGACACTTGGCCGAACAGACAGAAATTCATCAATCCGCTATTCTCAAAACTATCAGACTCTCAAAGCTCTGCAATTGAACAACCTTTCTCGGTGGAAGAAATCAAAAGAGCAATATGGGAATGTGGTGGTGAAAAGGCCCGGGGCCGGACGGTTTAACTTTCAAATTTATTAAATCAAATTATAATATTATTATTGATGATTTGATGTCTTTTGTCCATTATTTTGATCAAACAGGTACCATTACTAGAGGATGCAACTCATCGTTTATTACATTAATTCCCAAGATCAAGGATCCGGTCAACTTAAGTGATTATCGGCCAATATCTCTCATTGGATGCATCTACAAGATTTTAGCCAAGGCATTATCTACTAGATTAAAGTCGGTGATTGATGATATTGTTGGTGAAACACAATCAGCTTATATTAATGGAAGAAACATATTGGAGGGTCCTCTAGTGATAAATGAACTATGTACTTGGGCAAAAAAGTCAAAACAGAAAATGTTTATGTTCAAGGTGGATTTTGAGAAAGCTTTCGACTCCATTAATTGGGGTTATTTAGATTCTATCTTGGAACAAATGAACTTTGGTTCAAAATGGAGGAGGTGGATTCGTGGTTGTTTATCTTCCTCTTTTGCATCGGTGCTTATCAACGGATCTCCTACAAAGGAATTTCATATCACAAAAGGGGTTCGTCAAGGTGATCCATTATCTCCGTTCTTATTTATAATTGCAATGGAATGACTTAATGTTGCCATGAAAACGGCATGCAATAAAGGATTATTTCGTGCTCAATCAATTGGGGCAAATGGCCCAAGTATCTCACATTTATTTTACGCGGATGATGTAATTTTTGTGGGCGATGGTTCCGGATGTAATTTGGAAAACCTTGCTAGAATTTTAAAATGTTTTCAAGCCTCATCCGGTTTACAAGTGAATTTCCACAAGTCAAACGTATTTGGGGTCGATTAATTCAACACAATTACAAAATTGGGCAAACATCTTACATTGTGTGTCCGGTTCATTCCCGTTTAATTATCTAGGCGTTCCGGTGGGTGTTAATATGAATTTAAAGAAACATTGGGTTCCGGTGATTAATAGATTTAATTCTAAATTATCCGATTGGAAAGCAAAAAATCTATCTTTCGGCGGTAGACTTACATTAGTGAAATCGGTTCTAAGTAGTCTCCCTTTGTATTATTTCTCAATATTTAAAGCACCCGTTTGTGTTATTGAAAGTTAGAGCAAATCCGGAGAAGATTTTTATGGGGTGAAAATAAAATTAATTGGGTCACTTGGAACACGGTTTTGGCCCCAAAAGTTGATGGTGGGCTTGGTATTGGCTCTCTAAAAGCTCAAAATCTTGCACTTTTGTCTAAATGGTGGTGGAAGCTTAGGGATGGTAATCATTGCATTTGGAAGTGTGTTATTACGGAGATACACAAACTAAAGAACAAACCAATTCACATCTTAGCATCCAATTCGCAAGTGGGGGTATGGCGGAATATATCAAGGGTGGCATCCGATTTTTCCAAAAATGAATCACGACTTTTTTGATGCTTTCTCCCTTCACATTGGATCTGGTAAATCATTTATGTTTTGGAAGGATAAATGGTTTGGTGATTGCACCCTTCAAATTAGATTTCCTAATTTATACAACATAGAGAAAAAGAAAAGTTGTTTTGTGTGCGATTAGATCACGATTGACGGTTTTAGGTGGGATTGGAATCAAGGCTTGAACAATCAAATCGTTGTGGATGAATTCATTTCACTTATGCATCTCATCAGGAACATTAGTTTATCAAATGCCCCCGACAAATTAATGTGCAAGCTTTCACCCGATGGGTCATTTGAAGTTAGACATATGCGAAAATGGTTAGACAAAAGCTTAACGTCAACCGGGTATATTAATATGCCTTGGCTAAATATGGTACCACTTAAAGTAAAATGCTTTGTTTGGAGAGTTGGTTTGGGCCGAATTCCGGTAGCTACTTGTCTAGATGGTAGATGAGTCAATATTGATTCGATCACGTGTAAGACATGTAATATAGCCGATGAAGATATCGATCACATTTTTCTCCGGTGCCCAAGAACATTGGAAGTACTGTCATGGATATTCCATTGGTGCGGAATCCCAAATCGCTATTTCAATTCGGTATCGGAACTCATTGAGTTTGGTGAAAGATGGGGGAATTGCCCGAAACAAAAAAAGGTGTTGACCACAATAATTCAAAGCTTGATTTGGTGTGTATGGAAGGCGAGAAATGAGAAGGTGTTCAACAACATTCACAAATCCCACACGGCTATTGCGGATGATATTATCTCAACTTCTTTTTTGTGGGTGAAATATAGGAGCAAATTATGTTGTAATCCGATTGATTGGAGAATTTTTCCTTTTTCGTCTTGTTTGTAATTCTGTTTTTCTGTAATTTCCGTCTTAGTTATCGCTAAGATCGGTCGTTTTTTCTAATATATTTGCCGTTTCCAAAAAAAAGTCCTCACAAATTCTATTTGAATATTTTATTCTCAATTTGGTCTTTTTCTGTCTCTATTAATTCTATTACAGACACACTATCTACAAAATCGAAGTCACAAAAGCAAATTCAACCACCATCACACACGTGCAACTTGTGAGTAATTAAGAACAATTCAATGATGACTGAGGATTTTGCACAACCAGGTTATGTGCAATCCACAATATTTGTACGCACGCATACGTACGTTAATTCCACCTATTTGTCCACAACGGGACGTGAACCTATTACCAAGGGTCACACCTTAAATCCTCCTCCAATACCACTAGGCTACAAGCCTTGAGTTATTGAATGTTAGTTAATAATTATTTAATACAACTCCATTTTGAGTTAATCATCAAAAGCCATGTTATTCTAATAAAGTAACAATACACTTTTCTCACCTAGGACTTAAATTATGGCATTTCCCTGCAATCAGTTTGGGTTTCAAGAAGCAAGTTCAAATGCTCAAATTAAACAATTTGCTTGTACAAAGTCTAAAGCTGAGGTACTGATTTTTCACAAGGTTTATTTTGGCCGTATATAGTTCAAATGACTATTTTTCTAATTAAATAATGTTGTGGTTTCTTTTAATTTCAATAAATAAAATTGGCAACTACATTAATTTCTTTTCTTTTCTATCCGATTCGGGAACACGATAAAGAAAAATATTTTCTTCATAATATCTCTTATTCTCTCTTCTATTCTCTTACTTTTTTTTTTTCTTTCATTTAAATATTCAGGAACACAGTGTTAGTCCTTTTATCTCATAGCAAAATTAATTTGAAACTTTAACTCACAAATTTTAGTATTTGTAATGTATATAAACCCCATTGTTAGAAACTCATGACATCCATTAGAAGGGGACTTTTTATGTGCAATAGAACGGGTATTTAAGCTTTCAGTTCCAAATTCATACATTTGGCCGTTCTTTATACATTTCTACAGATAGTTTAGGTGGAAGCATTGAGAAATTTATCTTAGTTTACGAAATGATATACAATATGAGCTCACCTTACACAGACCACAAAATCTTCATGACACCTATGGCTTGGCAAAATTAATTGAAGACAAGCAAAACTCCACCCGTTCCCGTTTTCCCTATCCCAAGTACTTCAAATTCCACCAAAACAACCACCCTTAAACCAACGACTACAACTACACCATCACCTAACAATCTTCTTTTATTTAACAATTTCAAACATAATGACATTTAGTAATCATTGTCTATAGTATATTTTGATACAATTGCTTATTTGATTCAAATTAATGAAAATCACAAACACTTCTAAAACTCACATCCAGACCAAATAACAAAGATTTTTTTGTTCTTATCTGTTCTTTATATCACGAATATGATACTTGTTGACCAATTGTAATCTTAATAAATATTGAACAAGTAAAGGTGGTGCGGAGTGCACGCTTGTTTAAATTTGGTATGATTAAAATACACTTACTCAACTGGGGTCCGCAGTCAGTTTTTTGAGCTGGCGTGTCGCTGATTGGCGAAAACTGAAGCGTCAGTTGACGTGACTATTGCACCAGTGTTATTAGATGTCCTTTTATATCTTATAATAATTGTCTTACTTGTTTGATATGTTACAATAAGTAATTGTCTTTCAGCATAGAGAGATTAATTGATATACACGCTAGATTTATAAAATGCTATTAATAAAATATAATAGCATTAATTCTCAATAAAGTATTAATATAGCCATTACAATATGTTATAAATACCAGTCATACAATGCATAAAGGTGATAACATAATCCTTACACATTTGATCGTATTCTCAAAATTTTGAGTTCATGATGAAGAAGAATATTATGTGTCTTCTTTTCCTTTGCATGTTATCTTTAAATAGTATGAACACTATCGCTGCGACCTTTTACCAATACTGCAAGGAGGAATTCGGTAACTATTCTTTTGAACCCATTTTCTTCAATTTTAGTTCTGTTATGTGTTACTATTAATTCTTAAATATATTGTATTAAGAACCAAAAAATCACTTTATTTATTTACTCAAAGTTTGTATAATTTTGGTTGCTATGCAGGCCCAACTGAGAGTGCTTATACACGTGACTATGCGCCAAAACAATGTCAACCCAACGCGTGCGCAAAAGATTGTTTTACTATCACTCCTCCCACCTTAAGAATAGATTTTATCGGTTGTCGAGGCACCATTTGTCTTTGTTGTGCCGGTGAACGAGACCTTCCACCTAAAGAATAGATTTTTCAGGTTGTAGAGGCACCGTTTGTCTTTGTTGTGCCGTTAAATGAGAATTCAAAAGCAACTAGTTTTTGTGTAGATGTTAATGTGAAATCTTAAATAATTTATTTACATGAATAATAGTTATCACATTCTCAATTTATATTTCGATTTTAGGTACTAAGATATGCACAAACACCATTTCATGTTATAATAAATCTGAATAATGTTATTACAATTTATAAGTAAGGTCTTGATTACAACCTCAAGATGTGTCTACACTAATCTTAATTATAATCTTAACTGGATCATATCCTTTATCAATTTGGACATAAAAAAATATACTTTTTGATAAAATTAATATTAACGGGTATACGGCAAAAGAGATCAATGTCAAAATGATTTAAGGAAAGCCACAACCAACATTTGTTATTTATGAAACAAATTGGTGTTTGTGTCTACTTCAATAATTAAATAAACTGCAAAACTAATAGTATGAAAGGAAAAGATGATGATGGAGTGTAGTGTTGAAGTCACTAGAGGTCTGAGTTTGGGTGGTGGCGGTGGAGGCAGGGCTGCTCTTGGGCCTGGGTAATTAGGGCGGTCGCTCAGGGCCTACGAAATATAGGGCCCACTTTCAAAAAATCAGTTCATTTATATTTATGCGTAAACTCATTTGAATCAATGTAAATCCAAAAGAGTATTGAAAATAGGTGGATTATAGGGTTCAATCCGGATATCAAACTTACATAGAAATAAATTTACTTCACGAGCCCATTTTAAAATTTTTGCCCAACGCCCAAAATTGACTGGAACGACCCTAGGTGAAGGTGGGGTGATGACTCGATGAAGACTGTGTTTATTAGTGGTTATCCTAAAGGGAAATAAAAAAACAAAAGAAATTATTAGAGAAAATCCAAAAAAAAAAAAAAACATAGAATAAACATGGGGAAAACGAAAATCTCATTCATGTGCATCGAAATTTGAACTTGTGGAACTCAACAGAAAATTTAACTATCGTTTAATCAAAAAGACCATAGGTGCAAATGCTTTCAGAAATAAGAATTATTGATATAATTTTTGAAATTAAAGGGTCAATAGTAAATTTGGTATATTCCACTACGACAATTCATGTAATATACTCGTATTGTTATTTATATTCTTTAAAAACATTTAGTACCCATTCTATTACTGTTTATTCTATATAATGGCGAAAACTGTATTAACAAGTATACATAGAGCAAAATAGATTAATTTAAAAAATTATAAAAATGATTTAAGGAAAACCACAATAAACATTTTGTTATTGCTTTATATTTTGCGCTCGTATTATAGTCTGATTAACGGAACTCGTGTGGTTAACCAGTACGTTAATTGTGAGATTATCATATGAGTGAAACGATTCTCGCGATACTCAAGCGAACTTGAGCCGAGAGTCCACGTGGGCGTTTTATGGTCGTTTCACCTTCTAATATATGATCCATGGTATCCCTGTCATATTCATTAGAATGAGCATTGATTCGAGATTAACATGCCATTCTCCCACGAGAATGAATCTCAAAGAACTAGGGATTTCATAAAATTGAAATTGACAATAGTTTGCCTATGACACGAAATTATTCGGTGTGAAATACGGCATCCCTCTTCACATCAAATAACTAGTGGTCGTATCCTAGCCTTATAAATAAAGATTGGGAAAATTATTATAAGGATTGTTAATGAATGCATTAACAAAGAAATTGTTTCTTATGTAGATGGCTTCCAACAACAACATGAACAACAATAACAACAACCAAGTCCCACTTCCTCCACCACCTCCACTTCCACAAGGACCACAAAACTTTGCTCTTATCTCAACCTTGAATCGTGAAAAGCTTACTGGACCCAACTACATTGATTGAGTTCGTACGCTTAGAATCACGTTAAGGTACGAGGGCAAGGAGTATGTCCTCGATAATGAAATTGTTGAGTTGACTGATGATTCGAGTGTCGTAGACAGAGCTGCCTACGAGCTCCATCATTCTGAGTCGGAAAAGGTTGCTTGCCTGATGCTAGTCATTATGTCTTCTGAACTCCAAAAGAATTTTGAGAAGATGAGTGCCTATGCGATCAATCAACAGCTCAAACAAATGTTTCAAAACCGAGCTAGGAAAGAACATTTCGATGTGGTAAGTTCCTTGGTAGGATGCAAACTGCAAGAAGGACAATCTGTGTGTAGCCACGTCCAAAAGATGAAGGGCTACATAGACAGACTTGGAAATTTGGGTGTCCCTTTACCGAAGGAGCTGACCACTGACATGGTCTTGAACTCGCTTCCACCGTCATACTCACAATTTATAGTTAGCTATAACATGGGTGATATGGACAAGACACTCATGGAAGTGCACGGTATGTTAAAAACTACCAAGGCTAGCCTGTTAAAGGCGAAAGGTTCCGCTCCTGCTTCTCCTATCTTGGCCATTCGTTCTGAAGGTGTTAAGAAGAAACGCCGACCTCCTCCTAGTGGAAAAGGAAAAGCAAAAGTAGGCTACGCCAAACAAGGCCAGAAGAGGAAGGCTGAAAGAGGCTGTTTGCTACTACTGTCAAGGAAATGGTCACTGGAAAAGAATCTGCCGTAAGTACCTGGATGATTTGAAGAATCATAAGGTCCAAAAGTCTGGCACCTCTGGTACGTTTATGATTGAACTCCATAATACTTCTATGTCTAATTCTTGGGTTCTAGATACAGGGTGTGGTACTCACATTTGCACTAATATGCAGGGACTTAAGAATAGTAGAAAATTGAAGCATGGAGAGCTTAATATGATGATAGGAAACAGAGTCTCGACTGCTATCACCAGGATGGGAGATTACGAGCTCATGCTTAGCAGTGGATGTTCTTTACTTTTAATAGATGTTTGTTTTTCGCCTTCTTTGGAACGCGACTTTATTTCATTTTACGCATTGTTTAAGGATGGTCTTAATTTCGTTTTTGATAATGAGAATGGTTCTATTTTGGTTTATAAAAATGATGTGTTTTACTTTAAAGCTATTCCTTGTGTTGGTATATATGAAAATGTTGGTTACGTAAACAATAGAAATCTAATATTAAATATTGATTCATCCAAAGGTGTATTGGATAAGTCATGTCTATGACATTGACGCATAGGACATATAAACAAGAAACGCATAGCTAAACTCCAAAAGGATGGAGTGTTAGAATCATTTGACATCAAATCGAATGATGTATGTGAATCTCGTTTACTTGGCAAGATGACAAAGACGCCATTCATAGGGTCGTGTGAAAGAGGCAAAGACTTGTTAGATCTCATACATACTGATGTGTGTGGTGCATTCAAGTCTAACACTAGATATGGTGAATGATACTTTGTCACGTTTACTTATGATTTCAGTAGATATGGTTATGTTCATTTGATAAAATGTAAGTCTGATACTTTTGAAACGTTCAAAGAATATCAGATAGAAGTAGAGAATCAACTGTGCAAGAAGATTAAGATGCTCCGCTCTGACAGGGGCGGAGAGTATCTTAGTCAAGAGTTCATTGAACATCTAAAGAGTTGTGGAATAGTATCTCAACTCTCTCCTCCACGAACTCCACAACTTAATGGAGTGTCGGAAAGGAGAAATCGAACCTTGCTTGACATGGTACGATCAATGATGAGTCGATCGACACTTGCAGTGAGTTTCTGGGGATATGCTTTAGAAACTGCAGCACATATCGTGAACCTTGTACCAACTAAGAAGGTTGCCAAAACTCCCTCTGAAATGTGGATAGGGAATCCTCCCTCCCTCAAACATTTGAAAATCTGGGGTTGTGAAGTTTATGTAAGACATGATTTCACGACAAGCTAGATAACAAATCGGAGAAGTGCTACTTCATTGGCTACCCACGACAGTCTTTTGGATATCGGTTTTATAATCCGAAGGAGAACAAAGTGTTCGTATCTTGAAGAGGATTCTTCCTCGAGAGAGAGCTATTGTCCAAAGAAGACAGTGGGAGCAAAATTGATCTTGAAGAGTGTCAAGAGTCAACCAATGAAGATGTAGTGGCGCCTTTAGTTGACACTAGCACTCAACCAGAGGATGAGACTCATGCTGAAGAAAATGATGTAACTCCTACTGCTCCACGTAGATCCTTTAGAACTATTCGCCCTCATGAGCATTATGGTGATTATTATGATTACCATATGGTTGAAGGTGATGCATCAACTAGTAATAGTTTACCAGTTGATGACAATGAGCCATCGAGTTATAATGAAGCTATGGAAGGCCCTGAGGCCGAAAAGTTGAAAGTGGCTATGGAGAGTGAGATTAAGTCCATGTATGACAATCAAGTATGGAACTTGATTGAGACTTCTCCCGGCACTAAAACCGTTGGGTGCAAGGGGATCTTCAAGAAGAAGATCGACATGGATGGGAATGTGCACACTATAAGGCAAGGTTGGTTGCAAAAGGTTATACTCAAACTCATGGGATTAATTATGATGAAACCTTTTCACCAGTAGCCAAGATAAAGTCTATCAGAATATTACTTGTCATAGCTGCGTTTCATGATTATGAAATTTGACAGATGGATGTCAAAACCGCCTTCCTTAACAAAGCTAGTGGGAGCGTTGTATTCTTTCTAGTACTGTATGTGGATGACATACTCCTTATTGGAAATCATGTTCCTACACTGCAAGATGTGAAGTCTTGGTTGGGAAAATGTTTCGCAATGAAGGATCTAGGAGATGCAGCGTACATACTCGGTATAAAGATATACAGAGATAGAGAAAGAGGTCTAATTGGATTGAGCCAGAGTACATACTTGGATAAAATACTAAAGCGTTTTAGTATGGTTGATTCCAAGAAAGGGTATCTACCCATGAACCATGGCATAACATTGTCTAAGAGTCAATGTCCCAATACTGAGCAAGAACTGGAGAAAATGAGTCGAGTCCCCTACGCCTCGGCGATTGGATCGATCATGTATGCCATGGTATGTACTCGCCCGGATGTCTCATATGCTTTAAGCATGGTAAGTCGGTTCCAGGGCAACCCTGGCAACGATCATTGGACTGCGGTGAAAACGATTCTCAAGTACCTAAGGAGAACAAAGGATATGTTCTTAGCGTATGGTGCGAAAGACGAACTTGTTGTGGAAGGTTATTGTGATGCGAGTTTCCAAACGGATAGAGATGACTCGTGCTCACAAACTGGGTGGGTGTTCTTGTTGAACGGAGGAGCTGTCACTTGGAAAAGTTCCAAGCAGGAGACAGTTGCTGATTCAACTTGCAAATCTGAGTATATTGCTGCCTGTGTTGAAGAACTTCATTGGTGATCTTGGTGTCGTAACAAGCATGAAGGAACCAATGAAGATCTTCTGTGACAATGAAGGTGTAGTCGCTTTGACTAAAGAATCCAAAGATCATAGTCGAACCAAGCATATACTCAGAAAGTTTCACTACATGTGAAAGCGAGTTGAGGAAGGAGACGTGATAGTGACAAGAGTATCATCGGAAAACAACCTTGTTGATCCTTTCACAAAAGCACTAAGTCGGGCCAAGCATGATGCTCATGCAAGGACGATAGGAATTAGATTTCACAGTGACTTATCGCAAAGTGTTATTTATTTGAAATTTGTAGCGAATACTAAATTGTATGAATTGATGATTTATTTATGGAGATTAAATAATTTGCAAGTGTTCTATCATTCATATAGTATTTAGTTATTCCATTTCAAGTTTTGCATGTTTAGAATCTATTCCAAAGTAACCTAAGAGATTACTTAAATGTCCATAGTCGATCGTTCTTATGGAAATAAGAACTGAATTAAGATGTCATGGGAGAGTTAGTAGATTGATCCAAAGGATGAACATTGCATGGAGATTGCTGCTACTCTCATGAGCATTTAAAAGGAGTATTTAAATGTTGGACTAACCCACGCTCAGAGAATTGCCCCATGGACTTCATCATGGGCAATTATGAGGCGATAATATCGTATCAGTCTTCAAACCAAGATGCATCGTTTCCCTAATACAATTTCGTGATGCATTGGTCTAACTCCAACGCTATTCGTAACTTGAAGCTATACAGATTAGTTCCATGTATCATGTGATGGCTATGAAGGTGATGGTGTAGTTCAGGTTTATTCGTTCCCTCTGATCAAAGTGATAGAGGAGATATCTTTGTGCCCCCTGTTGATTTGATGTGACACTGAAGTACCTGCGCAGGTCATGATGCGACCCCCTTGGTGAGGAGGCACCCCTTCTCCCGAACTTACGGGGCTGACTAAATTGAAAGTTCAATTAAGTAGTCAAATCGTCATCATAAATCTCGAATCAGTAAACATAATCATAACTAGAGTGATTGACAAGTCCATGTCACTAGTTACATGATATCGCGCAATGAAGGACATATGATCACTTATTATAGGATTGTTTCTGATAGTTCAGAGTTCAGAAACTCTAAAGGATAAACGAACGCGTACCATTTATAGTTGATGAGATGTCCAAGTGGGAGACTGTTGGAAATAGTGTCCAACACATCAAATAAACCGGTATTTCGGTTCGAGTATTTTAGAGTCCTATTCGGGTTGCCCTCGAGGAATCAACGAACACGAGAAATAACGTAGTGTTTAATTAATAGT
Source organism: Calendula officinalis (assembly GCA_963853835.1). Lineage (NCBI taxonomy): Eukaryota > Viridiplantae > Streptophyta > Magnoliopsida > Asterales > Asteraceae > Calendula > Calendula officinalis. Next base: position 12,381,729 of record OY970828.1, on the reverse strand, counting down.
TTAGTTAAATAGACTAGTGGGCTAGACGGGCCAATCTAGTTGATGAGTAATTAACTAGATTATGGTATCGGGCCAAGTATTAATTAATAGTTTAGTTAATACTTGCGGGCGTAATTAATGGTTAATTAAAAGCGGGCTTTGGACAAATTAGGGTATTACCATAATTGTGTTTTGGCAAGTATATATATTAAGGTTAAAGGGTTTAACCCAATAGACTTAATACTTGTTCCTTGCCTCCCCCAAAACTCGGCCGAACACCACCACCGTCGAACCTCCACCGCCACCGCACGACCGCCGCTCCTCCGCCGCCGCCGTCGGAAATCGAAAGGTGTTTTCGATTTGCTTTCGGTGCAAGTTTCTCAAGGTGCTTTATACTACCTAGTGGTATATCGTCTTGTTCATGATCAACCTTGGGTGTGATACGATAGAGGAATTCTTTCTTGAAACTTAGTGCATTGTTTGATCTGGCTCGTACTAGATCACAGGATTTGTCTAATTCACCACACCGCGACGAACAAGTAAGTATTCGAATTATTATATTTAATTAGTTTATTAAATATCTAGTTTCATTAGAATTGTAAACCTAACGGTCTAAAAGTTTTATCGGGTCAATGTTCTAACCAAGTTACTTCTGATTTCCGCCTTAAGTAAATTGTGGCTAGATGCATAGAAAACCCAACACATTCAACCAACGTCACACACGTGCAACTTGTGAGTAATTAAGAACAATTCAATGATGACTGAGGATTTTGCACAACCAGGTTATGTGCAATCCACAATATTTGTACGCATACGTATGTTAATTCCACCTATTTGTCCACAACGGGACTTGAACCTATGACCATGGGTCACACCTTAAATCCTCCTCCAATATCACTAGGCTACAAGCCTTGGGTTTCAAGAAGGAGGTTCAAATGCTCAAATTAAACAAATTGCTTGTACAAAGTCTAAAGCCGAGGTACTGATTTTCACAAGGTTTATTTTGGCCGTATATAGTTCAAATGACTATTTTTCTAACTAAATAATGTTGTGGTTTCTTTTAGTTTCAATAAATAAAATTGGCAACTACATTAATTTCTTTTCATTTCTATCCGATTCGGGAACACGATAAAGAAAAATATTTTCTTCATAATATCTCTTATTCTCTCTTTTGTTCTCTTACTTTTTTTTTTTTTTCTTTCATTTAAATATTCTGGAACACAGTGTTAGTCCTTTTATCTCATAGTAAATAGATCAAAAAAAATTTGAAACTTTAACTCACAAATTTTAGTATTTGTGCTGTATATAAACCCCATTGTTAGAAACTCATGACATCCATTAAAAGGGGACTTTTTATGTGCAATAGAACGGGGTTTTAAGCTTTCAGTTCCAAATTCATACATTTGGCCGTTCTTTATACATTTCTACAGATACTTTAGGTGGAAGCATTGAGAAATTTATCTTAGTTTACGAAATGATATACAATATGAGCTCACCTTACACAGACCACAAAATCTTCATGACACCTATGGCTTGGCAAAATTAATTGAAGACAAGCAAAACTCCACCCGTTCCCGTTTTCCCTCCCCCCAAAGTACTTCAAATTCCACCAAAACAACCACCCTTAAACCAACGACTACAACTACACCATCACCTAACAATCTTCTTTTATTTGACAATTTCAAACATAAGTAAATCTAGTAATCATTGTCTATAGTATATTTTGATACAATTGCTTATTTGTATCAAATTAATCAAAATCACAAACACTTCTAAAACTCACATCCAGACCAAATAAGAAATATTTTTTGTTCTTATCTGTTCTTTGTATCACCAATATGATACTTGTTGACCAACTGTAATCTTAATAAATATTGAACAAGTAAGGGTGGTGCGGAGTGCACACTTGTTTAAATTTGGTATGATTAAAATACACTTACTCAACTGGGGTCCGGGGTCAGTTTTTTGAGTTGGCGTGTCGCTGATTGGCGAAAAATGAAGCGTCAGTTGACGTGACCTTTACACCAGTGTTATTAGATGTCCTTCTATATCTTATAAGACTTGATTGTGTTACTTGTTTGATATGTTACAAGAAGTAATTGTCTTTCAGCATATAGAGATTAATTGATATAAATGGTAGATTTATAAAATGCTATTAATAAAAATTTAATAGCATTAGTTCTCAATAAAGTATTATTATAGCCATTACAATATGTTATAAATACCAGTCATACAATGCATAAAGGTGATAACATAATCCTTACACATTTGATCGTACTCAAAATTTTGAGTTCATGATGAAGAAGAATATTATGTGTCTTCTTTTCCTTTGCATGTTTTCTTTAAATTGTATGAACACTATCGCTGCGTCCTTTGACCAATTCTGCAAGGAGGCATTCAGTAACTATTCTTTTGAACCCTTTTTTCTTCAATTTTAGTTCTGTTATGTGTTACTATTAATTCTTAAATATATTGTATTAAGAACCAAAAAATGACTTTATTTATTTACTCAAAGTTTGTATAATTTTGGTTGCTATGCAGGCCCAACTGAGAGTGCTTATACACGTGACTATGCGCCAAAACAATGACAAACCAACGCGTGCGCAAAAGATTGTTTTACTATCACTCCTCCCACCTTAAGAATAGATTTTATCGGTTGTCGAGGCACCATTTGTCTTTGTTGTGGCGGTGAACGAGACCTTCCACCTAAAGAATAGATTTTTCAGGTTGTAGAGGCACCGTTTGTCTTTGTTGTGCCGTTAAATGAGAATTCAAAAGCAACTAGTTTTTATGTACATGTTAATGTGAAATCTTAAATAATTTATTTACATGAATAATAGTTATCACATTCTCAATTTATGTTTCGATTTTAGGTACTAAGAGATGCACAAACACCATTTCATGTTAGAATAAATCTGAATAATGTTATTATAATTTATAAGGTCTTGATTACAACCTCAAGATGTGTCTACACTAATCTTAATTATAATCTTAACTGGATCATATCCTTTATCAATTTGGACATAAAAAATATATTTTTTGATAAAATTAATATTAAAGGGTATACGGAAAAAGAGATCAATGTCAAAATGATTTAAGGAAAGCCACAACCAACATTTGTTATTTATGAAAAAAATTGGTGTTTGTGTCTACTTCAATAATTAAATAAACTGCAAAACTAATATTATGAAAGGAAAAGATGATGATGGTCTGTAGTATTGAAGTCACTAGAGGTCTGAGGTTGGGTGGTGGAGGTGGAGGTGGAGGCAGGGCTGGTCTAGGGCCTGGGTAACTAGGGCGGTCGCTCAGGGCTTACGAAATTTAGGGCCCACTTTCAAAAATCAGTTCATTTATATTTATGCGTAAAATCATTTGAATCAATGTAAATCCAAAAGAGTATTGAAAATAGGTGGATTATTGGGTTCAATCCGGATATCTAACTTGGTGATTGGAGCGACACTCTTAATTTTGCGGAAACTTTTACTTACATAGAAATAAATTTAGAGCCCATTTTAAAATTTATGCCCAAGGCCCAAAATTGATTGGAACGACCCTAGGTGAAGGTGGGGTGATGATTCGATGAAGATTGTGTTTATCTGTGGTTATCCTAAAGGGGAAATAAAAAAACAAAAGAAATTATTAAAGAAAATCCAAAAAAAATAACATAGAATAAACATGGGAAAAACGAAAATCTCGTTCATGTGCATTGAAATTTGAACATGTGGAACTCAACAGAAAATTTTAACTATCGTTTAATCAAAAAGACCATAGGTGCAAATGCTTTCAGAAATAAGAATTATTGATAAAAATTTTGAAATTAAAGGGTCAATAGTAAATTTGGTATATTCCACTACGACAATTGATGTAATATACTCGTATTGTTATTTATATTCTTTAAAAAAATTTAGCACCCATTCTATTACTGTTTATTCTATATAATGGCGAAAACTGTATTAACAAGTATACATAGAGCAAAATAGATTAATTTAAAAAATATAAAAATGATTTAAGGAAAACCACAATAAACATTTTGTTATTGCTTTATATTTTGCGCTCGTATTATAGTCTCATTAACGGAACTTGTGTGGTTAACCGGTATGTTAATTATGAGATTATCTTATGAGTGAAACGATTCTCGTGATACTCAAGCGAAATTGAGCTGAGAGTCCACGTTGGCGTTTTAAGGTCGTTTCACCTTCTAATATATGATCCATGGTATCCCTGTCATATAGATTAGAATGAGCGTTGATTCGAGATTAACATGCCATTCTCCCACAAGAATGAATCTCAAAGAACTAGGGATTTCATAACATTGAAATTGACCATATTTTCCTACCACACGAAATTATTCGGTGTGAAATACGGCATCCCTCTTCACATCAAATAACTAGTGGTCATATCCTAGCCTTATAAATAAAGATTGGGAAAAGTATTATAAGGATTGTTAATGAATGCACTAACAAAGAAATTGTTTCTTATGTAGATGGCTTCCAACTAGGGGTGCCCAAAGGGTTGACCCGACCCGACCCTAACCCGAACCCGATTACGCTTATCGGGTCGGGTCTATTCGGGTTCCATGTTATTATCGGGTTTTTTAAACCCGGTCCGACCAACCCGATTCGTTATCGGGTCGGGTTTCAGGTTAGAATTTCTTACCTTTGTCGGGTTCGGGTTGACCCGATTAGACCCGATTAAAGTTTAAGTATTTTATTTCCTATAAAAATTAACATATTTTAACTATTAAATAAATTAATTATCAAATTATATGATACAGTATTCAATAAAAATCAATTAACAATTAAAAGTGTTAAATGAATACTCTTAAAATTCAATATATTAAATAATTTCTATAGTTTTTACAAAAAATTCCCAACTCAACTGTAACCCGCCCAACCCGATCGGGTCAACCCGACAAACCCGAAACCCGACCAACCCGAACCCGATAAACCCGAATCCTCATCGGGTCGGGTCCCGGGTTAGAATTTTTTATCCTCAAACCCGACGGACCCGACCCGATAAGAGCCGGGTCGGGTCGGGTTGACCCGTTGGGCACCCCTTCTTCCAACAACAACATGAACAACAATAACAACAACCAAGTCCCACTTCCTCCACCACCTCCATTTCCACAAGGACCACAAAACTTCGCTCTTATCTCAACCTTGAATCGTGAAAAGCTCACTGGACCCAACTACATTGATTGGGTTCGTACGCTTAGAATCACGTTAAGGTACGAGGGCAAGGAGTATGTCCTCGATAATGAAATTGCTGAGTTGACTGATGATTCGAGTGCCGTAGACAGAGCTGCCTACGAGCTCCCTCATTCTGAGTCGGAAAAGGTTGCTTGCCTAATGCTAGCCACTATGTTTTCTAAACTCCAAAAGAATTTTGAGAAGATGAGTGCCTATGTGAATAATCAACAACTCAAACAAATGTTTCAAAACGGAGCTAGGAAAGAACGTTTCGATGTGTTAAGTTCCCTGGTAGGATGCAAACTGCAAGAAGGACAATCTGTGTGTAGCCACGTCCAAAAGATGCAGGGCTACATAGACAGACTTGGAAATTTGGGTGTCCCTTTACCGAAGGAGCTGACCACTGACATGGTCTTGAACTCGCTTCCACCGTGCTACTCACAAATTATAGTTAACTATAACATGGGTGTTAAAAACTACCGAGGCTAGCCTGTTAAAGGCGAAAGGTTCCGTTCCTGCTGCTCCTGTCTTGGCCATTCGTTCTGAAGGTGTTAAGAAGAAATGCCGACCTCCTCCTAGTGGCAAAGGCAAAGCCAAAGTAGGCTACGCAAAACAAGGCCAGAAGAGGAAGGCTGATTCTGACATAGCATCTACCAAAGATCCGAAAGAGGCTGTTTGCTACTATTGTCAAGGAAATGGTCACTGGAAAAGAATCTGCCCTAAGTACCTGGATGATTTGAAGAATCATATGGTCCAAAATTCTATCACCTCTGGTACGTTTATGATTGAATTCCATAATACTTCTATGTCTAATTCTTGGGTTCTAGATACTGGGTGTGGTACTCACATTTGCACTTATATGCAGGGACTTAAGAATAGTAGGAAATTGAAGCATGGAGAGCTTAATATGATGATGGGAAACAGAGTCTCGACTGCTATCACCAGGATGGGAGATTACGAGCTCATGCTTAGCAGTGGATGTTCTTTAATTATAATAGATGTTTTTTTTCGCTTTCTATGGCACGCAACATTATTTCATTTTACGCATTGTTTAAGGATGGTTTTAGTTTCGTTTTTTATAATGAGAATGGTTCTATTTTGGTTTATAAAAATGATGTGTTTTACTTTAACACTATTCTCTGTGCTGGTATATATGAAAATGTTGGTTACGTAAACAATATAAATCTAATATTAAATGTTGATTCATCCAAAGGTGTATTGGATAAGTCATGCCTATGACATTGTCGCTTAGGACATATAAACAAGAAACGCATAGCTAAACTCCAAAAGGATGAAGTGTTAGAATCATTTAACCTTAAATCGAATGATGTGTGTGAATCTTGTTTACTTGGCAAGATGACAAAGGCGCCATTCATAGGGTCGGGTGAAAGAGGCAAAGACTTGTTAGATCTCATACATACTGATGTGTGTGGTGCATTCAAGTCTAACACTCGACATGGTGAACGATACTTCGTCACGTTTACTTATGATTTCAGTAGATATGGTTATGTTTATTTGATAAAACGGAAGTCTAATACTTTTGAAACGTTCAAAGAATATTAGAAAGAAGTAGAGAATCAACTGGGCAAGAAGATTAAGATGGTCCGCTCTGGCAGGGGCAGAGAGTGTCTTAGTCAAGAGTTCATCGACCATATAAAGAGTTGTGGAATAGTATCTCAACTCTCTCCTCCACGAATTCCACAACTTAATGGAGTGTCGGAAAGGAGAAATCGAACCTTGCTTGACATGGTACGATCAATGATGAGTCGATCGACACTTCCAATGAGTTTCTGGGGATATGCTTTAGAAACTGCAGCACATATCGTCAACCTTGTACCAACTAAGAAGGTTGCCAAAACTCCCTCTGAAATGTAGATAGGGAATCCTCCCTCCCTCAAACATTTGAAAATCTGGGGTTGTGAAGTTTATGTAAGAGATGAATTTCACGACAAGCTAGATAACAAATCGGAGAAGTGCTACTTCATTGGCTACCCACGACAGTCTTTTGGATATCGGTTTTATAATCCGAAGGAGAACAAAGTGTTCGTATCTCGAAGAGGATTCTTCCTCGAGAGAGAGCTATTGTCCAAAGAAGACAGTGGGAGCAAAATTGATCTTGAAGAGTGTCAAGAGTCAACCAATGAAGATGTGGTGGCGCCTTTAGTTGACACTAGCACTCAACCAGAGGATGAGACTCATGTCGAAGAAAATGATGTAACTCCTACCGCTCCACGTAGATCCTCTAGAACTATTTGCCCTCCTGAGCATTATGGTGATTATTATTACCATATGGTTGAAGGTGATGCATCAACTAGTAATAGTTTACCAGTTGATGACAATGAGCCATCGAGTTATAATGAAGCTATGGAAGGCCCTGAGGCCGAAAAGCTGAAAGTGGCTATGGAGAGTGAGATTAAGTCCATGTATGACAATCAAGTATGGAACTTGATTGAGACTTCTCCCGGCACTAAAACCGTTGGGTGCAAGTGGATCTTCAAGAAGAAGATCGACATGGATGGGAATGTGCACACCTATAAGGCTAGGTTGGTTGTAAAAGGTTATACTCAAACTCATGGGATTGATTATGATGAAACCTTTTCACCAGTAGCCAAGATAAAGTCTATCAGAATATTACTTGTCATAGCTGCGTTTCATGATTATGAAATTTGGCAGATGGATGTCAAAACCGCCTTCCTTAACAAAGCTAATGGGAGCGTTGTAGTCTTTCTAGTACTGTATGTGGATGACATACTCCTTATTGGAAATCATATTCCTACACTGCAAGATGTGAAGTCTTGGTTGGGAAAATGTTTCGCAATGAAGGATCTAGGAGATGCAGCGTACATACTCGGTATAAAGATATACAGAGATAGAGAAAGAGGTCTAATTGGATTGAGCCATAGTACATACTTGGATAAAATACCAAAGCATTTTAGTATGGTTGATTCCAAGAAAGGGTATCTACCCATGAACCATGGCATAACATTGTCTAAGAGTCAATGTCCCAGTACTGAGCAAGAACTGGAGAAAATGAGTCGAGTCCCCTATTCCTCGGCGATCGGATCGATCATGTATGCCATGGTATGTACTCGCCCGGACGTCTCATATGCTTTAAGCATGGTAAGTCGGTTCCAGGGCAACCCTGGCAACGATCATTGGACTGCGGTGAAAACGATTCTCAAGTACCTAAGGAGAACAAAGGATATGTTCTTAGTGTATGGTGCGAAAGACGAACTTGTTGTGGAAGGTTATTGTGATGCGAGTTTCCAAACGGATAGAGATGACTCATGCTCATAAACTGGGTGGGTGTTGTTGTTGAACGAAGGAGCTGTCACTTGGAAAAGTTCCAAGCAGGAGACAGTTGCTGATTCAACTTGCCATCTGAGTATATTGCTGCATGTGTTGAAGAACTTCATTGGTGATCTTGGTATCGTAACAAGCATGAAGGAACCAATGAAGATCTTCTATGACAATGAAGGTGTAGTCGCTTTGACTAAAGAATCCAAAGATCATAGTCGAACCAGGCATATACTTAGAAAGTTTCACTACGTGTGAAAGCGAGTTGAGGAAGGAGACGTGATAGTGACAAGAGTATCGTCGGAAAACAACCCTGCTGATCCTTTCACAAAAGCACTATGTCGGGCCAAGCATGATGCTCATGCAAAGACGATAGGAATTAGATTTCATAGTGACTTATCGTAAAGTGTTATTTATTTGAAATTTGTAGCGAATATTAAATTGTATGAATTGATGATTTATTTATGGAGATTAAATAATTTGCAAGTGTTCTATCATTCATATAGTATTTAGTTATTCCATTTCAACTTTTGCATGTTTAGAATCTATTACAAAGTAACCTAAGAGATTACTTAAATGTCCATAGTCGATCGTTCTCATGGGAGAGTTAGTAGATTGATCCAAAGGTTGAACATTGCATGGAGATTGCTGCTACTCTCATGAGCATTTAAAAGGAGTATTTAAATGTTGGACTAACGCACGCTAAGAGAATTACCCCATGGACTTCATCATGGGCAATTGTGAGACGATAACATCGTATGAGTCTTCAAACCAAGATGCATTGTTTCCCTAATACAATTTCGTGATGCATTTTTCTAACTCCAACGCTATTCGTAACTTGAAGCTATGCAGATTAGTTCCATGTATCATGTGATGGCTATGAAGGAGATGGTGTTGTTCAGATTTATTCGTTCCCTCTTATCAAAGTGATAGAGGAGATATCTTTGTGCCCCCTGTTGATTTGATGTGACACTGAAGTACCTGCGCAGGTCATGATGCGACCCCCTTTGTGAGGAGGCACCCCTTCTCCCGAACTTACGGGGCTGACTAAATTTAAAGTTCAATTAAGTAGTCAAATCGACATCATAAATCTCGAATCAGTAAACATAATCATAACTAGAGTGATTGACAAGTCCATGTCACTAGTTACATGATATCGCGCAACGAAGGACATATGATCACTTATCATGGGACTGTTTCTGATAGTTCAGAGTTCAGCAGCTGCACATGCTATGCAAACTCTAAAGGATACACGAACGCGTACCATTTATAGTTGATGAGATGTCCAAGTCGGAGACTGTTGGAAATAGTTGATGTGATGGATATGAAGGAAATGGTGTTGTTCAGTTTTATTCATTCCCTCTTGTCAAAGTGATAGAGGAGATATCTTTGTGCCCCCTGTTGATTTGATGTGACACTGAAGTACATGCGTAGGTCATGATGGTCGTCATCATAAATCTCGAATCAGTAAACATAATCATAACTAGAGTGATTGACAAGTCCATGTCACTAGTTACATGATATCACGCAACGAAGGACATATGATCACTTATCATGGGACTGTTTCTGATAGTTCAGGGTTCAGCAGCTGCACATGCTATGCAAACTCTAAAGGATACACGAACGCGTACCATTTATAGTTGATGAGATGTCCAAGTCGGAGACTGTTGGAAATAGTGTCCAACACATCAAATAAACTGGTATTTCGGTTCGGGTATTTTAGAGTCCTATTCGGGTTGCCCTCGAGGAATCAACGAACACGAGAAATAACGTAGTGTTTAATTAAATAGACTATCGGGCTAGACGGGCCAATCTAGTTGATGAGTAATTAACTAGATTATGGTATCGGGCCAAGTATTAATTAATAGTTTAGTTAATACTTGCGGGCGTAATTAATGGTTAATTAAAAGCGGGCTTTGGACAAATTAGGGTATTACCATAATTGTGTTTTGGCAAGTATATATATTAAGGTTAAAGGGTTTAACCCAATAGACTTAATACTTGTTCCTTGCCTCTCCCAAAACTCGGCCGAACACCACCACCATCAAACCTTCACCGCCACCGCACGACCGCCGCTCCTCCGCCGCCGCCGCCGAAAATCGAAAGGTGTTTTCGATTTGCTTTCGGCGCAAGTTTCTCAAGGTGCTTTATACTATCTAGTGGTATATCGTCTTGTTCGTGATCAACCTTGGGTGTGATACGATAGAGGAATTCTTTCTTGAAACTTAGTGCATTGTTTGATCTAGCTCGTACTAGATCACAGGATTTGTCTAATTCACCACACCGCGACGAACAAGTAAGTATTCGAATTATTATATTTAATTAGTTTATTAAATATCTAGTTTATTAAACCATATCGTTGAAGGTGATGCATCAACTAGTAATAGTTTACCCGTTGATGACAATGAGCCATCGAGTTATAATGAAGCTATGGAAGGCCCTGAGGCCGAAAAGTTGAAAGTGGCTATGGAGAGTGAGATTCAGTCCATGTATGACAATCAAGTATGGAACTTGATTGAGACTTCTCCCGGCACTAAAACCGTTGGGTGCAAGTGCATCTTCAAGAAGAAGATCGACATGGATGGGAATGTTGTAATGCCCTGAAATTTTTAAATAATTAAATAATAATTTAAATTACTTCAAATTACATTTGTGAAGGTCTATGAGTTGGGCGTATAATTGTGTGTAATGTTTGGTGATTATTCATATTAAATGTGTGGCGAGATTAACTTTTACGTATTAATTAATTATCAGAGATATGTGATTTAGTGTGTATTTAATTTGAGTATTTAATATGTGACGTCTTATTAAATAACTAGAGGGTTATTTAATTTGTGATAATCAATCTAGAGAATTAATCTTTGAGATTTATTTAATGTTGACTTGGACGTTTGTTAATTCTTGAGGTCGGCCGTAGGTCAAGGCCGAGACCCGATAAATAAGCTTTATGTATTTTGACTAAGAGTGCGATGTGGGGAGGGCTGAATTTTTATATTTATTCCTTCCTAGATTCGGCCAAAGGGGCCAGAGAAAACCGAACCCTCCTTAATTTTTTTTTATGTTCGGTGTCAACTTGCAAAACTTAAGCCCGACTAAATAATGTTAGATGATGGGCTCGTGGAAGTAATTAAATGTCAGACTTGGGGCCTTGTTATTCCTTCATCCTTAAGTTAAAAACCACCCCTAAACCCTACTCTAAACCCATCATTCGTGAAGAGCAACCAGCCGCTGCCTTTTGTTTCTGCTCGTCGAGAAAGGGAGAAAACCATCAACCATTGGAAATTGACCGACTTCAAGCAGCAAGCTTTCCTTGTTCGGTAAAACCCACTTCCCGATTCCTTGTTCTTTCTCGTTTAAACTCCTGTTTCTAATGTAATGGTGTGCGGATAACAAAATAGGCAATCGTGATTTCCTTTGGTGAAACGAGTAGTGGATTGAAGTTGGCAGCCGGTTCTAGAGTGCGTTATTGGATTCGGTAATAACCCGCACACCCTTCCTTTCGTTTAATTCTCTGGGACCTTGTCCCGACTCTATTATATTGCAATTGTTTATGATTGGAACTGTCGAACAGAAGAGGAAACTGAGCAGATTGATCGAGCCCAAGCTGTGTTCGGAAGTTGTGGTGTGACCAAGTGTGAGTTCAAATTGTTGCATTGCTTCGGTAGTTCTCTATCCCGAGTTCACTGTTAGCTACTTTCGTGTTGGGTATTGTTTTCTATTTTTGGTGGTATTAATCTGATATGGTGCAGGGCTGCATGAACTAATGATTTAGACCGAGCCCTCGGACTTACTGTCCTAATTAAATCGGGTGTTGGGCATTTGCTAGTTGTTGTTCGTATTCTCGGGTTTTGTTTTGATTGTTTTGTCGTCTAATCGTTTCATTTGTTCATGAGGTTGTGATGTCGGTTTGTTGGTTACTGAATTGTGGTGGATGTCGGTTTGGGGTGGGTTAAAATCTTTTGTTTAAACGATCTACATGTTTTATAACCGAAGAACCGGAAACCGAACCCTTAGGTTCTTGGGTTCCTAAACCGAGAAATAATTTTTAATAAAGGATTAGATTAATTTTAAACGTGAATCTGAAGTTAAAAATGAAATCCGGGGCAGTCGGGTGTCTCGGGAATAAGCGGGTTGTTGTCGGGATTCAAATTGGGTTTAAACATCAAACTGAAATTGTGGCAGAATCTGTTCGCCATGTTTTAGTCCGTTTTTTACACACTTAAAATACATTTCTGGAATTTTGGCGCCTGCTGCTCGCTAGTTTTCTGAGTTCTCTTTCCAATGCCACTGACGGCTCGTTAATCTGATTTACGGTTTAAAAATTATTGATGGTTAAGTAAACCTTCGCTGGATAGTTTTCGGTTCAGCTATTCTGTCTCGTGAGTCTGTTTTGAGCCTTTTCCGTTTGGATCTAGGTTCCGAAGTCTTCTGTAAAATTGTAGTCCTCTGAGTCATTTAACTACTGTAAAAATTTGAATAATATCTAGTGAGCGGTGTGAGAGTTATAGCCGTTCCCGCGAAAGTGCTGAGTGCTGTTTAGTTTCTGCTGAAGCAACCTTTGAGCCTAATCCTAACCCGAGTTTCCTTGTACATTATAGGACCTTCTAGGACAGGTTAGAGACGCTCTTCAGTACCGAGGATATTAAGGAGCTTACGGTTATTCGAGGTGAGTATTCTCACCGTGTATTCAGTTATAACGATACGTGCATGACTTATGTGGTTAACTGTTTTGATCTGTTGTACTTTCTGTGTGTTGATCTGTTATCTGAGTGACTGTTTTTACATACCACTGATCTGAGACGGACGTGCCGAGTATCTGAGCCGGTACCAAGTCATTTTGTTCTACTAAGTGATAGGGCTATCTGTGTGGTTTATGTTAGGAGTTGAAAACATAAAAATAATTAATAAATCTCAGTGGAAAATCTGTGTGGTAATTCTGTGTGGAAATTCTGTGTGGAAGCATGAGTGGCATTTTAGTGTAAGGAGAGGCGAGGTTGATCTCTCGACTCGATTTACACAAGCGCGCTATATAAATTTAAAAGATACAAAAACTTAGAAATTAACTTAGTGGTAAATGATTAGGAGTTCATTTGTGTGCCCTCATGTATTGTATGTTGTAGTTGTTTACATTTCGAGTTTATTCACTCAGCTTCCCCGCTGACCCCAAAATCTCCCTCCCATTTTCAGGTACTAGCAAAGGAAAAGAGAAGGTGGACGGTTGACTGATGTACTACTTCTGAGTGCTGATGTGAAACGTTTTCATTATTTTAAAAACTCTAAATTTTATTTAAGACATTTCCGCATTGAATACATTTTTATATTAAACAATTATTTTTGAGGATCACTTATGGGACCTTTTTGGTTATAATTTTGTATTCAAAAATTTTAAAAATCTTATAAATTTTAGGGTGTTACAAGTTGGTATCAGAGCACTGACTTGAGGGATTTGGATTCACAAGGGGTGAATTCAAACTCAAGTTTGAGTTACGAGTTTTTAATATGAAAAATAAGTAAAATATTTTCTGAGTAAAGATTCCACATCCAATATACAGCATGTCACGTCGACCTCTCGCTTTTCCTGCTGGTGGTAATATTTAAGAACTTTTATTTATTTGAGAATTTCTTTGTATTCTGCGTTTTGAGGAATGACAAATATGAGAATTGCTGTTATTATTTTGAGCATAATTCTGATTTAACTCCGAGTTTATTTCGCACGAGGATCGCTTTTCTGAGTATATTTTCTGAGTGTATTTATGAGTGCATCTGTGTCATACACGCTAAAAATTATAATTACATATAATTTTATATAATATGTGAGATTTGATAATTCTGAGAAATTTTAACGAAAAGGAGTAATAAATGGATATGAAATTATGATATAAATTCCATAGATTATTTAATGAGAACATGTCTTCGGTAAATAAGAAATGAGGAGTAATAAATTTTTCATATGGAGAAAATACTAAAATCTTTCGTTTTGGAAAAATACTTAATAGAAAGAGTTATTGAAACGAGTAAACTGTGAAACGAGTAAATGAAAGATATGTTATTATCAACTGATTTAAACAATATTTTATGATGGTTTACCAACTCGAGTAAAGTGAAAATACCAAGAACATATTTTTATAAAAAAAATTGATATTTATTTTAAGTTATTTACATTTGAACTAGACGAGAAATCTTAACTAGAATTGGATTTTATTTTTATCTGTTATTTCAGAGTCGTTTTAGTTTTTAATATTAAAACTTTAGTTGGATTAAGCATGTTTTTAAATGTTGAATTATCATTTGAGATTCTATTTAGTGGAACCTTTTCACTTATTTATCAAAATAAAAAAATTAAAAAAATAAAAAAAAAATTTAAATTTATGAGAATTTCGGGTGTTATGAAATCATTGGACAATTAAAAAGGAAAATGTTTTTATAAAGAGATGAGACATGATGTATTGGGAAAATCTTTTTGCTGAGAAAATAATAAACCGAGATTTATTAAATTGAGATCAAATGAGAAAACTTTTAAAGTATGTAATTTTAATAGCTGAGTCTGAAAATCCATAATTTTTATAAATTCAGTGAGAGATTATTAATTTAACGCAGAGATATTGAATAACCTATATAAGTTTGTTATACCAACTAATCGAGGATTGCCGAGTCAAATTAAACAGAAATTATTCAAGTTTATCTTAAAGGGTATTTATTAAAAGTGAACTAAAGGGAGACTATCATCATGAATTCGGTGATGATTTATTTAAAAATGAATCAGAAGAGCTTATTAGTTATATTATGTTCTGGGTTAAAAACATAATAAAATACTTTGGCTGAGTGCCTTTTTGTTGAGTGCATTTATGGGTAATGTTTATAATATTTTGAGTAATTTATCAGATATGAAAGTAAAATTTTCCTCCTTTTTAGTGTGATTTGCTGGTGGATTTATGTGTGGGAAGTTGTGAACTTTGGGATTGACCCGTGACCAAACAAAGGTAGGTGTCGAAAGTAATAGAGGGCCCCTATTACCGTACACACAGGACTTTTGGTTGGTTATGGGGAGATTTTGAGGGGAACGATGGACCAATGCTTGCTATTTTGAATTTATTATATGCATATTATTTGCTTGAGTGAGGGGATGTTGTTGTATTATTATGATAGAGAATTCTAGCGCCAAACTCGAGGATGAGTTTTCTCCAAGTGGAGTTGAGTAGGAGTAAAAAGGGCAATTTCCAAAATAATAATAATTATCATCGGGAATTATATATAAAATTGTTATGAGCATATATATTCATATTATTGTCTAGAGAGTTTATACGAGTAACTTTTAAATCGAGAAACTATTCATATGAGAAAATAATGAGATGATAAGAGGTTATTAAAATAGGAGAAGTTATTATGAATTAGTCAAATCGAGTTAATTGAGGAAAACACTATTATGAGAAAATTATAAAATTCCAGTTGAGAACATTGTGGAGCCAAATTATTGTGTTGAGTAATAGATATATGCGCATGTGATTAGAGTATTTATAAGAATAATGAAGAATAATTAATTTCATGTAATGGTATAATTATCAAGTTGTAAGAAATTCATAAATCGAGAAATTTTAAACTTAGAATAATAAGAATATTGGTTAATGAGTCGGTCATGAGAAGATCGCCATAATAAATTATGTGGAAAATTTTATTATTACTGAGAAATTACCGAGCTATAAGAAACTAATAAATCAAGTAAACGAATAAATTATTAAAATAAATCAAATGAGGAAAATTGTATTTATAAACAATTTATTAAATTTGAACTAAGGTGATTATCAAGTTAAAATATTAAATTGAATATCACCAAATTTTAATCTTTATTGAGTACTTATTAAATCGAGAAATTAATTAAAATGAGCAAACGAGAAAAATATAAATGTATCAAATAATAAAATTTTATTTAAATACTATGTGTTTCTAAATCGAGAAAGCAATGAAAATATAAAGTAACGAGGAATGTTTATGATGGGAATGAGAATGAATTGATTAATTGAATACATGAGAATTATCGAGTTAATTAATTAACCAAGTGAAGAGAAAATATTAAGTTGAGGCAATTGAAACTCAAAAATAAATGAGATTATTGCGTAGACCTTTGGTCAATTTGATAAAGAGACAAAATTATATGTGAACAAAGTGAGAAGTTAATTAACGAGCTAAATGATAAAACCATGAAAATGAGTTGAGCGAATTAAAAAGCGCTAACGGGAAAAGGTTAAATACGAGTTAGCAAGAGCACTAATAACGCAGCTCGAAAAAGAAATTATATGTTCTTGTAGCCTAATAATTAAATTTGTTCACGCGACGGATCGCAAAGAGTGAGAAAATAGGCATTCTGTGAGACTTGTGAAAAGTTGCTAAACGAGATTTGAGTTAAACTGATAATATAGCTTGCGTTGTGTTAAAAGCAAGTTGTGGAATTTGAGATGAATGCATTCTGAGTATATGCATATTTAGTAAAAGGCATGAGTTGCCTACCATCTGAGGTTGATGTGTGATAAAATACATTTATGTGAAATATGTACTTGTGGTGTGTTGTCTGATAGCGGTGTGAACTACTAAATTATTCGTTTTGCTTTGAATCAAATTAATGTCCCATAGAGCAGAGGACCTTGAGATATCATTCTTGGCGGAGATTGATTATAAACAAAAAAAAAAAAATTCCAGTGTAAATAATGTAGAAGTAATACCTTGTTAGATCTGTGCGATAAAGTTCTTCTCATAAAAACTTATTTTATCGTCGTGAGAAGGCCGAGTATGATTGCAAACACGAGTTCGATGACCAAGTACCACGCCGAGATCATCTGTCACCACAAAACAAACCCTAACAAATCTCCAAGTGGAGTTGAATCGGAGATTCAACGCAACGTTAACCGCTGGGTGCAACAACTGTGTCCGACTACGAGAGCAAGAAGACATCTTCATCAGGGTATCGAGAGTTATTGTGCGTCATTTTTGACATCCTTTTTATCGTTACATCAAGACCCTTATAGAACTTTCCAATTTTTTTTTCTATTTTTATTTATTTATTTTTGAGACTTATCTTTTTGGCGCCGCTAGAGACTGAAGATTTATATGAGCAGCTGCGAGACCTGGAGTTCAGTTTGGTCGAGTAGGTCGCCCTGACGAGTTTCTTTTATTCATACCCTATCATTTTCTTGTATTGCAGATATGTGTCATTACCGAGCATGCGTCTGAAATGCGAGTTACCTACCCTGAGCTTCTACCGAGCCAAGACTTTGGGACGAAGTCTATTTCAAGTGGAGTTGAGTTGTAACGCCCTGAAATTTTTAAATAATTAAGTAATAATTTAAATTACTTTAAATTACATTTGTGAAGGTCTATGAGTTGGGCTTATAATTGTGTGTAATGTTTGGTGATTATTCATATTAAATGTGTGGCGAGATTAACTTTTACGTATTAATTAATTATCAGAGATATGTGATTTAGTGTGTATTTAATTTGAGTATTTAATATGTAACGTCTTATTAAATAACTAGAGGGTTATTTATTTTGTGATAATCAATCTAGAGAATTAATCTTTGAGATTTATTTAATGTTGACTTGGACGTTTGTTAATTCTTGAGGTCGGCCGTAGGCCAAGGCCGAGACCCGATAAATAAGCTTTATGTATTTTGACTAAGAGTGAGATGTGGGGAGGGCTGAATTTTTATATTTATTCCTTCCTAGATTCGGCCAAAAGGGCCCAGAGAAAACCGAACCCTCCTTAAATTTTTTTTATGTTCGGTGTCAACTTGCAAAACTTAAGCCCAGCTAAATAATGTTAGATGATGGGCTCGTGGAAGTAATTAAATGTCAGACTTGGGGCCTTGTTATTCCTTCATCCTTAAGTTAAAAACCACCCCTAAACCCTACTCTAAACCCATCATTCGTGAAGAGCAACCAGCCGCTGCCTTTTGTTTCTGCTCGTCGAGAAAGGGAGAAAACCAGCAACCATTGGAAATTGACCGACTTCAAGCAGCAAGCTTTCCTTGTTCGGTAAAACCCACTTCCCGTTTCCTTGTTCTTTCTCGTTTAAACTCCTGTTTCTAATGTAATGGTGTGCGGATAACAGAATAGGCAATCATGATTTCCTTTGGTGAAACGAGTAGTGGATTGAAGTTGGCAGCCGGTTCTAGAGTGCGTTATTGGATTCGGTAATAACCCGCACACCCTTCCTTTTGTTTAATTCTCTGGGACCTTGTCCCGACTCTATTATATTGCAATTGTTTATGATTGGAACTGTCGAACAGAAGAGGAAACTGAGCATATTGATCGAGCCCAAGCTGTGTTCGGAAGTTGTGGTGTGACCAAGTGCGAGTTCAAATTGTTGCATTGCTTCGGTAGTTCTCTATCCCGAGTTCACTGTTAGCTACTTTCGTGTTGGGTATTGTTTTCTGTTTTTGGCGGTATTAATCTCATATGGTGCAGGGCTGCATGAACTAATGATTTAGACCGAGCCCTCGGACTTACTGTCCTAATTAAATCCGGTGTTCGGCGTTTGATAGTTGTTGTTCGTATTCTCGGGTTTTGTTTTGATTGTTTTGTCGTCTAATCGTTTCATTTGTTCATGAGGTTGTGATGTCGGTTTGTTGGTTACTGAATTGTGGTGGTTGTCGGTTTGGGGTGGGTTAACATCTTTTGTTTAAACGATCTACAAGTTTTATAACCGAAGAACCGGAAACCGAACCCTTAGGTTCTTGGGTTCCTAAACCGAGAAATAATTTTTAATAAAGGATTAGATTAATTTTAAACGTGAATCTGAAGTTAAAAATGAAATTCGGGGCAGTCGGGTGTCTCGGGAATAAGCGGGTTGTTGTCGGGATTCAAATTGGGTTTAAACATCAAACAGAAATTGTGGCAGAATCTGTTCGCCATGTTTTAGTCCGTTTTTAACACACTTAAAATACGTTTCTGGAATTTTGGCCCGGGTTGTTCGCTAGTTTTCTGAGTCCTCTTTCCAACGCCACTAACGGATCGTTAATCGGATTTACGGTTTAAAAATTATTGATGGTTAAGTAAACCTTCGCTGGATAGTTTTCGGTTCAGCTATTCTGTCGCGTGAGTCTGTTTTGAGCCTTTTCCGTTTGGATCTAGCTTCCGAAGTCTTCTGTAAAATTGTAGTCCTCTGAGTCATTTAACTACTGTAAAAATTTGAATAATATCTAGTGAGCGGTTTGAGAGTTATAGCCGTTCCCGCGAAAGTGCTGAGTGCTGTTTAGTTTCTGCTGAAGCAACCTTTTAGCCTAATCCTAACCCGAGTTTCCTTGTACATTATAGGACCTTCTAGGACTGGTTAGAGACGCTCTTCAGTACCGAGGATATTTAGGAGCTTACGGTTATTCGAGGTGAGTATTCTCATCGTGTATTCAGTTATAACGATACGTGCATGACTTATGTGGTTAACTGTTTTGATCTGTTGTACTTTCTGTGTGTTGATCTGTTATCTGAGTGACTGTTTTTACATACCACTGATCTGAGACGGACGTGCCGAGTATCTGAGCCGGTACCAAGTCATTTTGTGCTACTAAGTGATAGGGCTATCTGTGTGGTTTATGTTAGGAGTTGAAAACATAAAAATAATTAATAAATCTCGGTGGAAAATCTGTGTGGTAATTCTGTGTGGTAATTCTGTGTGGAAATTCTGTGTGGTAGCCTGAGTGGCATTTTAGTGTAAGGAGAGGCGAGGTTGATCTCTCGACTCGATTTACACAAGCGCGCTATATAAATTTAAAAGATACAAAAACTGAGAAATTAACTTAGTGGTAAATGATTAGGAGTTCATTTGTGTGCCCTCATGTATTGTATGTTGTAGTTGTTTACATTTCGAGTTTATTCACTCAGCTTCCCCGCTGACCCCAAAATCTCCCTCCCATTTTCAGGTACTAGCAAAGGAAAAGAGAAGGTGGACGGTTGACTGCTGTACTACTTCTGAGTGCTGATGTGAAACGTTTTTATTATTTTAAAAACTCTGAATTTTATTTAAGACATTTCCGCATTAAATACATTTTTATATTAAACAATTATTTTTGAGGATCACTTATGGGACCTTTTTGGTTATAATTTTGTATTCAAAAATTTTAAAAATCTTGTAAATTTTAGGGTGTTACAAATGTGCACACCTATATGGCTAGGTTGGTTGCAAGAGGTTATGATGAAACCTTTTCACCAGTATCCAAGATAAAGTCTATCAGAATATTACTTGTCATAGCTGCGTTTCATGATTATGAAATTTGGCAGATGGATGTCAAAACTGCCTTCCTTAACAAAGCTAGTGGGAGTGTTGTAGTCTTTCTAGTACTGTATGTGGATGATATACTCCTTATTGGAAATCATATTCCTACACTGCAAGATGTGAAGTCTTGATTGGGAAAATGTTTCGCAATGAAGGATCTAGAGATAGAGAAAGACGTCTAATTGGATTGAGCCAGAGTACATACTTGGATAAAATACTAAAGCCTTTTACTATGGTTGATTCAAAGAAAGGGTATCTACCCATGAACCATGGCATAACATTGTGTAAGATTCAATGTCCCAGTACTCAGCAAGAACTGGAGAAAATGAGTCGAGTCCCCTACGCCTCGGTGATTGGATCGATCATGTATGCCATGGTATGTACTCGCCCGGATGTCTCATATGCTTTAAGCTTGGTAAGTCGGTTCCAAAGCAACCCTGGCAACGATCATTGGACTGCGGTGAAAACGATTCTCAAGTACCTAAGGAGAACAAAGGATATGTTCTTAGTGTATGGTGGGAAAGACGAACTTGTTGTGGAAGGTTATTGTTACGCGAGTTTCCAAACGGATAGAGATGAATCGTGCTCACAAACTGGGTGGGTGTTCTTGTTGAACGGAGGAGCTGTCACTTGGAAAAGTTCCAAGCAGGAGACAGTTGCTGATTCAACTTGAGAATCTGAGTATATTGCTGCCTGTGTTGAAGAACTTCATTGGTGATCTTGGTGTCGTAACAAGCATGAAGAAACCAATGAAGATCTTCTGTGACAATGAAGGTGCAGTCGCTTTACCTAAAGAATCCAAAGATCATAGTCGAACCAGGCATATACTCAGAAAGTTTCACTACGTGAGAAAGCGAGTTGAGGAAGGAGACGTGATAGTGACAAGAGTATCGTCGGAAAACAACCCGGCTGATCCTTTCACAAAAGCACTAAGTCGGGCCAAGCATGATGCTCATGCAAGGACGATAGGAATTAGATTTCATAGTGACTTATCGTAAAGTGTTATTCATTTGAAATTTGTAGCGAATATTAAATTTTATGAATTGATGATTTATTTATGGAGATTAAATAATTTGCAAGTGTTCTATCATTGATATAGTATTTAATTATTCCATTTCACCTTTTGCATGTTTAGAATCTATTCCAAAGTAACCTAAGAGATTACTTAAATGTCCACAGTCGATCGTTCTTATAGGAATAAGAACTGAATTAAGATGTCATGGGAGAGTTAGTAGATTGTTCAAAAGGATGAACATTGCATGGTGATTGCTGCTACTCTCATGAGTATTTAAAAGGAGTATTTAAATGGTGGACTAACCCACGCTCATAGAATTGCCCCATGGACTTCATCATGGGCAATTGTGAGGCGATAATATCGTATGAGTCTTCAAACCAAGAGGCATCGTTTCCCTAATACAATTTCGTGATGCATTGGTCTAACTCCAACGCTATTCGTAACTTGTAGCCATAAAGATTAGTTCCATGTATCATGTGATGCCTATGAAGGAGATGGTGTAGTTAAGGTTTATTCGTTCCCTCTGATCAAAGTGATAGAGGAGATATCTTTGTGCCCCATGTTGATTTGATGTGACACTGAAGTACCTGCGCAGGTCATGACTAAATTGAAAGTTCAATTTAGTAGTCAAATCGTCATCATAAATCTCGAATCAGTAAACATAATCATAACTAGAGTGATTGACAAGTCCATGTCACTAGTTACATGATATCGCGCAACGAAGGACATGTGATCACTTATCATAGGACTGTTTCTGATAGTTCAGAGTGTAGGAAAACCTTGTAGGATTCACATGGCGGAAACTTGAATCCCACATTATTGGATCTCTACTAGACAATGAGATCACAGGAAGAAGGAGATGATGAAAATTACCTTTAAATTGTTAAAGAATTGATCCACCTCTACTGCACCACCTGGACACGCTGCAAGACTGTGTTGTACCAACAAAGTATCACACAAGAACTTGTGTGTGTGTGTTCCGTTCGATCAACACGAATTTATTTATAAGGCTAGATGTTTTGGTTTAGTCCTGGGAGTTTTATTATGATTAATCTCATAATTAAACTTCGTATTAACACTTTAAACCTTTGGACTTTTCCTAGTTAATTAATTAACTATTAATTAATTGTCCGTTAAATACTTAACCTAATATTTAACCATCCTCACAAATAATAATTAACTTATTATTATTTATTCTCTTCTTTATAATTAACTTAACTAGTTAATTATTCCACACAACGTACTTCATTCGGTTGTCCATTATTGGGTGTGTAGTGGTGTGACCCTTTAGTGCCTTATAACATTGGACACGGTGACACGTGTACTTACCTGTGCACATAAATCCTTCAGACTCCCACTTGTGCAAGTTAAGTATCACTTACTGATCATCATTGGCCTAAAGCGGTCCCTAGCCGGTCATTTAGGATAACCAGGTTATAAGAACTCTTACATCCAGAGATAATATTCATAAAATGAATAACACTAATAGATTTTCCTTTCGCATCACGATATTTCTTAATTTGAGTAATAGACATGGAGCAGGGATCGTGTTCTATATAATCGAATTTTCTCAACTCTGATTTCGACTTTCTGCAGTAACGGATTACCGAATGATCTAATCATTCTCCGAGCGCGGCCACGCATTTTAGTAGTCTTAATCGTCGAGTGGCCATGAAATATCTCTTCTAATTAAAGAAGGTGCAAATTCCATCTTGACATTTGTGTTATCTTGCCCACGACTTCCGCTGTCTTAGTCAAGTTCCTTATGATCACCCTTTTACGGTGTGACGTTAGATAAATGCTAAAGATCAGAAGTCATCGTGTCTCAAACCAAAACATCTCAGGTCAGAGGACATCTACTTGAAATTACTCATGCTTGGGCTCCATGAAGTAATCTCGATCTTTTGGTCACGTCTAATGCTTAGCAAACTCTGTAAACATCTATGAATATTTATTTTAACAACCCTTGTTTCTCTATTCAGTAACTATGAATAGATAAATATTCATAATGGTATTAATTCTTGAATCTAGCTCCCACTAAATTCAAGCAACCACAGACATTTTAGATACTCAAAAACTTAGTGTATCAAGGATAGGTTTAAAACATGTCAAGAATAGACAATGTGAAAATATTACGTAAAACCTCCTATTTCAATCCCACGAAATGTTATTACATAATGTATTGATTTCAAACATGTCTATGAATCTAATCAAAATTACTAGCTACCAATATTTAGGTACTGCATGCCTATAGCGTGCGCATGTTTCTCATGCTTTGGACCAGCTAGTGGTTTTGTCAACAGGACAGCGACGTTGTCATCCGTTGGTATTATCTTAATTATAATATCACCTTCTCTAACGTACTCACGTATGAGTTGATATTTCCTGCGCACATGCCTGGTTTTTTGATGCTCTCTTGGCTCAACAGCTTGCGCTATTGCTCCACTGTTATCACAGAATATTTCAATGGGTCTAGAGATACTGGCAATAAGTCTAAGATCCTCGATAAAATTCTGAAGCCACGTGGCTTTTTTCCAGCATCATTTGCGGCAATGTACTCAGCCTCTGTAGTCGAATCTGCTATCGTATCTTGTTTCTGACTCTTCCAAGATATAGCTCCTCCGTTTAGTGTGAAGACAAATCCCAATTGAGATTTGTAATCGTCTCTATCGGTTTGGAAGCTTGCATCTGTGTAACAAGTTATACGCAATTCTTCCAACGAACCTCGAAAGACCAAGAACATTTCTTTCGTCCTTCTCAAATACTTGAGATTGTTCTTGACAGCCACCCAGTGGGGCTGACCAGGATTCTTTTGATATCTGCTTGTGAGACTTATGGAGTAAGCAATATCGGGCCTAGTCAATAACATGGCATACATGATTGATCCAATTGCCGAAGCATATGGTACCAAACTCATCCTAGCTATTTCCTTGCTAGATGTGGGACTCTGAGCTTTTCTCAGTGTAATGCCATGTGTCATTGGAATGAGTCCTCTCTTGGAATCACTCATACTGAATCTCTTCAGTACGTTGTCAATGTATGTACTTTGACTAAGTCCAATAAGCCGCCTAGATCTATCTCTATAGATCTTTATACCCAGTATAAACGCGGCTTCTCCTGAGTCCTTCATCTGGAAACATTTACCTAACCAGGATTTTACTCCTTGTAATGTTGGTATATCGTTTCCTATGAGCAGTATGTCATGAACATACAAGACTAGGAAGATTACTATGCTCCCACTGAATTTTGTGTAGACACACGCCTCGAAGTCACTCTTGACAAAACCAAATTCTTTGATTCTTTTGTCAAAGTGTAAGTTCCAACTGCTAGATGCTTGTCAAAATGGATTTTAGCAATTTGCATACTTTATCAGGATTCTTTGGATCAGTAAAACCATCCGGTTGTATCATGAATACGTCCTCATTCAACTCCCCGTTAAGGAAGGCGGTTTTAACATCCATTTGCCATATCTCATAGTCGTAATATGCTGATATGGCCATAAGAATCCTAATAGACTTAAGCATAGCAACTGGTGAGTAGGTTTCAGAATAATCCACACCATGTGTTTGCGTGAAACCCTTCGCGATGAGTCGTGCTTTGTAAATATGCACTTTCCCATCCATGTCAGTTTTCTTCTTGAAAACCCACTTGCATCCAACAGCACGTGACTGTGGTAGCAAGTCTGATAACACCCAGACTTGGTTGTCATACATGGATTGCATCTCTGCTTGCATAGCCTCGAGCCATGTTTCAGAGTCTATGCCGTCAGCAGCTTCGTTGTAGGTTAATGGTTCTAGTAGACTTCCATCATCTTCATCGATCAAGAATCCAAGATACATATCTGCTTCTTGGTGTGGTCTACTTGACCTACGCGGATAGCGTGTTTCTTCTTCCTCAACCGGTGGGTCTGGTTGGGAATCAACAATTCTTTGTCGAACCACTCGTTCGACTGAAGTCATCTGTGGATCTTCATTCTCTTCAATTTCTTGAAGCTCTATTTCTTTTCTTGGATTTTCAGTTCCTAGAAACTTCTCCTCCAAGAAAACACCTTTCCGAGCAACAAAGACTTTGTTGTCTTCTTGATGATAGAAATAGTATCCTAAGGTTTCCCTTGGATATCCAACGAAGATACACTTATCTGACTTGGGTTTAGTTTGTCAGTGAAGTTACGTCTAACGTACGCTTCGCAACCCCAAATCTTGAGAAAACACAATTTTGGCTTTCTCCCCGTCCAGTGTTCGAACGGAGTCTTTTCTACTGACTTGGTTGGAACCCTATTCAGTGTGAATGCTGCAGTCTCCAGTGCATGTCCCCAAAATGATAGTGGTAGTGGGGCGCGACACATCATTGATCGTACCATGTCTAACAAGGTGCGATTCCTCCTTTCTGATACATCATTCATCTGAGGTGTATGCAGAGGTGTGAGTTGTGAAACAATCCCACATTCCTTCAAATGATCGTCGAACTCTTGGCTCAAATATTTGCCTCCTCGATCAGACCGAAGTGACTTAATTTTCTTGCCTAGTTGGTTCTCTACTTCCCTCTGATATTCTTTGAACTTGTCAAAGCTTTCAGACTTTAGTCTCATAAGAAAGACATAATCATACCTACTGAAGTCGTCAGTAAAGGTAATGAAATAGCGGTATCTTCCTCTGGCTTCTGGAGTAAAGGGTCCACACACATCTGTGTGTATAATCCCTAACAACTCGCCTGCCCTTTCATTGTAGTGGTTGAAAGGGTCTTTTGTCATCTTGCCAGATAAACAAGCTTCGCATATTGCATATGATTCTAAATCAAATGGCTCTAGAATTCCATCATCGTGGAGTTTCTTTATGCGAGTTTCGTTTATATGACCTAAACGACAATGCCAAATATAAGTTAGATTCAAGTTACTATTGGATCTTTTACTTATATGATAAATGTCTCGTTCTATGTTATTTAGATTTAACGTGTATAGACCATTATGAGAATTTGCGTTAAAATATAAAATATCATCTTTTAAACACGAAATTGTTTTTCCATAAAACTCATAATAAAAACCATTGTCTATAAGTAAATCAAACGAAATAACATTTTTAATAAGTCTAGGAACATAATAACAATCTTTAAGTTCCAAAACTCTTCCTGAAGGCAACTTGAGAAGATATGTTCCTACGGCTTCAGCTCCAACCTTGGAACCTTCTCCTATTCGTAGTTCAACATCTCCTCGTCCTAGCCTCCTGTTCTTCTTAAATCCCTGCAAATGATTGCAAATGTGATGACCACATCTGGTATCCAATACCCATGATTCACTAGAAGTAACGAGAAAATCAATCATAATGATACCTGAATCGCTGACAAAGTCAGCGTCCAACAGCCCCACGTATACACAAGAGATTCTCGTGTAGACCTACGACACTCAGATCAAAATTCCCGACTAAACATACTACCTTGTCCTGATAGTACTGAGTGAGAGATCCAAACAAGAACAAGACTTGTTCATGCTCGGTTGATGTGCCAGTAACTAGGGTGAGACAGTCTAGTAACCTTTTTATTTTAATAAGATGGTCACTCAATGGCTGATCATCTTTCATCTTTGACGAGATGATTTCTTGCAAAACGAACTGCTTACTTTCTTCAGTACTATCTTTAAACGTCTCCTCAAGATACTGGACAAACTCATAGCATGGTTTCTTACGTAAATTAACAGTAAGCTCTGATAACGAAGTAAGAATAAGAATCAACATAACTTGTGATTCATCAGCCAGATACCGATAATAAGCGTCAAGCTCATCATCCTGGGCATCTTGCCCTAGTTGTCCCTTGGGCACCTCGTCTATCACGTACAGTAGATTCTGTTCTTTTAGGTAACTCCTAAAATGCACCTTCCAAACTTTGTAATTCGGACCTTTAAGCTTCCATTTTCCGGTGATGAACTTTCGCGATTCGTTTCGTGAGTAAAACAGAATTTCTGACGGTACTGACATCTATAAGAAAAACAACAAACGGTTAGTATGATTATATAAATAAATGACTTCTAACATTATTAACTTTTAAGAATAATAGTTAGACTAGGATCCATATTTCACGCCCTCTAATGCAAGGTTTGGGCACTTCCCATTAGAGCCACGCTATTTCTGGTAGGTATAGCCATACCGATCGCCTCTTAGACTAGAAATGATTCCTAGATCTTCGGGATATCAAGTTGAACAACAAACTTGTACATGTTTTAATCCCTCTAGTGCATTTTGGGCCGGGACTCCCGATTATCACCAAACTAGATCGTACCACCTAAGACAGTGTGATGCCTTGCGTCGGGACTCCCGATTATCACAAGACCATACGCACCCTATCACTCACAATGATTTGAATCCACATCTAAGGTTCTTTCTCCTTACAAAGTGAATATCGTTGAACAAGTGAGGTGTTCCATTAGGTGGGTTGCACTCTGATCTAAGATTTTCTAAAAAGGATTTTCCTTTGTTCGAAAAACGTTAGCCAGTTTTTAACCTTTTAAAATTACTTGGTTTTTATAAACTAACTGTTTATAAATCCCACTTTTAATTTTCTCTTTATAAAACTTGGTTTATAAACAAACTGTTTACTTTGCCATTATTAATTTAAAACTTGGTTTTCTAAACAAACTATTTATAATCACCATTATTAATTTTATACCTTGGTTTTCTAAACAAACTGTTTATAATTACCATCTTATTATTAAAAACTTGGTTTTCTAAACAAACTGTTTTTATAATCACCATCTTTTTATTTCAACTACAATAAATAAATGAAATAAAATAAATACATGCAATTTCGAGAATTGCTATGCCATAACCCCAAAGACTTGGTTTTGTGTTTTGTATATTTTTTAAAAAAACTTTATTAATTTCCGAAAAATATAAAATATTCGAAAAGTTCAAAAATATTAAATAAACACAATGTCACTTCTTTTGGGTTATGTCATACTAATTAAATAAATAAACTGATAATTATTAAATTACCAAACTGATAATTTTTAAATTACCCATAAACTGATTACTTATTTCCCCCTTAATTTTAAAATTATTTTGGCTTTAATAATTTATTATATATTTATTAAAAAAATAAAATAAGTAAACTAGTCGAGATCTACGTAAATCTTATCACTTTGATTTTATTCTTGATAATTAATCAAAAAATCAAAAGATTTACATACATTGACTTAATAAGTAAAAGAATATACATAAAATCTTGTAGATTCTATATTCCCGATTTAGGCTACATAAAATCTTGTACCCTAAATACGATAACTTGGTCACCAAGAAACCATCATCCAACCGAAACTCGGTGGACTTGGTTTCGGTCGACCACTCGGTCATCGAACCAAGCCTCAACCGAATCTCGGTTGGTTTGGTTTCGACTCCCGCTTTTATTTTTAATAATAATAATAGTAATAATTATAACCTTTTCCTTATTATCTAAAAAAACATATTCAATCCAATTGTTCATAAATTTGAACAACTTTCTTGGATCAAACTTTCTAGGGTTTTTCTTACTGAATAAAAAAGAAACCTAATTTCTTTTATCTTGAAACCTATTCAATCCAATTGTTCATAAACTTGAACAATTTTCTTGGATCAAACTTACTAGGTTTCTTTCTAAGATAAAAAAAAAACTTAATAACATATATACATATATACGAAAATCGTAAAAAGCAAGGGACGGAAAAAGAAACCTAATTTCTTTTTATCTAGAACCCTATTCAATCCAATGTTCATTCAAAACTTGAAGAACACATGCTTGGTTCGAAATTTCTAGGGTTCTTTTCTAGATGAAAAGAAACTCAACCGAATCTCACTGAGATTAGTAGAAAGCTCTGATACCGCTGTAGGAAAACCTTGTAGGATTCACATGGCGGAAACTTGAATCCCACGTTACTGGATCTCTACTAGACAACGAGATCACAAGAAGAAGGAGATTATGAATATTACCTTTAGATTGCTAAAGAATTGATCCACCTCTACTGCACCACCTGGACACGCTGCAAGACCGCGTTGTACCAACAAAGTATCACACAAGAACTTGTGTGTGTGTGTGTGTGTGTGTGTGTGTGTTCTGTTCGATCAACACGAACCGAAGAACCCTATAGGGTTTCGGTCGACTTCGGCCGAAAGAGAGGGAGAGGGAGGAAAGCTTCTAGGGTTTTTAGTGTGTAATGTGATTAACCCCTAAACCCTCATATAAGCCCTTTATTTATAAGGCTAGATGTTACGGTTTAGTCCTTGGAGTTTAATTATGATTAATCTCATAATTAAACTTCGTATTAACACTTTAAACCCTTGGACTTTTACTAGTTAATTAATTAACTATTAATTAACTGTCCGTTAAATACTTAACCTAATATTTAACCATCCTCACAAATAATAATTAACTTATTATTATTTATTCTCTTCTTTATAGAATTATTCCACACAACTTACTTCATTCGTTTGTCCATTATTGGGTGTGTAGTGGTGTGACCCTTTAGTGCCTTATAACATTGGACACGGTGACACGTGTACTTATCTGTGCACATAAATCCTTCATAGAGTTCAGCAGCTGCATATGTTATGCACACTCTAAAGGATACACGAACGCGTACCATTTATAGTTGATTAGATGTCCAAGTGGGAGACTGTTGGAAATAGTGTCCAACACATCAAATAAACTGGTATTTCGGTTCGGGTATTTTAGTTGATGGGTAATTAACTAGATTATGGTGTCGGGCCAAGTATTAATTAATAATCTAGTTAATACTTGCGGGCTTAATTAATGGTTAATTAAAAGCGGGCTTTGGACCAATTAGGGTATTACCATAATTATGTTTTGGCAAGTATATATATTAAGGTTAAGGGGTTTACCCTAATAGACTTAATACTTGTTCCTTGCCTCTCCCAAAACTCGGCCGAACACCACCACCGCCGCCGCACGACCGCCGCCGGACCACCGCTGCTCCGCCGCCGCCGCCGGAAATCGAAAGTTGTTTTCGATTTGCTTTCGGTGCATGTTTCTCAAGGTGTTTTATACTACCTTGTGGTCTATCGTCTTGTTCGTGATCAACCTTGGGTGTGATACGATAGAGGGATTCTTTCTTGAAACCTAGTGCATTGTTTGATCTGGCTCGTACTAGATCACAGGGTTTGTCAAGTTCACCAAACCGCGATGAACAAGTAAGTATTCAAATTATTATATTTAATTAGTTTATTAAATATCTAGCTGCATTAGAATTGTAAACCTAGCGGTCCAAAATTTTTATCGGCTCAATGTTCTAACCAAGTTACTTCTGATTTCTGACTTAAGTAAATTGTGGCTAGATGCATAGAAAACCCAACACATTCAACCACCATCACACACGTGCAACTTGTGAGTAATTAAGAACAATTCAATGATGATTGAGGATTTTGCACAACCAGGTTATGAAGACAAGCAAAACTCCACCCGTTCCCGTTTTCCCTCCCCTCAAGTACTTCAAATTCCATCAAAAAAACCACCCTTATACCAACGACTACAACTACACTATCACCTAACAATCTTCTTTCACACACACCACCTAAAACAACCTTACCTTTCACTAGACTCTCTGTTGAAGCTCCTCAATAGCGACGATCAATAGCAACAAACTCTGAAAATATATTTTCCGGGACACAAGTGCAACCCTCCACCCCCCCCCCCCCCCTTCTCTTTCTATTGATTGCCGAGAATGACGAACCACCCAACCCTGTTTATCTCTTAACCGTTACAGAAGCACCACCTTACAAATGAGCAATCCATCCTTCCAACACTCAACCCATCTGCAATTTAAAAAAAATATATATTTAACAATTTCAAACATAATGACATCTAGTAATCATTGTCTATAGTATATTTTGATACAATTGCTTATTTGATCAAATTAATCGAAATCACAAACACTTCTAAAACTCACATCCAGACCAAATAAGAAAGATTTTTTGTTCTTATCTGTTCTTTGTATCTCCAATATGATAGTTGTTTGCCAATTGTAATCTTAATAAATATTGAACAAGTAAGGGTGGTGCGGAGTGCACGCTTGTTTAAATTTGGTATGATTAAAATACACTTATTCAACTGGGGTCCGGGGTCAGTTTTTTGAGCTGGCGTGTCGCTGACTGGCGAAAACTGAAGCGTCAGTTGACGTGACTTTTGCACCAGTGTTATTAGATGTCCTTCTATATCTTATGAGAATTAATTTTCTTACTTGTTTGATATGTTACAAGAAGAAATTGTCTTTCAGCATATAGAGATTAATTGATATAAACGGTAGATTTATAAAATGCTATTAATAAAAGTTTAATAGCATTAATTCTCAATAAAGTATTATTATAGCCATTACAATATGTTATAAATACAAGTCATACAATGCATAAAGGTGATAACATAATCCTTACTCATTTGATCGTATTCTCAAAATTTTGAGTTCATGATGAAGAAGAATATTATGTGTCTTCTTTTCCTTTGCATGTTATCTTTAAATTATATGAACACTATCGCTGTGTCCTTTGACCAATACTGCAAGGAGGAATTCGGTACTATTCTTTTGAACCCATTTTCTTCAATTTCAGTTCTGTTATGTATTACTATTAATTCTTAAACATATTGTATTAAGAACCAAAAAATCACTTTATTTATTTACTCATTTTCTACTACAAAGTTTGTATAATTTTGGTTGTTATGCAGGCCCAACTGAGAGTGCTTATACGCGTGACTATGCGCCAAAACAATGTCAACCCAACGCGTGCGCAAAAGATTGTTTTACTATCACTCCTCCCAACTTAAGAATAGATTTTATCGGTTGTCGAGGCACCATTTGTCTTTGTTGTGCCGGTGAACGAGACCTTCTACCTAAAGAATAGATTTTTTAGGTTGTAGAGGCACCATTTGTCTTTGTTGTGCCGTTAAATGAGAATTCAAAAGCAATTAGTTTTTATGTACATGTTAATGTGAAATCTTAAATAATTTATTTACATGAATAATAGTTATCACATTCTCAATTTATATTTCAATTTTAGGTACTAAGAGATGCACAAACATCGTTTCATGTTAGAATAAATCTGAATAATGTTATTATAATTTATAAGTAAGGTCTTGATTACAACCTCAAGATGTGTCTACACTAATCTTAATTATAATCTTAACTGGATCATATCCTTTATCAATTTGGACATAAAAAATATATTTTTGATAAAATTAATATTAATAGGTATACGGCAAAAGAGATCAATGTCAAAACGATTTAAGGAAAGCCACAACCAACATTTTCTTATTTATGAAAAAAAATTGGTGTTTGTGTCTATTTCAATAATTAAATAAACTGCAAAACTAATATTATGAAATGAAAAGATGATGATGGTGTGTAGTGTTGAAGTCACTAGAGGTCTAAGGTTGGGTGGTGGAGGTGGAGGCAGGGCTGGTCTTGGGCCTGGGTCACTAGGGCGGTCGCCCAGGGCCTACGAAATTTAGAGCCCACTTTAAAAAAATCAGTTCATTTATATCTATGCGTAAACTCATTTGAATTAATGCAAATCTAAAAAAATTTAGCACCCATTCTATTACTATTTATTCTATATAATGGCGAAAAATGTATTAATAAGTATACATAGAGCAAAATAGATTAATTTAAAAAAAATAAAAATGATTTAAGGAAAACCACAATAAACATTTTGTTATTGCTTTATATTTTGGTGTTCGTCTCAACTTTAATAATGAAATCACTGTTGATCAAAATGTGATTGCTCCACTTATTCATTGCTTTATATTTTAAAGGAAAAAAATATATATAATATTTTTGAACGAAAGGACTTGCTATATAGATTGTCAACATGGTAAATATTTGGTTGCTCCAGTTCAGCCGTAGGCCTGTAAACGAACCGAACGTTCAATGAACCGTTCGGCGGGAGTTCGTTTATTTTCGTTCGTTTAGCTGAACAAACGAATACAAACAAGATTTTGTGTTCGTTTAGTTAAACAAACGAACACGAACAAAGGCCCGTTCGTTCGTTTACGTTCGTGAACATCTGTGCGTGTGCGTTTGTTTACGTTCGTTTGTTAGTGTTCGTTTGAGTTTGTTTATGTTTGTTTGTGTTTATTTATGTTCGTTTGTATACGTTTGTGTTTGTTTGTGTTTGTTTATGTTCGTTTGTGTTTGTTTCGTGTACCTTTGTGTTTGTTTATGTTCGTTTGTGTTCGTTTATGTTTGTTACCCTCGTTCACGGACCGTTCGCGAACACTATAATTTCTTAACGAACCGTTCGTGAACACAAAATTCCGTTCGATAAGTGTTCGTGAACCGTTCACGAACACATTTTTTCCTTAATAAATGAACACTAACAAGGCTCCGTTCGTGTTCGTTCAGTTCGTTTACAGGCCAAAGCTCAGGCATCCTTTAACAAATCACAATCCATTTTAGCTCATTAAGCTGATAATACAAATCCAAATCCAAATCCATAATCTTCACTACATTTGTGAAATCATAATAACAATTTTTAAATGCTAAAACATTAAAGTGAGATGCTATCAATATATATTTATATTTTACTACAGTAACTACAATTTTAAAATACGTCTTTATAGAAAACTTAAAACCCATATATTAAGGGAGGTGATATTTACACCATATATATTAATTCGCTTATTACAATGTTCAAGTTTTAAAGTAGACTGTAAAACGATAGTGAAACATAAGTTGTGGTGTAAGAAATAACTTTTGTGGTTGTAATACCACCTCCCATATATAAAACTTTAATGCTTTTTCAGATATCTCATATTTACGATAACAATACCTTAAACTTGAACATTTCCCTTGGCGATTCTATTTGGTCATACCATTAGATATCTACGTCTATATATGAGGCCTAGATTTGAATTTAGAACATTTCTATTGGCTGCTAATGCCACGTATAATTAGCACTTAATACCAACTGTCAAACCCCAATCGATTACCTCCTCCACCTCCATGCTCAAGCAATCACTTAATACAAATGAGGTTTCATCATCTCTGAAATCAAGTTCTTAATTTTATGTAAGACCGGGTATGCTTTGTGTTCAAGCTTATTAGTTGTGATTAACAAATTCGCGATCACTAAGTTCAATTACCCATGACTATTGACTGCTTTATAGTATTTGACTTTAGCTTTAGGCGTTTGGGTTTTGGGGAAATTAGGGTTCTTAACATCTGTACTATTACTTTACACGCTATATACCGTTGCGTAGCTCTCAAAAAGAAGAACACAAAGCTACGAACCAATAACTATATATATACAATTATATAGGTCCAAAGTTGGTGAAAAATCATTTATCACAACTTTTTCCAACAATTATTACTTACTGTTGCCAAAAAAAAGCCTATTATAGCTGGATTTGTGATGGTGTGTAGGCTCAAGTTATGTTGTCAGAGATCTATCCTTGTCGTGCTCCAAAAATGGGTGCTTCTTATTGGGATCAAATTTATGAAATTGGAATAATTTCAGTCGCTAAACGACTTCTCAAACGTCTACAAGAATTATGGGGAGCGTGTTATAGGTGCAACTGGCTTCCACAATTGTTTTATCATTTTCCATTTTTTCAAACAACACATTTTCAACTTAAATTCATATATTATAGCCCATAGCAGACATTGGCCCATTTTGGCAGCATCTAATTTCAAACACGATAGGGTCTGTTTTTTTACATTAGTTGAAAATTAAAATAAAAAACACATTTTCAAACTAGCCCGACCCGCCCATATTGGCAGTTATGGAGAAATAATGATGGCGTTTTTTATGAGGTGTTTCAGAAACTCGGTTTCTTCTTTGCAGGAGTTGTGCAGAATCAATTGGGATTAATTAGAAATCTTACAAATGTTAAAGTTCTTTCTGAATGGGGCATCCTTTTCTTGGTTACTTTATCATTTTCTGTATTTTAATTTTTTTAACTTTTTTTTTGTCTTGCAAAAAGTTTGTTGGGATATAAGCATTCTATTATTGATGTTGCAGTTAATACTGATGAAGACTTACTGAAGTTGGGCAGAAAAGAAAAGTTACTACTGATCTTGGAGTTACTACTGACGATCGCAAATACTACTGATGTCTATTTATGGTGCTGATCGTGTCCGAGATTTTAGTTTAGTTAGTTTAGAATGCATATCTTTTTGTAATTCAATTGTAATCGTATCCTAGAATAACTAGGTTAAAGTGTTAGGCTTCAAGGACTATTATATAGTTCCTTACGAATTGTAAACGTACGTGTGCATTGATCGATAATTAATATACATTGAAGCTTTTTGTGATAAACTGTGTTCTTGATCATTCTTATTCAATTACAGTTTACATTGTTCTTAATCTAATAACAAGAGTGTTAATCCGCTGTAACTTCTCTTTGTTAGTAGATCTGTGATTCAATAACTTGTTTAAGTTATTCGATCCTGACAAGTGGTATCAGAGCGTTAAGGTTCTAGATCTAATAAGTCTCATACTTTCGAAACTATAATTGTTAATCATGTCTGATAACAATGAAAGCACACAGGCAAACAAAATTCCAATTCTCACTCCCAATAACTTTGGGATGTGGAAGAACAGAATCAAGCAGTACATGCTTATTACTGATTATTCCATGTGGGAAGTTGTTCTTGAAGGCAACAAAACCATTCAGACTCAACTCACAAGCTCATCAACCGAATCTGACAAACTCAAGAGTGACAAGGAAAAGAAGGACAGAGGAATCGAATTAAAAGCCTTAAGCACTCTTTTGCTTACTATTCCCAATGACTATCAACATTTATTTGTTGAATATGATGATGCTAAGAAGCTGTGGCAGGCATTGGAGAAAAGGTTTGTTGGCACCAAAAGTACTAAAAGAAACATGAAGTCTGTTTTGAAGCAAGACTTTGAAAACTTCAAAAGACAGAAGAATGAATCATTGTCACAAGTTTTTGATCGATTCAATAAACTTATTGGTGAACTCAATCAAGTTGGTGTTAAACCAGACAATGATGATGTCAACAGGAAGTTCCTCAGATCTCTTGGTGAAGAATGGTCTATGTATACGGTTATATACAGACAAGGAGATGCATTGGAAGAGAAGGAGCTTGATGAACTATACAATGAACTAAGAGCGTTTGAATATGAGGTAAGTAATAAAACCCCTACTTTACCTTCAAACAATGCTGCTTTTGTTTCTAGTACAGGAACAGGTTAGGATGCTACAACTGGAAAGAATGTAGAAATTGAAGATGTAGCAAGAGAATCCTTCTTTACTAGTCATGTACACACTGCATTGATTAGTGAAGATGTGGAACAACTCAATCCTGATGATCTGGAAGAGATGGAAATCAAATGGCAGATGGCAATGCTGAGCTTGAGAACTAAAAGATTTCTCAAAAGAACTGGTAGACAAAATCTGACCTTCAATAAAGGTGATCGTGCTGGATTTGACAAAACCAAAGTCAAATGCTACAACTGCAATAATTTTGGTCACTTTGCTAGAGAATGTCCTAGCAAAGATCAAAGATCAAATTATAACAAAAACAGCACTTCAAACTCAACTGCATTGGTATCTCAAGAGGGTCAAGGTTATGACTGGAGCTTTCAAGCAGAGGAACATCCTCAAAACCAAGCCCTTCTGAATCTACTACTGAGGTACATTCTAAATCTTGCACATAAAGAATTAGAAAAACTAAATAAAGAAACTCTTGATGAGATGATTTTAAACAGAATTAGAAGAATTGAATTTAATGGTTGCATTGCTGATCTTGAATATCAAATCAAAATTTATAAAATAACTGATCAAAAGATAAAAGATGAATTATTACAAACAACTTATGATAAAGAACATGCTGAGTTAAAATTAAAAGAAACATTAATCAAACTAGAAAAATGTCAGTTGGAATTAGAACAAAATAAATTAACTATTAAAAAATTTGAAAGAAGTTCTAAAATAATTGATGAATTAACCAGCAATCAAACCACTGAGAAAGTTGTTCATGGGGTTGGATATCATGCAGTTCCACCTCCAACTAATTTTATTCCTCCTCTTAAGTCAAGCTCAGTAAGAATATTAAACGAATTAAAATTAGAAAGTCAAACTGAAACAAGTAATGATTCATCTGATGATGATCAAACAATTAACTCAACTGATATAAGTTTTCATACCACACAAAGTCAAAATGAATCCCCTAAATATAATTCAGAAAATATACCAACTATTTTAAGAAGGGGAAATCAAAGAAATTTAAACCAGTTGAAAGAACAAAGAAAGCCTGAAAGTGCTAAAACAACAAAATTAACATGTTTAATTTGCAAAAAAGTTAACCACTTAGCAAAGGATTGTCACTTCATTCCAACTAACTGCAACGAATATAAGGAATTCAAATAAAACAAAGAAAAATTAAAAGAATTGAAATTAAAACAAACTGCAGAAGCTAAAGAAATTAAAAATCCACATGTTGAACTCCCTAAATTTGGAAGAACTGCACAAAGATTTGTGAAAAATATCGGACATGGAAGTCCTAAAAGGAGTAATTATTTCAAACATAATGGAAAACAAAACCAATTTCCAAGCTACTCAATTTTTTCAAACATCAGTAGGAACTATTCCAGGTGTACTACTGGTAAAAACCCTAATTACAATGTCTGATAATGATTTTACTTGAAAATTTTCTTAACTTTTTTTTTACTTGAAAAAAGTCGCGCACACAGAGATAGATGGCAACTTAAAATACATGTAATTCCAATTGACATTCTTCTAGTTTGATTAATGTTTCTTTTAATTTTAACTCAGCATGTTCTTTATCATAAGTTGAAGTGTAATGCAGCTTCTATTCCACGTGTAATGCAGCTTCTATTCCACCTGTCGAACCAATACTCTCTCTACCGGAAGTTACACTTTCATACCTCCTCCATAATAGGGGCTCGAACTGTCCTAATCCCGTGTAAAACGTAATCTTTACCATTTTTAAAATTTTACAACCATATATTCAATCGTTTATATAAATCACTCCTAATAGCCCCATAATATATAAGCCATTCAACAGATGAACAAAAACACTTACAATTTTAAAGACTATTCCCTCTCCCTGCGTGAAACGAACAGCAACAGGTAAACTTTATGGTTCATTCGTTTAAAATCAAACCAAGTCACCTACCCTTTCATCATCAGAAAACAATTTATTAGTTGATTTCGTCGTTTTAAACACTGCAAGTTATACTGGAGTCTATTTTTTATCTTTTTTCTTAAAATAATCCTTTAAGAAAACGCTCTAATACGATCAGAATACTGCAAACTCGGTCGTAATTGTTACAACCTTTTCACCCAATTTTAAACGTAGTTTACACCGGATTATGAACTGCAGTTTTTTAAGTTTTTTGAAAAAAGAATGTAACTTGCAAACTGTATTCGATAACAAATGGTCAAGAATTTTATGAGGTCAACTTTAAACAATTCTTTAAAAAAAACTTACATCACGAAAATAAACTTGCATTTTCTCTAAACAGGGGAACATATATGAAACCCATAACTGTTTTAATGTTTTTACCACCTCAATTTTACTGGAGTTATTTTAATAGAAACACTATTTTAAAAAACAGTTTACATAGAAACTGCAGTATTAATTTATCTGTGTAAAA
Organism: Calendula officinalis; assembly: GCA_963853835.1. NCBI lineage: Eukaryota > Viridiplantae > Streptophyta > Magnoliopsida > Asterales > Asteraceae > Calendula > Calendula officinalis. The sequence continues at coordinate 12,342,378 of OY970828.1, read as the reverse complement.
AGTCAAACTCCAGTTAAATTTGTTTAAATTTTGTGTTGCGTTAAAATACAAACCTTCAAACAACACGAATTTATGTTAAACTGTATTCTAATTTAAAATAATAAAACTGCGTTCCGACCAATTTTAATTTTTTTAAATTTAATACTAATGGAGCCTAATATTTTGTTTTACCTGGCAGGAACCGAACAATCTAATTTTAATCAACAAATACAAATCTGCAGTTTTCCAGGTGAAAAGCCGATCCCTAAATAATATATTTTTTTAATATTGTATTCGTTTATGTTAAACTGCATTCTTATTTAAATTGGTTTCAATTTTTTTGAAAAACATTTTTTATCCGGATTATAAACAACAGTTTAACAAATTAAACTATTTTATGAAATTGTTCTTGAAAAAAGTTGTTTAAGAAAAACAATAATACGAAAATAATATTTAAATGTATCATCAAATAGTTTAGTCAAACTTCTTTATTATTTTGACAAACTTCAGTTCCTAATAAGGTGAAACATTTTTTACATGTCAATATTTTAAACAACACTGTACATATAAACTTCAGTATTATTTTGTTTTTTTAAAATAAACTGCAGTTTGACTTTATTTTTTTAAGTTCTTAAAAGAATTTTTAATTTGTAAATAGTTTAATTTGTGTAAGAGCTTTTTATGAAATAGATACATTTACGCACTGTTTATTGTTTTTATTCGGTAAGATTAAAATAAAAATTTATTAAAATAATAAAGTTAATCAAAATATTTTACGGTTTAAGAAAAACACTAATACGAAAATATTTCTTAAATGTATGATCAAATAGTTTAGTCAAACTTCTGTATTATTTTAAAAAGTTAATCAAAATATTTCACTGTATTATTTTAAAAAGTTAATCAAAATATTTCACTTTAATTTAACACTGTTTATTTGTAAATAGTTTAATTTAACACTGTTTAGTCAAACTTTGTAATTTTTACGGTTTAAGAAAAACACTAATACGAAAATATTTCTTAAATGTATGATCAAATAGTTTAGTCAAACTTCTGTATTATTTTAAAAAGTTAATCAAAATATTTCACTGTAATTTAACTGTTTCGTTACTGTTTTTATTATTTTGAAGTTTATAAACATTTATTTAATTTTTTTATTTTTAAAACAATTAAAGCATTTTGAATTTTATACTAACCGCAAATTACTTTGTAACTTCAGTATGAATACCAACACCGACAAAGGAAAAGCAAAGCTGAATCACCAGAAAACACCTAATTCATCTGGTGGCAATCTGAGGCGTTTGGAAAGTCAAGGTATATCAATAGGGTCTCGAAGATTTCGTCCCACTGAAAATTCAAACCAAAGTCCTGTTAACACTAGAACAGACCAAGGTAAATAAATTAATAAAATACATTTTCAAATTAGTTGGAATATATAACATTATTAACTTCTAAATGTTTATTTCAGATACCTTTAAACAGAAAACCATTAAACCAATAGGGAAAATAGATGCGGGTCTACGGAATATATCTGTTCGGGGGAGATGTCTTTCAATCTGGCATTGCCACCGTAAGAACGAACCGCATAACCCTTATTCTCTAGACTTAGTTCTGCATGATGATCAGGTATAATTGTCAATACATCATATAAAACTTTTTGTCCAATTAAATTAATTAAAACATGCTTAAACTTTTGAAATTTTGCAGAATGATCGAATCCAAATTTGGATCAAGAAAGAGTTTATGTATAAGTTCGAGCCGCTTTTCGAGGAAGGAAGTGTTATGAGATTTCAAACTTCACTATGTATGAGAATACTGGAATTTTCCCTTTATTACCAGATAAGTATAAACTTGCATTTGGATTCAACACGACTGTTACTCGAATTGATCAAATTGATGACAATTTGTATAATTTACTGCTCGAACCTTATACTGAGATAAAGTCGGCAGATCGTACTTATGCTGAAAAAGACGATGTTGGTACGTCATATTTATTTTTTAAATTTAACTTTTATATAATATTTTTATCGCATAGATATGTTTTTTTTATACAACTGCTTTGAAATATTTTTCTCTGTTTCAGATGTTATTGGCTCTGTTGTTGGGATTATGTAGATTGTAAAGGTAGCCACGCAAAGTGGTATGAAATTTCGACTTACTGTTGTGGTCGAGGATAACATGTACGTAATATTGAGATACATATTTATATACAATATGAATTATTATAAGATATTTATAACTAATTAATTAAATAATTAAAACAGGGGAGAACAGCTTGATTTAACATTTTGGGAAGACTGGGCCACGATGTGGAATGATTATGCAGCGAATCCAGAAAATTTTGGACATTTTGTCGTGTTACTATAGCTTGGCAAGGTTAAGTACTATAAAGGTATGATTTACATCAAAATTATCACACTTAAACAAAATAATCTCATTTGATACAGTTTGTTAATTAAAAAATCCGTAATATGTAGCATATTGATGTTTGTTAATTTTTTTGTTACACACACAATGCAGAAGCACCGGCGGTCCATAATGCTTTGTTCGGAACAAAGATAACTATTGATCAGAATCACCCCGCTATTCTTGCTTTTAAAACAGAGTGAGTAACATTTATTATTGTCAAATATTTTGGTTCTAAAACCATAATTACATTAACATTTGTGCTTGGTTTATTATTGTATTTCAGGGCTGAAAATCAGGAGGATTATGATCCAAACCAATTCAAAATTGAGTTCTTCTCACCTGATGCTAAAGTTGTTACCATAGACGATTTCATTAGGGGTTCGGTTAAAAGCATGGTGGGTCATATTCATCAGATTCAATAGGTATTTAAAACCGTAGTCCAATAACTAATACAATAATACATCTACCTACTTATGGTTTCATTTAATTTACTCTTATAATTTTATTAAAATATACAGGATTCCCACTGCATCGTCTTTGCTACCATTCATTGTATACACGAACAAATGGGATGGGCTTATATAGCACGCAAGGAGTGCAGCAAAAAAGTGAAAGTAAGATTAGCGAATAATCGCCATACTACTTACGAATGCGAAGACTGTGGGGCTAGACAAATCGTTTCAAGGCTGTACAATTTCCCTAATAATACTAATATTTGAATCCCGTTTTATAATGCAATGTTTTTTCCCTTTTTTTACTGTTTATTATTTTTTGATTAACAGATTTAGGGTGGTTGTAACAGTCATCGATGAGACTGGTACGGCACAAGTTGTGTTTTTCAACAGCTATAGGTTCACAAGTTGACCGGCCTTACTGTGTGGGACTTAATTGACAAATACGGAAAGGATCCGTCCAAGTACTACCCCGATGAGTTGAATATGATTCTCGGTAAAAAATTATTGTTAAAGTTGTGGTATTCTAAAGAAAACCATGGCAAGAATAACCACACATACCGATGTGATGGTATGTCGGACGATCCTCAACTCATCAATCATTTCAAAAACAATTTCATCGAAGACAATGTAGTGGCTGATGTTGTGGATGAGGTAACCTATGCTACTTTATATTTTACGAAAAACCATAATTATGATCCAATTTGTATTATTTTAATAATTATTTGATTATCTTTTTTCAGCCGGAGGATGAGCCATTGGAGGATTTCAACACGCCTTCAAACTTGATAAAGAAGGTTAGCATGGCTGATGTTAGTGTGAAACGTGTGCTCGACATGCACACACCTACTTCGGGTGATGGTGCTTCTGGCAGCGGCACTTCGAGCAATAAGAAACGCCGTGTGTTTATAAATCTGGATGATCTTGACACGGATTCTGACGATGAGAAGGCTAACAAAAGCTCGGAGGGGTTGGTTCAAGTCAAGATCGAACCGGAAGAATGAGAGGCATCACATTGCGTTTCTTGCCTTTTTTTATACATTTTTTAATGTTGGTTATCCTATGAAATTTCGGAATTTTTTAGACACAATTGGGGGGTGATTTTTTTTAGACTTTTATTATTATAAACTTTTTCCCTTTTTCGGTATTTCATGTGGTGCTTTTATTAGTTTGGTAAACATATTTTGGTTAGCACAATTAATTTTTAGTATTAAACTATTTTGGTTTACCATAATTGTGAGTTTTATAATATAAGAAGAATTAATTTTATGTTAATTTCTATGTCACTGAATTAGATCAAATTGCATAAAATTCAATTATTAATATGAATTAACAATTTTTTTTTGAACAACAAAAAGAAGGCAACGGGATGAGCTTCGGCATTGCCATCACCCCCCCCGAAGACCTCCACACTAACATTAACACTTGAGCCTAGCAAAGAGCTAGACAAAAATTAATACAAAGGGTTTTTCAACCAGTCGTCCCACGAAATCCTAAATTTATGATTTCGATGAGACAACCATGAAAAGGAAAAAACACGAATACAATCAAACAAATCCGACTTTTTAACTCTACCACTATCGAATAAAAAAGCGTTTCTATATCTCCACAGCATCCAAGAAGTAGTAAACCCAATCACTTTAAACTTTATCTTCCGATGGCTTGCGTTTGGAATATTATCACATGAATCAAACCATTGTTGATAATTGCTGGCAACATCGACAGTCCCCAAATCGCACCACAAATATACCGTCTTCCAAATCTGGATCGCAATGTTGCATCTGAAAAATAAGTGATCCACCGATTCCACACTACCATGACACAAAGGGCACGCAATAGCTTCTATCTCCAAACCTCTTCTAGATAAATTTTGCCTAGTCGGAAGACGGTCCAACGACAACCGCCAAACAAAAATATTAACTTTAATTGGAACTACCGTGCACCAAAACGATGTATACCCTACACCCGGAAAAATGGAATTATCAATTATTCTTCTAGCCCCTGCCACCGTAAAAACCGAATGTGGATCTAAAGACCAACATACTTTATCATTTCCTTCACCAAAATTAACAGTACTAAGAATCGAAATTAAATTCTCATATTGATCCAATTCCACACCACCCCTCAACTCTCTTCTCCAACTCCAAACCCAAACACCATCCACCCTTTTCTGATTCACCAAACTTCCGTTTTCCAAATCAAGTCGGTATAGCCGATTGAATTTTTCCGCAAGAGGCATTGGATCTACCCAAATATCGGTCCAAAATTTGATCTTATTGCCACTAACAAGATCATAACGGATGGAGTTGTCATGAATAATATCACTATCATGCAAGTATTTTATAGCACCAATAATACGTGACCACGTACCTTTAAAATTAGAGTTCGAATGTTGATGGTAAAAACCTCCATTCTCACCATAAATAGCTTTGATAACACGACACCATAACGCCCTTGGCTCACTAAAAAATCTCCACTTCCACTTAAGAAGAAGAGCTAAATTCAACGATTTAAGACTTGCTATATTAAGACCACCTCTCTCTCTCTAGGTGCAATAACATTTTTCCAAGCCACCCAACTTAACTTCTTCTCTTGGTCATCACTTCCCCAAAAAAACCGAGCACGCATCCGTTCCAATTCCTAAATAATCGCTTCCGGCATTCTAAATAAAGACATCCAATAAATACCAACACTTCCAAGAACCGACTTAATAAGAGTTAATCGACCCCCACTTGAAAGCATCTTTACTTTCCAAGACGACAATCTCTTGCGGAAAGTTTCCATAATATTATCCCAACTAAGCTTCCTCGACATATTAGCTGCTGTCACCAAGCCTAAATATCGACACGGTAACGAGCCTGCCGCACAACCCATCCGCACCGCCATCGCCTCAATAGCGTCATTACTCACACCCACACCGTATAAATTTGATTTTTGGACATTGATTTTCAAGCCGGACACATTATAAAAATCATTAAATGTGTGAATAATATTATCCATATCATCTTCGTCCCACCCCGTTACCACAATAACATCATCGGCATAAAAAAAGTGAGACAATTTGAGATTTTCATTCCCAATGGAAACCCCTTTAATACGAGATTCTTCAACCGCTTTTTCTAATGAGAGATGTAATCCCTCCATCGCCAGAATAAACAAAAAAGGAGATAGCGGGTCGCCTTGCCTTAACCCCCGGAACATATAAAATTCATCCGTAGGACTACCATTTACCAGAACCGAAAGAGTGGCGGAAGAAAGACAAGAATGAATCCACTTTCTCCACTTAATCCCAAATCCCATTTTACTCATAATAATGTCTAAATACTCCCAACTTAACGAATCATACGCATTCTCAAAGTCAACTTTAAATAAGAGCAACTTCTTCTTTTTCTTCTTGTACCACTCAATAATTTCATTAACCATTAAAGGACCGTCCATAATTTGTCTTCCTTTAATGAAAGCAGATTGCTCGTGACTCACCACACAATCAACGACCTTAGCCAACCGCAAAGCCAAAATCTTTGCAATAATCTTATATTGCAAACCAATCAAAGAGATGGGCCGATAATCTTTTACCGACGAAGGGTTATTCACTGTTGGAATAAGGGTGATAAAAGAAGCATTACACCCTTTCGGTATATGACCCGTATCCCAAAACTCATTAATCGAATTCCATAAATCATCCTTCACCAAATCCCAATATTTTTTAACGAACCTGAAATTAAACCCGTCCGGGCCTGGAGTTTTGTCACAACCGCAACTCCAAACCGCCAACTTAAGCTCCTCGAGCGAGCAAGGCTGCTCCAACCCCAAAATTTGCGGCTGCTCAAGTTTTTTAAACCGAGCATCATCAATATCCGGGGTAGACGTTACCAAAAGCTCAAATTTGGAACAATAATAATCACGAAATATGGATTTAACCATAATCGGGTTCGTATGCCACTCTCCATCAACCATAATACCTTGTACCATATTGCGTCGTCTCCTTTGTTTTAAAAGACCATGGAAAAAAGCGGAATTTTCATCCCCCTCAACATCCCATTTCACTTTAAGCTTTTGTAACGAATCCATATTCTCAAGACGTTCCATCTCTTTAAGGCTTTTTATCAACACTAGTCTAGCTTCCTTTTCCTCATCCGTTGCCACCCCACTCTCCATACGTTCTTCAATAAACGACAACTTGCCTTGGGTTTCCTTGAATAAACGCTTACGGTTATCAAACATCTTTTTGGCCCAATCTTTACTTTTGGTTTTCACATGCTTCAGTTTTTCTTTCATCTTAACTAAAGCCGACTGATTTGTAGGATTTGAACCGCCATAACTTGAAACCACCACCTCGTGATACTCATCCATTGTCATCCACGAATTAAAAACCCTGAAAGGCGAAGGACCATAATCCATTTTCTTAGACGAAAGGAAAATGGGACCATGATCAGAATATTTCCTATCCAAAGCAACAACCTTCAAATCGGGGTCACTATGAACCACGTTTTCAGAAATCAAAAAACGATCCAATTTGCTCATTTTGGAACCCGATTTATTCATCCACGTGAACTTCCTACCACCAATATCCAGATCAACTAAGCCACAAACGTCAATAAAATTATTGAACCTTGTAGCTCCTACCGAATTGAAGATAGAACCGATCCTCTCCGACTCTACTCGCACTTCATTAAAGTCCCCAAAAATCACAAACTTGAAGTCTTTTCCTTCCATATACTCCTGTATTTCGTCCCAAATAACACCCCGAGCAACAACATTTTGTGGCGCATATATGTTGATAATGGACATCTTCTCAATAATACCAACCCAATATCCTTCGACAATAACAAAATTTCTGCCACAAATAATAGAATGTTTTTTTAAAAACTGCTGTATCCCAAATAGACACGATACCACCCGAATGCCCGCGAGCAGAACTACACGCGAACTCAAACTGATAATTTCCCCATATAGATTTAAAACGAAATAAATCCGGCTTCGTCATCAACGTCTCCTGAACACCCAAAAAGGAAACACTATTCTAAAAACATAAGTTTTTTATCCACTTCCGCTTATCCGCCGAGCCCAAACCTCGGGCATTAATCGACATGATATCAACATTTAAAACTTCCATCCTCACCAATCCTGTCTTCATTATTCACCTCTTTTCTAACACCATCATCACTTCTAAATAAGATACCACAAGAATAAGTATGACACCGACTATCAATAAATATCTTCCCTTCTTTTATCTGCTTCTTAATCGACTCAAATCCCGGTGGACAACTGATAGAATTGATTTCACTATCACAAGATTTATTTTCACCGTATTTTTCCATATTGCTATGTCCATCCAGATTCTGCTCCCCATGTATCTGATTCTCGGGAATCTCTACTCCCACTGAACTCTCCACCCCCTTATCGCCATTGGTATCTACTCTACTGCCTTGTTCCATCTCCTTCGCGAATTCCCCCACTAAAATTCCAACATCTTCCTCTTCTGATCCCGATTCCTCTTCACTAACCGATTCATCCTCCTCGTCAAACACTTGATCAGTATTCTCATCTTCTTCCTGTTTATTTTCCGATACATTAATCTTCCATATTTCTTTTTCTTTTACTCTTACCACAAACGTAGTTTCCGCCACCTCTACATGAATACATTCATGAATTAAATTCATCTCTTTAGTATTAATGCATAATCTGCCACAGCTTGGATCATCACTCGACAAATCATCAAAAAACATAAACTTTCCCCAAATATTCCCAATCTTTTTATACACCTCAGACGTCCAAGCACACAAAGGAAGGCCGTCGATTTCAATCCATACCATTCGTTCATCAACTACAAAGTTACTACGCACATGCTGAACGTCAACAAACATATGTGTCAAATCCATATTTTTAAACCTCATACAAGCATTTTGCGACTTAAAACCGATCCACACCCATAAACCTCCAATGTGATGAATCTCCACGTCCAAAAAAACTTCACTATCCATGTGTGCATGAAGGTTTTTAATAAGACCTACCTCTCTCACCTTAGCCAGAACGATCAAAGCAGAATCATCAATCTTAATAAGATCTTTATCGTCTACAACCAATTTCTTCACCTCCTTCACCTGATCAACCTTACCAGACCCCATGTAGTTACTTTCCCTACCATTATGATTGTCAAGGGTTTGCTTTCCCGCAACAACCGACGCATACGAAGAACCTGTCTTGAAATTACCAAGGTTATCCTTCACATTCGTGTTAGCAGCATAACCAGTATGGTTCGACATAGAGCGAACCCCATTCTGATTAGCCAAAGAATGACGAGGCCTGTTAAATCGAGCTACAGAGACATAAACATGAAACGAACCCATCCAATTAGACGAGAGTTGTCTCGCAAACCCTAATTCATCCTCGATACCTAAAAAGCGAATAAAGCCAAATCTTTTCCCGAATTTCGATACCTTTTTGGGAATGAAAACATCTACGACCTTCCCATGCATCTTACACCATTCCCACAGGTCAGTTGTAGATAACGAATTAGGAAAATTCGTAATATAAAAGGATGATGCAATCTTGTCCACCGACTTCTGATATGGATTCTGAATGTTTTTTTCTCCGCCTCTTGAATTATCGTTCTTTTTTCCAGCCCTCCACATCCAGCCTTCAGAATCAATACGATGTTTGTAACCCATCGCCGAACAGATTATAGCCCAAACCAGCCCCCCCTCCCTAGGTTCACCGGAGACACGCTCAAAACGCCGCCGGCCGCCGTATAGGGTTAGGGTTTTTTCGGTTCCCCAGCAATAAAGCACTATGTTCAAACAATATGAATTAACAATTAACATATGAATTAATAAAAAACGAATTAAATATCGTGATTAGTAAAATATTTAATATGAATTAATAATCATTATAAATTTCCAAAAACCATTTAAAAACAAATAAAATATTGTGATTTTTATGGTTATTAAAAATATTTAAAAAGTAAACTCAAAACAAACAGTATATGTTTTTTCTTATTTTTTTATGGTTATTAAAAATCCAAGTTTCCATTCACAAGATCCGTTTAAATGTTGATAACTACCAAAATGTTATTAAAAATATTTAAAAAGTAAACTCAAAACAAACAGTATATGTTTTTTCTTATTTTTTTATGGTTATTAAAAATCCAAGTTTCCATTCACAAGATCCGTTTAAATGTTGATAACTACCAAAATGTTTAAAATTGGCAAATCCGTTTTTTTGGTGGATTAAATTTTCGTGATGTACAAACAAATATCCCTACATAATTAAGATATTGACTTCAACCAAAATTATGCAATACCAAAATTATAAGGAAACTAAACCAAAAAATAGACACTCTAATTCAGTGACCAATCTTCTTTCAACCGTGGATGGAAACTTTGATTTACTCCAAATCCGGAATTTTTACCATATTAGGAGTGATTTACTCCAAAAAATAAGGAAACTAAATCAAAAAATAAGGAAAATTATTATCTAAATTTTATGACCCCAACAGGGTCATTCAATAATCAACTAAAATACCGGATTTTGAGTAAAAATCAACTTGCATTCCCCTAACTCCGTGATTAGATGTAATCTTTACCATCTTTAAAATTTTGAAACCATATAACCCTAATATATAAACCATACAACAGATGAACTTAAACACTTACAATTTTCGGAAGGCTATTCCATCTCCCTGCGTGAAACGAACAGCAACAGGTAAAATAATGTGCTCATTCGTTTAAAAAAACATACGCTTAATTGGACCGTTTACTCCACTGTGAGCAGTCGTCTCATCCATTAGACAACCGCTTGATTCGAATTTCAATGCCTAAACATCATCATTAGAAAAAAAAAAGTTATTATCTAAATTTAACACTTGAATTAAACTGCAGTTTTTTAATGGAGAGATTAATGATCTGTTATTGACTCTTACTTTCAGCAGCTCAGTATCAAGGCCAGACATAGGCTTAATCGGTTATGTGCACTCCAGACAATTGAAAAATCACGTTCAATACAATGTATGATCTGTAAAATTTATGCTTTATTTATTGATAGAATAAATACCAGCTAATTTAACTGATTCTCAAGCTGTTATTGACTCTTAAAAAACTGCAGCTCGGTATCAAGGTTGATTCTGTACACAGCCAGTCCTTCATAACTTCCAGCCCTCCAACTTCTTCAATATGCAACAATTAGAAGGTATGATATTTATACTCTTAATTTCCTTCGTATATCATTCCGGTTAACTTTTTTATCATTTCACTTTGTCCCCTTGTGTGTTTATTTGTTATATATAAAAAAAATCTCCGGCTGATAAAATAAAAAAATTTTTAATTAAGAATAAAAAAGAAGAAACAAAAAAAGATAAATTATTATACCTGCTGCTATGATAAAATATTAGTAATAGCTTCCATTGCACTTTGTCCCCTTGTGTGCACTTTGTCCCCTTCGTATTATACCTGCTGCTATGATAAAATATTAGTAGCAGCTTATTTTGACAATGGAAGATAAACTCAAGTAGACTTATTTTCGAATAATATTAATAACAACTCAAGGAACAGTTTCTGTAGAAAAATAATAACAGTATAGGTGTCAAACATGTTTTAAAAATATGATGAGATAGATAGTATAGTAAAGTAGTTAATTATTTTTAATCTACTCTGAACATGCATCAAACTGAATATAATACATTAATAATTATTAAGAATATTAACAGTATTAAGCAACTGTCATTTAGATAGTTAATCAAAGTTTCTATAAAATGGTATAGGATAACATATTTAGATAGATACTAATAGATAGTTAATATGAGATGACTTTCATAGCTTCAATGTTATAATTTAGATAGTTACTAATAGCAAGTGTATTACTCCTAACGGTTTTACATATTTAGATAGTTACTAATATATACTTACTAATATACATTAATAACTGATAGATAATATAAAATTAAAAATAATATTTCACTGTAATTCCACATTTAGTTATTTTTCAGAATGACTAAATTAGCTGTGAAATAATCTGTTTAGCCCGTTTGACACATTTAGTTACATTAATAACAGTATATGTAATTTAGTTATTTTTTTTAAGCTTCTATGAAATTTGACTTTTTACTCAAATCTGAATATGATACAGTTATTAAGTTTTAATTTTATTAATTTTAATTATTTAAATTACATATTTAAGCACTATTCGATTTGACGATAAAAGTCAAACTGAAAACATTTCCAAGGTTGTAAGATAAACTTCAGTTTTTATTAAACTTGATTTTTTTATAACAAAATTGTATCTTTTTTCAGCCCTATTCTTATTGTTGTTTTCCTATAAGATATAACATATGTAGATATCACACTAATTCATGATACCAAATCATCACGACAAAAAAAAAGGAATACAGATGACAATTGAACCATCAGATCAAACCTAAATGATTATCGATGAAAGGAAAAATGCTTACCAATGAAGGCTTGCTAATAATTTCATTGCTATAGTCCCAAAACCTTTGTCTTTCAACGATTTTCGAGCTCAGGTCAACATCGTATTCATCATCGACAGTTTTAAAAATTACGCCGAAATAAAATTTAGGGTTTTCTCTTGGCAGTCTTTGCTTCTTCTTCGTCGATCGATCCATGCCCGAAATGTTCCGGAATTCCAAACATCATGCCCAATTTCAATTGAGAATTAGTTTATCGAAAGCCCTGGAACACGATCGAAAACAAAACCCGATTAGGTGAAAATGTAGGAAATGAGAAAGTGCTTATTTCGTGAGATTGTCTATTGTGGAGAACAGTCTGTATCATGACCTGTATTGGATTTCTTGACCGAGCCCATTTAAACGGATCCGAAATAATAGATATAACATTTTTTTGTTTTTAGCCCAATCTCCAAGTTTGTTTACAATTTGATTTGTTGTGTGAACATTCCATTTTAGCCCAATATCCAACACGAACTCGATCTTAAATGTAATTTAACTACAAAATTTAAATTTATTTATTATGTTAAAAAAATGGGCTAAAATATAACATGATATTTTTCGGATTGTTATAGGTTGTATAGATATACCATTACTCATTATTCCATTAATGGGCTACATATAACTTGGTCATTTATTTTATTTATTGTTAATTTTCTACAGATATTATACATAAATATTGAACGATGGAAACAAATACAAAATTAAGAGGAAAAAGAAAAATCACAGTAGAAAACGATGAGAATCATTCAGAAAATATTAAACGGGTCATAGTAGAACCTCAATTGCATGGTCATTGCTCTTCGTCCAAAACAGCAATAGATGATATCTCTAAAAGACCGCCTGGAAGGCGTCCAAAAAAATGTAACTTTATTTATTAATTACTTAGTGGTTAATATATTATATTATAATTAAAATCTTTATTTCCTAATAAATAATTTAATCACATTTTATTTATTTCAAATATGAGCTTTGCCAAATGAGAATCCAAATGTGGTAAGGGAACCCGGAAGACCTGTCGGAAGGAAACCACTTATGCCAATTAGCAAAGGTATGTAATTTTTTTGCCAATACCTACATTAATAATATTTGTTTTTTACAACATTACAAATATTGATACGTATTCAACTTTTATACAATGAATTTTTATATAACGGATCTGCTTAATGACATAACAAAACGGCGTCCTGGAAGGCAGTCAGATTGTACAAAAACCTCGATACCGGCCAACAACAATGAATCAAAAGGTATCAATTTAAGGGTTGAAACATTTAATTATTCGTTATTTTTTAATAGCCTAACGTCATAGCTTTTTACAATAAGTGGTGATAAAATCCATACAACTAATTATATAATCATTGTTTATATTGCATTAGGTCCCTCATTTATATCACCAATGCCTATGATAGCTCCACGCATGAGCGACTTATCATGTAAGTAAATTGTATATTAAAATTTTTAAATGCCTTTGCTTATAACAAATATATAATTGTATAACATTTTGTGCTTATTTATTATTATTAATTAATGTAATTAGGTTCACCTTACAATTTGTTTTATCGAAATACCGCTTCTATAAATGGATCATTCGCAACACCACCAACAACTAAATCACCATTTTTAGCGTGTGAAACTCCTAATAGTACAACACAAATGTGCTCATTTTCCGCCACAACAGATGGTACATGTTTCTTTATATATATTTACTAAAGTCTTATATGGATATTTATTAAAAGTTAAATTTTTCTCAGTCAGTGGAGTAATCACCAAAAAGACTTCAAGGTTCAACATCAATACACCCATAAATTTTAATTTAGCTGAAAAAGGTTTGCAATATTTAATATCATTCACATTTAAAACAACGATAATGATTATTAAATTAATTTCCTCTGTATTTTTTATAATTTATTGCCATTTATTATGTCTAATAGGACAACCTTCAAATGCAAAGGAAAAACAGCCTCATAAAAATGTAAAAAATGTGCGGCAAAAAAAGTCAAGTGGAGTAAACTTTACCACCCCTCAACAAGAAAATGAATCTGAGCAAACACCACATGCATTTGTTGGAATTTCAAACGGTATAAACGTATTTTATTATAAATTCCTTTATTTTAAAGTGTACCGTAAAAGTTTGAACAGTAAATCTAATATGCATAACTTTGTAGACTACCTTGACCATGGAGATCCTGATTTTGAATGCGCGTCTTGTGGTGATATGGTTTGGAAGGCTGAGAAGGACCACCAAAATTATTCGAACCCCCATTCATATTCGATATGTTGCATGAGGGGTAAGGTTAAGCTGCCTGTTGACATTATTGAACCACCAAAATTATTGAAAGATCTTATTACCAATCAACATCCAAAGAGCGCTTCTTTTTTAAACAATATACGGCGATATAACATGATGTTTGCTTTCACTTCTATGGGTGCTAAGCAAGACGAGTCCGTTAATGTTGGGCGCGGCCCTTACTGCTTCAGGATAAATGGAGAAAACCCACATAGATTGGGGAATTTGATGCCCGAACCAGGAAACCGTCCTAAATTTTGTCAACTGTATATATATGACACTGAAAACGAGATTCGAAACCGGACACAAGCTGTTACGTAAGCAAACGAAACTAATTAATAGTTGTCGTTGCAATTTTGTAAACAAACCATTTAAATTTTCATATTTATTAAATACTTATTTTTTTACAGCAATCGTAAAATCACGTCAACATCTAATAATGAAATAGACTATCAGCTTACGACCCAGATACGAGACATGCTTGATTCAATCAATCCATTGGTAGCGAAGTTTCGGATGGCTGACCAAGTATTAAGGTCTTCAAAGGACAACAATATTAAGCTAAGACTTATTGGCAGCAGGTCACGAGACGGTAGGAATTACAATCTACCAACTTCATCCGAAGTAGCAGCTTTGATTGTTGGTGATTTTGAAGATACAGCAAATCCTAGGGATATCGTCCTCCACAGGCAAAACGGAAAACTCAAAAAAATAAGCGAGTTGCACGTACTATACCTAGCATTGCATTACCCTTTGTTTTTCCCATATGCAGAAGATGGGTACCGTACTGATGTATACCACCAAGGTGTGACTGATTTTAATGAGAAAAATAAAGACACGCGCGTATCAATGAGGGAGTCGTTCGCTTACCGATTGCAAGACAGGAGAAATCAGTTCTCCATGATACTTAGTGGTAGGAGATTGTTACAGCAATTTGTTACCGACGGTTACTCAATGGTTGAGGTGGAGAGGATGAGATACATAATTACGCAACAAAAAGATTTAAGAACTGAGACTTATGCCAAATTGGCAATCTTGGCGCAAAATCAAGATAATGGTAATGTATTACGTGGTAAGAAATACGTGCTACCGTCCTCATTCACCGGGAGTCCAAGGTATATGATGCAGAACTATCTAGACGCCATGACGATATGTAAGTTTCACGGTTGTCCTAATTTATTCATAACGTTCACGTGTAACCCTAATTGCCCTGAGATTGCACGTGAAATGGACAAGAAAGGTTTGAAATCTGAAGATCGTCCGGATATTATATCTAGAGTGTTTAAAATTAAGCTAGAATGCCTCCTGAAGGATTTCAAGGAAAATCATACTTTTGGCCACGTAAAAGGAGGTAAACATCCAACACATATACTTACAGTTTATATTTAAACGTATAAACATAAACATATATGATTTAATTTATTTTTTCTAAATCACAGTTGTATACACCATTGAGTTCCAAAAGAGGGGTCTTCCAAATTGCCACATATTATTGTGGCTTGAGGCACAAGACAAGATAACTGCTGCATCAAAAATAGATTAATTTATATCAGCAGAGATACCCGACAAAGAACAGGATCCTAAATTGTACCAGATAGTCACCGATCAGATGATGCATGGCCCGTGCGGTGCTGAAAATCCAAGATGCCCTTGCACTGTCAATTTCAAATGTACAAAAAAAATTCCAAAACAATTTAACGAATCAACTATAATCGATGAGGATGGATATGCAGTCTACAAGAGGAGAAATGATGGAAATACTGTAAAGAAAGGCGGTATAGATCTGCACAATGGATATGTCGTGCCATACAATCCAGGTTTGCTTAGAAAATATCAGTCTCATATAAACGTTGAATGGTGCAACCAGATTGTTTCCATAAAACATCTGTTTAAGTATGTGAGCAAAGGACAGGACAGGGTTACTGTTGTTGTGGAGGGCGAAGAGATCGACGAAATAAAAGATTATTATGATTGTAGGTATCTTTCAGCCTATGAGGCAACATGGCGTATATTTCAGTTTCATATTCATAAAAGGACACCTTCAGTCGAAAGGTTGCCATTCCATTTAGAGAACGAACAGCCAATAATCTTTGATGCAAGGCAAAGTATTGATTACGCGTTAGATAAGTCATCAGTGAATGAAGCCAAGTTTATAGCTTGGATGGAACTAAACGATAGAGATCTAGACGCCCGTAAACTCCTGTATGTTGAGATCCCCCAGCATTACGTTTGGAATCAACAGCAACGTATTTGGCAGAAGAGAAAAAGGGGAAATACACTTGGTCGTATACATCATGTCCCGCCCTCATGGGGTGAACTTTATTTTTTACGTGTATTTCTGAACAAGGTAACAGGTCCAAAAAACTGGGATGACCTCAAGGAATGGCGCGGTGTTATTTACCCATCATACAGAGGTGCGTGTTATGCCCGTGGGCTTCTACAGGACGACAAGGAATACATTGATGGGTTATTGGAAGCAAGTTCGTGGGGATGGGTGATTATCTGCGTTCTTTTTTTTTGTCATGCTCCTCATGACTGATAGTATGTCTCGCCCCGAGTTTGTCTGGGAAAAAACTTGGCATGTATTAGCAGAAGATGTGTTATACGTTGAACGAAGAAAGCGTAACCATCCAGGTAATATATTACACATTTCATTTATTTTAATCGCAAATTTTTTAATTATATTTTATTTATATTCTTTCATCCCATTTATCGTTTATTAATGCAGACTTACAACTTTCGGACACACAAAGGATGAATATATGTCTTACGTATATTGAACACATGCTGCTTTGTAAAACAAGAGTTTGAAGTCTTTTTCAAACATGCCATATCCTGATGAGGAATACACGATGGAAAATTACAACCAATTAATATACGACGAGGAATCGTACAACAGAGATGAACTCCGCGAGCAACATCAAACTCTTTATGCCAGCCTTACATCAGAGCAGAAACGTATATACAGAACAGTGATGGACGCCGTTAATAATGAAAAGGGTGGGATGTTCTTCGTATATGGTTTCGGTGGTACAGGAAAGACTTACCTATACAAAACTATATCGGCTGCATTACGTTCCCAAGGGTCAATAGTATTGAATGTTGCATCAAGTGGTATTGCGGCCCTTTTGTTGGAAGGTGGTAGGACGGCTCATTCTAGGTTTGCACGTCATTATTATACTCGACCACAAAATTATAATATTTAATTGTACACTTATGCTATTTGATAACTTTGTACTCTTTCCAGATCTACAATTCCTATTAATGTGGTTGAAGATTCATATTGCCACATATCAGCTGACGGTGACCTTGCTGAGTTGATACGAAAAGCAAAGATAATTATCTGGGACGAGGCACCAATGGTTAACCGATATTGTTTCGAGGCATTTGATAGAACTCTGAGAGACATATGCAGGCAGGACCCTTCGACACCATCAAAAGATGTCTTTGGTGGAAAAGTTGTTTTGTTTGGTGGTGATTTTCGGCAGATTCTACCTGTTATTCCAAACGGCTCTAGGCAAGACGTGGTTCATGCGTCGATCAATGCTTCATGTCTATGTGACCACTGCAGTGTCTTGAATTTAACGGTAACATGAGGCTGGGTTCTGGATCAACTGAGGTTGAAAGAAAAGAAATAAAGGAATTCGCAGATTGGATACTCGATATTGGAAACGGTACTATAGGTGTGTATTTAATTTATTTGTAATTTTTAATAAACATTCCATTATATTTTTTATTAATATCGTCTTTTTTACTAATTAAACAGGTGGCGAAAATGATGGTGAGTCGTCAATAGAGTTCCCGAACAACATGCTGATTCCAGCATCTGATGATAACTTTAGGGCTATTATTCGAGAAACATACCCTTATTTGCTGGATAATCTATGGCAACCCAGCTTTTTTCAAGATAGAGCCATTCTTGCTCCCACGCACGAAATGGTTGACGTAATAAACGAGTGGATGTTGTCTTTAATTCCCGGAGAAGAAAAGACATACGAGTCATCGGATTCGGTTTCTGCTGCAGATGAAGATGATACTATGTTTAACCTTGATATTTACACTTCTGAATTCTTGAACAGTATCAAAATGTCAGGCGTGCCGCAGCATATCTTGAAGTTAAAGATCGGCGTTCTAGTAATGTGTATGCGGAATATTGATCAGAAAGCTGGATTGTGAAACGGAACCAGACTTCAGATATTACGAATGGGGGTAAATATAACTGAGGGTAAATCATATCTGGCGGCAAGGTGGGTACAATTTGTGCTATCCCTCGAATGGTTATTAGTCCTTCCGACAACAAGATGCCTTTCAAATTGAATCGGAGGCAATTGCCTGTTCAGGTATGCTTTGCTATGACCATTAATAAAAGTCAAGGTCAGACGTTGTCTCAAGTTGGTTTGTTTCTGCAAAAACCGGTATTCTCACATGGCCAGCTTTATGTAGTTGTATCTCGAGTTAAGAGCAAGAACGGATTGAAGGTCATTTGTTGTGACAGAGATGGCAATTACACTAATTCAACAGCAATGTCGTTTACAAAGAAGTCTTATTTTGTTTGTAAATTATATGTAATATTTCTTCATGTATCGATTTGTGTAAAAATTCATCATTACATCTATCCATTAGTATGTAATTTTTAAAATTGTTAATCTTTGGTGGTATTTTACTATGTACTAAATTTTGAAGCATACCCGCCCATCGGGCGGGTTATGAAGCTTATGATAAAGAACATGTTGAGTTAAAATTAAAAGAAACATTAATCAAACTAGAAGAATGTCAGTTGCATTAGAACAAAATAAATTAACTATTAAAAAATTTGAAAGAAGTTCTAAAATAATTGATGAATTAACCAGCAATCAAACCACTGAGAAAGGTGTTCATGGGGTTGGATATCATGCAGTTCCACCTCCAACTAATTTTATTCCTCCTCTTAAGTCAAGCTCAGAAAGAATATTAAACGAATTAAAATTAGAAAGTCAAACTGAAACAAGTAATGATTCATCTGATGATGATCAAACAATTAACTCAACTGATACAAGTTTTCATACCACACAAAGTCAAAATGAATCCCCTAAATATAATTCAGTAAATGTACCAAATATTTTAAGAAGGGGAAATCAAAGAAATTTAAACCAGTTGAAAGAACAAAGAAAGCCTGAGAGTGCTAAACCAACAAAATTAACATGTATAATTTGCAACAAAGTTAACCACTTAGCAAAGGATTGTCACTTCAATCCAACTAACTGCAAAGAAATTAAGGAATTCAAAGAAAACAAAGAAAAATTAAAAGAATTGAAATTAAAACAAACTGCAGAAGCTAAAGAAATTAAAAATCCACATGTTGAACTCCCAAAATTTGGAAGAACTGCACAAAGATTTGTGCAAAATATTAGACATGGAAGTCCAAACGGAAGTAATTATTTCAAAAATAATGGAAAACAAAACCAATTTCCAAGATACTCAAATTTTTCAAACATCAGTAGGAACTATTCCATTTTTACTACTGGTAAAAACCCTAATTACAATGTTGTCGGATACAATTACCATAATACTACGATTATGCTAAAAACTCATATTACCCAAATACTACTGGTCCATCAGTAGTAAAATACTCAAAAGCCAAAAACTATGGGTATAAACCTAGGTCAGTAGTAAAACAAAATAGCAGTAATAAACAACAAATGAAAACCAAACATGCATTAAAAGCTCATCCAATTCGTAAATCTTACTCTTCAAACGATGAACCCAAGACAAAACAAGCTTGCGTTCCCAAAATTAACTAATCCATTTATTTTGTGTGCAGAGCATTCAGATCCCTGAAGAAGGAAGAACATGGCACATTGATAGTGGATCCATGTCTTGTTATTACTGATGACTTTTCCAGATATACTTGGGTTTTCTTTCTTAGGACCAAAGATGAAACAAGTGAGATCATAAAGAATCTGATAGTCAAACAGGAAAATACAAGATATCTCAAAGTGAAAGCCATTAGATGTGATAATGGCACCGAATTTAAAAATGTTAATCTAATTAATTTTTGTGACCTTAAGGGTATTGATAGGAAGTACAGCTCACCAAGAACTCCACAACAAAATGGTGTAGCTGAAAGAAGAAATAGAACAATCATTGAAGCAGCCAGATCCATGCTTGCAGATTCAAAATTACCAATAACTTTTTGGGCTGAAGCTGTTAATACCGCTTGTTATGTTCAAAACAAAGTATTAATAGTTAAGCCTCATTTTAAACACCTTATGAACTTTTCAATATAAGAAAACCTTCAATAAATTTCTTAAAATCATTTGGTTGTCCTTGTACAATCTTAATTACAAGAGAACAAATTGGTATGTTTGACTGTAAATCAGATGATGGAATCTTTGTAGGATACTCAACTCAAAGCAAATCAAACATAGTGTTCAACAAAAGGCTAAGGATCATTGAAGAAAGTGTAAATGTATCCTTTAATGAAAACCTAATGAATGAACAAGGAAATGGTCCAGACTGGTTATTCAATATTGATAATCTAACCAAATCGTTTGATGTTAAGTATGAGTGTAATACAAAAGATTCAAACAATCAAAGTCAACAAGGAGGATCATCATCATTCAATGGTAGTCAAGACATAATGAAATATATCCTAGTTAATACTGATCCCACAATTAATACTGAGAACAGTAGCAACTTAGATAACCCTAGCAATCTTGACACCAGTAACAACTCAAATTCTCACGACACTACTGATCCCAGTAGTAATTCAGAAACTCAAACAAATGATGATGAACCAAACAATAATTATGTCAGTACTAACAATGAACCACATGAACTAAATGAAAATCATGTTACTACTGATACCAGCAGCAATGAAGAATCACAACAAAATCCAGAAAATCAAGAAGATACATGGACAGATGCTCATATCCCAGAATCCAATGAGTCAAACCTTGATAGCCAATTAATTGTTGACAAGTTCCCAGTACCAGAACTGAAAATAATCATCCTTTGGACCAAGTCCTAAGTGATGTCAACTCAAATATGCAGACAAGAAGCAAATTCAATTCATCTTTAAATACAAACACTTGTAATATAAGTCTAATCTCTAATGAATGTATGTATGAATGTTTTCTATCGCAGGAGGAACCTAAAAAGATTCAACAAGCAATGAAAGATTCAAATTGCATTATAGCAATACAAGAAGAACTTCTCCAATTCAAATTACAAGTTGTATGGACACTTGTACCTCTACCAAAAGGAAAAAGAGCCATTGGAACAAGATGGATCTTTAGAAACAAGAAAGATGAAAGAGGTATAGTGATTAAAAACAAAGCCAGACTTGTAGCCCAAGGATACACTCAAGAAGAAGGAATAGACTATGATGAAGTATATGCACCTGTTGCAAGAATTCAAGCAATAAGGATCTTTCTGGCATATGCTTCATTCAAGAAAATTAAAGTCTATCAAATGGATGTGAAGAGTGCATTCCTTTACTGGAAATTGAAGAAGAAGTCAATGTTTGTCAACCTCCGGGATTTGAAGATCCTTATGTGTACAAATTTTAAACGTGCAAGTGAAAGCTCTAACCCCATCTCAAATAGCTGTAGAGAAAATTCAAAGATGATTTGGTCAACTTTGTCAGGATCGAATAACTCAAACAAGTTATTAAATCACAGATCTACTAACAAAGAGAAGTTACAGCGGTTTAACACTCGTGTTATTTGATTAAGAACAAGGTAAACTGTAATCGAATACGAAAATATTAAGAACACAGTTTATCACAAAAAGCTTCAATGTATATTAACGATGAATCAATACACACGTACGTTTACAGTTCGTAAGGAACTATATATAATAGTCCTTGAAGCCTAACACTTTAACCTAGTTATTCTAGGAAACGATTACAATTGAATCAGAATAAGATATAAATTCTAAACTAATTCAACGAAGATCTCGGACACGATCTGCACCAAATTTGATCATCAGTAGTAACTGCACCCATCAGTAGTAACTTCGTAGATCAGTAGTATATATGCAATTCTGCCCCATCAGTACTAACGCTTGTAAACTTGTCAGTACCAACTGTAGCATCAGTATTAGAACATTTATATCCCAACAATCTCCCCCTAAACTTATTAATTCACTTTGAATTAATCAAGTTTCTTTTCTTCTTCTTCCTTTTTTCTTTTCTCTTCTAATATAGCAGCTCTTCTTTGATCACCTTCTAATGTCTGCTTGTTTTGTTGTTTTCTTTGTGCAATAATGTATTTACTGTTTCTCTTCACAAAGTAATTATACTTTTCTTGAAACATAGCAAGATCATGAGGTCTCATAAACGAACAAGTTGTGATTTGGAACATTGTTTCTTACTGCCCTCAACCCCTTTGTGAATCATTGGGCTTGTTTGGTACATTGGTCTAATACTGCCCTTAAGCCCTTTGGGTGGATCATTGGGCTTGTTTGGTACATTGGTTTGAAGTTTTTCCATCCTATCCGTCAATTCAGGTTATTGCAAACTACCCTCATCACTGCTTGGTGATGAAATAGGTTGTTTAGATACTCTCTTCTTCCTAGAAGAAGCAGAAGTACCTCCCATTTTGGTTTCTTGGCACCGGGGTCCTTTAAGTGTTGCCTCAAAAGATGAGTCATCACTTAAAGTTACCAAGGTCTGGGTCCTAATGATGTTCTCACTAGCCTGTGCACCCACCTTTGGGGTATCAGTAGTGAGAGCCCTTTCCTCATGCCCTCTCTCCTCCTTGGAGGACAACTCTTGGAGTCTGGGGTCTGACTCAATGGGTCCCCTGATGTCCTTTAAGGAATTTTTCTTCCTTTAATATGTTGTAGAAATTCGTTTGGCTTTAGGTTGGTCTACCTCAGAGTGAAGAGTAGCACTCTGAGGTTTATCTGCATGTACCTGGGACACATTCAGGACATCTGTTTGTGTGGGTAATTGAGTGGACTGTTTGGATTGTGTTTGGGCTGTATTTAGTGGTGGAGTGGGTTGGGGTTCAATGGGGTGGCTTGAACCTTCTCCAGTTGGGGGATGATCATAGATCATGTTTGGGAATAGTGGAGTTTCTTTTCCAGAAAATTTAAAAAGTTTTCTCATGTTTGAGTACACCTTTTTATTTAATTCAGGTGTAATAAAAATATTCTTTGTAATTGAAAGATTTTGAATTTCACAATTTAAAATATGTGCAAGGAACCTTAGATACATTAAAAATTTTGAAGATGATATATTAGCAAGCATTCCTTCAAAGATCATGTTTGAAAAGTTGAATACTTGGCATGTGCACAAACACACAACAGCAGATGCTATTGATTTGTTGAACTCATTCCAAGTACTCTTTTTGGAAGAGATACAATGTTGAATAGTGTGAACAAGAAATTTCCATTGGGGTGAAAGAATACCTTTTTGAAAAGTGACAATGTCCAGTCTTCCTTCATAACCCATATTTTTAAGAGTTTCAACAAGATCCTCCTTAGGAAGTGAAAACATACATGATTCATCATTCAGTTGTACATGTTGTCTTATTGATTGTTCTGTGATGATGATAGTCTTTCAATCTACTATTGATTTGATTTTGGACATATTTGTTTCTTCAATCCTTTCAGCATTTTCCCAGAAGTGAACAAGGTGTTGTTCATAGGCTTTGGGATTGACAGTTAGAGCAAATTTGATGTAAGAGTTCTTCAAGAACATAACGATTGGTTGAAAGTCCTTTGTTCCATCTGGATTCCTTAGAAAGGCACACATATTGTGGAATTCTGAGTATTTGAGATCTGTTTTAACTTCGAGAGATTTTAAAGTAGCCATTTGTTTAATTTTGATCTTTGAAATTGATATTGAGTTTTTTATTTCAGAGAGAGTATGATCTTTTGAGCGATTTGTAGAATGAATTTCTTTGTTACTGATGCAGGGTTTTGATCGAGATTTATAGAAATTAGGGTTTATCATAGGGTTTATCGAATCGAGGTGTGGATAATGCTAAACTAATCGCATTCAGCTATTTATATTTTTCGAATTAACCTGCAAAAAGACCGAAATACCCTTCGAATCATAGCTCAACGCCTATTTTCATGGGGGTTAGTATGGTAAACTGTCATATTTTACAGATAACGGTCGATCAGTAGTAAGTAAGTATCAGTAATAGAAACGTCAGTAGTAACTGTTGTTTTTATACTTAACCTAATTCTAAAGAAATACCCTATCAGTACTAAATTTGTTCGTGCAACTCATAGTCAGTAGTAATGAATAACCAATAGTAAAACATACTTTTAAATATAGATATTGTACAAAAAACTTTACATATATTAAAATAATGAAATTAAGATATTGATTATCATTCCAATACTGCTAACCAAGAAGCTGAACCTTCCTACATCAAATGCTTTTGTAAAAAGATCGGCTAATTGGTTATCAGTATGAATTTTCTCCACTTTTATTAGTTTCTTTTCATTACAATCCCTTATAAAATGAAATTTTATTCCAATATGTTTGGTTTTTGAATGTTTTACTGGATTATTCACAATACTGATAGCACTTTGATTATCAATAAAAATAGGAGTTTTAAGGATAGAGATACCAAAGTCTAGGAGTTGATTTTGAATCCATAAAACTTGAGCTCAGCAAGCAGATGCAGCTACTTAATCTGCTTCAGCAGTTGATGTTGAGACATTGGTTTGTTTCTTGCATTGCCATGACACCAGTCTTGATCAAAAGAATTGACATCCACCAGTAGTAGATTTTCTATCTTGACATTCACCACCATAGTCACTATCTGTGTATGCTATGAGTTCAAATGTGAGTCATGTGGATACCAAAGACCAAGAGAAGGTTTTCTCTTCAAGTATCTGAAGATTCTTTTAACAGCCTGCAAGTGTAGCTCCTTAGGTCTTGCTTGATACCTGGCACATACACAAACACTATACATAATGTCAGGTCTTGATGCAGTTAAGTACATTAAAAAACCTATCATTGATCTATATATATATGTTCATCTACATCCTCCCCCTCAACATCAGGATGTAGGTGTTTGTGAGTTTCCATTGGTGTGCTTGCACTTTTGCAGTCTTTCATTGCAAACTTTTCCAAGATGTCTCTGACATATTTTGATTGATTAATCAAAATACCATTTGATCTTTGACTGATTTGGAGTCCAAGAAAGAAGTTCATTGGACCCATTGAGCTCATCTTGAATTTGATCTGCATTAATTCTTCAAACTCTTTGCATAGTTGATCATTTGTTGAACCAAAGATGATATCATCTACATATATTTGGACTAGTAGTATATCATCTTTGACTTTTCTTGTGAACATAGTTTTATCAATTGCACCTCTTTTGAAATTGTTCTTCAATAAGTATGATGATAATGTGTCATACCAAGCTCTTGGTGCCTGATGAAGGCCATATAGAGCTTTGTCTAGTTTGTACACATAGTCATCATGTTCAGGATCTTCAAATCCTGGAGGTTGACATACATAGACTTCTTCTTCAATTTTCCCATAAAGGAATGCACTTTTAACATCCATTTAATAGACTTTGATTTTCTTGAATGAAGCATATGCCATAAATATCCTTATTGCTTCAATTCTAGCAACAGGTGCATATATTTCATCATAGTCTATTCCTTCTTCTTGAGTGTATCCTTGGGCTACAAGTCTGGCTTTCTTTTTTATCACTATACCTCTTTCATCTTTCTTGTTTCTGAAGATCCATCTTGTTTCAATGGGTCTTTTTCCTTTTGGTAGAGGTACAAGAGTCCATACAGCTTGTAATTTGAATTAAAGAAGTTCTTCTTGCATTGCTAAAATCCAGTTTGAGTCTTTCATTGCTTGTTGAATCTTCTTAGGTTCCTCCTGTGACAGAAAACATTCGTACATACATTCATTATAAATTAAACTTATGTTACACATGTTTGTATTTAATGAAGAATTGAATTTCCTTCTAGTCTGTAGGTTTGAGTTGACATCACTTAGGACTAGGTCCAAAGGATGATTCTTTTCAGTTCTAGTGCTGGGAACTTTATCAACAATTAATTGAATATCAAGATTTGACTCATTGGATTCAGGGATTTGGGCATTTGTCCATGTTTCTTCTTGATTTTCTAGATTTGATGAAGATTCTTCATTGCTACTGGTATCAGTAGTAACATGATTTTCATTTGATTCAGGTGGTTCATTGTTAGTACTGATATCATTATTGTTTGGTTCATCATCATTTGTTTGAGATTCTGAGTTACTACTGGGATCAGTGGTATCTTGAGAATTGGAGTTGTTACGGGTATCAAGATTGCTAGGGTTATCTGAGTTACTACTGTCCTCAGTATCGGCTGTGGGATCAGTATAAACTATAATATATTTCACTATGTCTTGACTACCATTGAATGATGATGATCCTCCTTTTTGACTTTCATTGTTTGAATCTCCTGCATTATAATCATAATTAACATCAAAGGATTTGGTTAGATTATCAATATTAAATAACCAATCTGGACCATTTCCCTGTTCATTCATCAGATTTTCATTAAAGGACACATTTACACTTTCTTCAATGATCCTTAGCCTTTTGTTGAATACTCTGTATGATTTGCTTTGAGTTGAGTATCCTACAAAGATTCCATTATCTGCTTTGCAGTTAAACTTAACAATTTGTTCTCTTGTAATTAAAATTGTACAAGGGCAACCAAATGATTTTATAAAAATTATTAAGGGTTTTCTTTTATTAAAAAGTTCATAAGGTGTTTTAAAATGAGGCTTAACGATTAATACTCGTTTTTGAACATAACAAGCAGTATTAATAGCTTCAGCCTAAAAAGTTATTAGTAATTTTGAATCTGCAAGCATTGATCTGGCTGCTTCAATAATTGTTCTATTTCTTCTTTCAGCTACACCATTTTGTTGTGGAGTTCTTGGTGAGATGTACTTCCTATCAATACCCTTAAGATCACCAAAATTAATTAGATTAGCATTTTTAAATTCGGTGCCATTATCACATCTAATGGCTTTCACTTTGAGATCTCTTGTATTTTCCTGTTTGACTATCAGATTCTTTATGATCTCACTTGTTTCATCTTTGGTCCTAAGAAAGAAAACCCAAGTATATCTGGAAAAGTCATCAGTAATAACAAGACAGTATTGTTTCTTTTCAATACTTATTAGATGTGTAGGTCCAAAAAGGTCCATATGTAAGAGTTGCAAAGGGTTAGAAATAGAATTAATTGCTTTGGTCTTATGAGAAGTCTTGTGTTGCTTACCTTTCAGGCATGCAACACAGTGATGATCACACATAAATTCTTTTTGAGGTAATCCAACTACCAAATTCTTTTTGACTAAATTATTCATATTTTTAAAATTTGTGTGACACATCCTTCTATGCCAGAGTTCTGATTCATTTGTGTTTACCTTAGATATAAAACAGTTTATCTCATTTGTAGAAATGAGTTCTCCCCCTATATCCAGGCAATACACATTATTTCTCCTTGGTGTTCTTAAAACAACAAATTTTTCATCTAAAATAAAGTCAGGAGAAAGAATGATGCACTCTATATCTGTAAAAAGAATTTTGCTCTTTTTATCACATACTTGTGAGACACTAACCAGATTATACTTAAGCTCAGCAACATAAAATACATTATCAAAAGTAATTTTACCATTTGATACTGTACATTTACCTGTAATCCTACCACCTCTTGGATTTTTACCAAAAGCAACATATCCACCTTCAAAAGACTTGAAATCTCTAAGAATTTGAAGATTTCCAGTCATGTGCCTAGAGTATCCACTATCAATATGTCATGTTCTTCCTTCTTCAGGGATCTGAATGCTCTGCACATAAAATAAATAGATTAGTTAATTTTGGGAACCCAAGCTTGTTTTGTCTTGGGTTCATCCTTTGAAGAGTAAGATTTTCGAAATGGATGAGCTTTGTATGCAGTTTTGGTCTTCATTTGTTGTTTATTACTGGTATTTTGTTTTACTACTGACCTAGGTTTATACCCGTAGTTTTTGGCTTTTGAGTATCTTACTACTGATGGACCAGTAGTATTTGGGTAATAAGAGTTTTTAGCATAGTCAGTAGTATTTGGATAATTGTGTCCGACAGCATTGTAATTAGGGTTTTTACCAGTAGTAAACCTGGAATAGTTCCTACTGACATTTGAAAACTTTGAATATGTTGGAATTTGATTTTGCTTTCCATTATTTTTGAAATAATTACTTCTGTTTGGACTTCCATGCCTGATATTTTGCACAAATCTTTGTGTCGTTCTTCCAAATTTAGGGACTTCAACATGTGGTTTTTTAATCTCTTTAGCTTCTGCAGTTTGTTTTAACTTTAATTCTTTTAATTTTTCTTTGTTTTCTTTGAATTCTTTAAATTCTCTGCAGTTAATTGGATTGAAGTGACAATCCTTTGCTAAGTGGTTAACTTTGTTGCAAATTAAACATGTTAATTTTGTTGTTTTAGCACATTCAGGTTTTCTTTGTTCTTTTAATTGGTTTAGATTTCTGAGTTATATTTAGGGGATTCAGTTTGACTTTGTGTGGTATGAAAACTTGTATCAGTAGAATTAGTTGTTTGAACATCATCAGATGAATCATTACTGGTTTCAGTTTGACTTTCTATTTTTAAATCAATTAATGTTCTTTCTGAGCTTGACTTAAGAGGAGGAATAAAATTAGTTGGGGGTGGGACTGCATGATATCTTACTCCATGAACAACTTTCTCTATAGTTTGATTACTGGTTAATTCATCAATTATTTTAGAATTTCTTTCAAATTTTTTAATAGTTAATTTATTGTGTTCTAATTCTAATTGACATTCTTCTAATTTAATTAGAGTTTCTTATAACTTTAACTCAGCATATTCTTTATCATAGGCTGTTTGTAATAATTCATCTTTTATCTTTTTATCTGTAATTTTATAGATTTTAATTTGATTTTCAAGATCAGCTATACAACCATTATATTCAATTCTTCTGTTTCTATTTAAAATCATCTCATCAAGAGTTTCTTTGTTAAGTTTTTCTAATTCTTTATATGCCTTAATGCATTCAGGAGTGCATGATTTAGAATGTACCTCATTTGTAGATTCAGTGAAGGCCATAAGAGCTTGATTTTGAGCATGTTCCTCTTCTTGAAAGCTCCAATCATAACCTTGACCCTCTTGAGATACTAGTGCTGTTGAGTTTGAAGTGTTGTTTTTGTTGTAGTTTGATCTTTGGTCTTTGCTAGGACATTCTCTAGCAAAGTGACCAAGATTATTGCAGTTGTAACATTTGACTTTGGTTTTGTCAAATCCAGCACGATCACCTTTGTTGTAGGTCAGATTTTGTCTGCCAGTTCTTTTGAGAAATCTTTTTGTTCTTAAACTCAGCATAGCCATCGGCCATTTGATGTCCATCTCTTCCAGATCATCAGGATTGAGTTGTTCCAAATCTTCACTAATCAATGCAGTATGCACATGATTAGTAAAGAAGGATTCTCTTGCTACATCTTCAATTTCACCATTCTTTGCAGCATCCTGACCTGTTCCTGTACTAGACACAAAAGCAGCATTGTTTGAAGGTAAAATAGGAGTTTTATTACTTACCTCAGATTCAAACACTCTTAGTTCATTGTATAGTTCATCCAGCTCTTTCTCTTCCAATGCATCTCCTTGTCTATATATAACAGTATACATAGACCATTCTTCACCAAGTGATCTGAGAAACTTCATGTTGACATCATCATTGTCTGGTTTAACTCCAACTTGATTGAGTTCACCAATAAGTTTGTTGAATCGATCAAAAACTTGTGACAATGATTCATTCTTCTGGCTTTTGAAGTTTTCAAAGTCTTGCTTCAAAACAGACTTCATGTTCCTTTTAGTACTTTTGGTGTCAACAAACCTCTTCTCCAATGCCTGCCATAGCTTCTTAGCATCATCATATTCAACAAATAAATGTTGATAGTCATTGGGAATAGCAAGCAAAAGAGTGCTTAAGGCTTTGAGTTCGATTCCTCTGTCCTTCTTTTCTTTTTCACACTTGAGTTTGTCAGATTCAGTTGATGAGCTTGTTAATGCAGTCTTAATGGTTTTGTTGCCTTCAAGAATAACTTCCCACATGGAATACTCAGTAATAAGCATGTACTACTTAATTCTGTTTTTCCACATCCCAAAGTTGTTGGGAGTGATAATTGGGATTTTGTTTGCCTGTGTGCTTTCATTGTTAACAGACATGATTAACAATTTCGATTTCGAAAGTATGAAACTTTTTTATGTTCTTAATTCGTAGATCTAGAACCTTAATGCTCTGATACCAGTTGTCAGGATCGAATAACTCAAACAAGTTATTAAATCACAGATCTACTAACAAAGAGAAGTTACAGCGGATTAACACTCTTGTTATTTGATTAAGAACAATGTAAACTGTAATGGAATACGAAAATATTAAGAACACAGTTTATCACAAAAAGCTTCAATGTATATTAACGATGAATCAATACGCACGTACGTTTACAATTCGTAAGGAACTATATATAATAGTCCTTGAAGCCTAACACTTTAACCTAGTTATTCTAGGAAACGATTACAATTGAATTACAATAAGATATAAATTCTAAACTAATTCAACGAAGATCTCGGACACGATCTGCACCAAATTTGATCATCAGTAGTAACTGCACCCATCAGTAGTAACTTCGTAGATCAGTAGTATATATGCAATTCTGCCTCATCATTACTAACTCTTGTAAGCTTGTCAGTACCAACTGCAGCATCAGTATAAGAACATTTATATCCCAACAACCTCTTAAATAAGCTTTCCCAAACATCCCCTAATACATAAATACCACGCGTAATTATGCCATGAAATGTTTTATATGATTAACAAAATTTACATATATGATTATTGATGATATCTCATTCCTAATGTGAAACCCAATTATAACTTTGTGTCAAGATCCCAATCGAAAAGAAATAGCTCATTTTCACTTAACATCTGGATCCAAATATTAAAGAAAACGATCTGGCGTAGGGACAAATGATGTATGCCCAAGTGTATAGGAACGGACAAATTTGATTTTTGAGACCCAAGACCATGTTCTAAAAGACCGCACTAAAATGGTCATAACTTAAGGCTACGAGTCACCGTTTCAGGCATTTGACCAATCAGATAGAAGCTGTTGTTTTTTGTTTTGTTTTTGTCTAGTTTATTGGACATTGTTTGTGTCAGATTTGTCTTTTTAAGCACATTCGAAAATCTAGATCCATTTTATGGTTCCTTCGACACACTGAAACTTTTAGTCTAATATTTATTACACTTTATTTTTCTCTCAATATTTCTATTCTTAAGTTGATTATGAAGAAAACTACAGATCTACAGATCTTGTACAAAACTCAAAAAATAATCAAAATTCTCTGCATTAAATCAAAAAGTTAAGAACAGATTACAAACGTAAAACTCACTAAAACTCTCATACACACATCTACTCTACCTGCTCATGACCAAACAATACAACCGATCTAAGAGCAGAAACCCTAATTTCTTGAGAGAGAACGAGCAGAGAAAATTACAAATGAAAAATGAATGAATGAATGACGATACATCTCGGACTCTTTCTCCTATAACAAATATCTAAATATTACACTTAACACCCTTGAGAAGTTACCACATGTACCTGCAAACCCTAACACAATGCAAATAAACAAATAAAGTAAAAACTTAAACACTTACCTTATTTACCTTTCAAGCACAAAACTAACCAACATTTTCAACACTCCCCCTTAGTTTGATGCTTGAAACATGTCTATCAACTTAAGTTCCCTGCAAAAAAACTCATGCTTTCTTACAGCCAAAGCTTTTGTAAATATATCAGCAACATTAATCTCAGTATCTATTTTTATTAATTTTGAAAAACCTGCTAAACACTTATCTCTAACTGATCTCAAATCAATTTCAAAATGTTTTGTCCTGTCATGAAAAACAGGATTAGCAGCAATTAAAATAGCTGCTTTATTATCACAATAGACATTTATAGGAATCATGTATACTAAACCAATTTCAACCACAAGTTTTTCAAGCCATACAAGTTCAGATATCACTGCACTAATAGCCCTATATTCTGCTTCAGCAGTAGATTTGGAAATAATTTGTTGTTTTTTACTTTTCCAAGATATCAAATTATTCCCCAGAAATACAGTAAATCCAGTAACAGACCTCCTAGTTACCAGACATTTACCCCAATCTGAATCAACATAAGCTTTCAGTTTGAACTCATTACTTTTGCTAAATAAAATCCCTTTTCCAGGAGAACTTTTAAGATATCTTACAACTCTCATGGCTAACCTCTAATGAGATTGTAAAGGAGTATGCATAAACTGAGATAAACAACTAACAGTAAATGATATATCAGGCCTAGTAATAGTCATATATATAAGTTATCCAATCAATCTTTGATACTCAGTTAAATTCTCTAAAGGTTTATCATCAGATTTAGAATTTTCCATATCTGAAATAACCAGATTAACTTCCATAGGAGTAGAAACAGGTTTACAACCTGTCAAACCAAATTCATGCAACAATTCCAACACATATTTTCTTTGAGATAAACACAAACCAGTCCCATTTTTCAAAACTTCAATCCCTAAAAAATATTGTAAGAAACCTAAATCTTTTATCATGAATTTAGTATTCAAATATTTTTTCACATTATTAATTTCTGATTCATCATTTCCTGTTAAAACAATATCATCTACATAAACAAGTAACATAACCACAGAATTATTCGTTTTCTTTATAAACAATGAATAATCATTAAAACTTTGTATAAAACCATTTTCAAGTAAAGTTTGTGTTAATTTTTCATTCCATTTTCTGGGAGCCTGTTTAAGCTCATATGAAGACTTAACAAGTTTACAAACTTTATTATCAGACTTATCAAAATAATCTTCAGGTAACTGCATATAAACTTCTTCAGTCAAATTTCCATACAAAAAAGCATTATTAATATCTAATTGATAAAGAGGCCAACTATTTTGGACTGTTGTAACACCCAAAATTTACAAGAATTTAAAAATTTTCGAGTACAATATTTTAATATAAAATGTCTCAAAAATTTAAATATTTAAAATCCCAAAATAGTAAGATCGTTATTTAACAAAAATCTTAAATGCGGAAATAGTTTAATAGAGTAAAAAGTTTATTAAAATAATAAATGCGGTCCCCATCAGCATAGGTAGAATACAGCGGTCAACCGTCCACCTTCTCTTTCCCTTTGCTAGTACCTGAAACAGTGGGGGAAAATAGGGGTCAGCTGGGGAAGCTGAGTGAATAATCTCAAAATGCAAACAATCATAACATACAACACATGAGGGCACATCGGTGTACTCCTACTCAGAATCTACTCGATTAATTACTCAGATTTATTTCTCAGATTTTATTACTCATATTTTAATTTATATAGCGCGCTTGTGTGATTTGGGACGAGAGATCAACCTCGCCCCTCCTCACACCTCAGATAGGCATAAGCCAAAACTCAGACGGGAGTGATCCCAAAAACTCAGACGGGAGGTGATCCCAAGATAGGCATATAGCCAAAAACTCAGATGTGTGTTATTATGTTTTATTATCTTTTTAACATAATTATCTCAGATGCCCTAGCAAGTAGTAGCACAGAATGACCCTGTGCCGAGCTCGGTTACCCAGGCACAATGTCTCAGATCAAAATAAATCAACAGATGCTCAGATACTCAGATAACATATCAACTCAGATAACACATACGGTTCAACTAATATAACACATAAGTCATGCATGTACTATGTTAAAACTGAATACACGGTGAGAAAACTCACCTCGAGAAACGTAAGCTCCAAAGGGTTCCCGACAATCAGAAGGACAGCACGTTATCTCCTAGACGGTCCTAAAACCAAAAAGCGAAACCCGGAATTAAAATCCTACCCGAGGCTTATTTCAGAAAACTGGCAGCCCCCGTCAGTCTCACGGAAACTGCCATAACTCCTAAACGGTCATTAGATTTTTCCCATCTTTTTACCATCACTAGAAGGCAATCAGAACTACAATTTACTTTGAGACAGTCACTGGCCAAAACAGATTCTAAGTGTCTCAAAACAGTGATGCAAGACAGACATGCTGCACAGGTCATCTTCCTAAAAGCAGCATACTAAATCGGCTATAACTTTTAAACCGTAATTCGGATTAACGAGCGGGTTGCGGCGTTGGAAAGCTAATTCAAAAACCAAGTTTCAGCACGGCCAAAAACCGAAAAGACTAATTTAAACAATTCAAAAACAGTTGTGAATCAGAGGGCAGATTCTGCCAAACATTTCGTGAGTTTTGAAACCAATTTTGCAAACTTGACCCGTCACCGAGCAACCCCGACACCCTAGGTTTCCCACCCGATTAACCCTTAACTCAGATTCCAAGTTCTAAGATTACTAATATTCCCGTTTAGGAACCTAGAACCCTACGGGTTCGGTTCCTTTTTCGGTAATTCATTCCTACCTCCATCAATAATCAAATCAAACTACAACAATTAGGGCTTGGTATCAACCATTAGCATGCAGTCCTAAGGCTCCTATAGACCACCGTTTAATACCAAAATTCAAGGAAAAACATTGCTACTAACGGACGAGGAAAAGAATTATCAATACCGAATAGGTGAACACTTGAACCGTGACTCGCTGCTACCGGAATTCTGCCTTAAATCGTTACACACACCACAGCCCGTTCTTCCTGCTCGATGGTGGTCGCAACACAGTCCCGATTCAATAGGGTTAGGATCGCATGACAAACATAAAGATCGAACAGAAAATTAACAAACTAAAACGATTAGAAAATACCGATTCTATAAAATCCGGCTACACGAGACTTGTAATCCTCCTTCTTCGATCGGTAACTCTTTCTCGGCTGCTGGATTCCTGCTCGATCAGAGGTCGCCGCTCAGGGGTGTTTCAAAATTGATCAATGGGATTAGGGCAAATGGCAAGGAACGAGAGTTAAATACCACTGATCGGGCTTTAAGCCTTTATTTCGGGATTGGGCTTGTTAGCACAACAAGGCTTTTTCAATGAGATTTAATATCGGCCATGAGGAGGAAAACCGACTTTGGAAATCAGAAAATGTCGGGCCGTGATTATTATTTACAAAGAGAATCGAGTTCCAATAGACTAGATGTACACCGGCTAGAAGACGTCTACCAGCCCTGGCCTTGGCCTTCGGCCGGCATCGTTTTGACACGGGAATAAGAACACTCTAATTTACTAATGATTCGGGTATATAAACGTTACCCTAACACGTCATAATTACAATGCACCAATTGCCATAAAATTAACATTTGCATACAAAAAGTGTCACCTAAGTAGATCATAAGACACGTAGCCGAAACGTCGCCCTTATTCCTTTTTAATATCAAGAACTAATATAAAATGCATACAAGAAATAAATAACGAAATTATAAAATTTGGGGCGTTACAACTCAATCCCACTTGAATCAGACTTCGTCCCCGAAGTCATCACTCGGAAATAGCTCGGGGTAGTTATCACGCATTTCAAGCTCGGATTCCCATGTCCACTCGGAACCCTTACGATGTTGCCACTGCACCTTAACTAACACAATCTCTTTATTACGCAAAGTCTTGACCTTGCGGTCAAGAATCGCAATCGGACGCTCAATATAGTTCAATTTTTCGTCAATCTGGATATCTTCTAATGGCACCACCACTGACTCGTCAACAATACACTTTCTAAGTTGTGAAACGTGAAAAGTGTTATGGATAAGATGAAGCTCTTCTGGTAATTCTAGACGATAAGCAACTTTTCCCACTCTGGCGATCACCTGATATGGACCAATGTAACGAGATCCCAACTTTCCCCTCTTCCGGAACCGGATCACTCCCTTCCACGGGGAAACCTTTAGTAGCACATAATCCCCAACCTGAAATTCTAGAACCGAACGCCTTTTGTCTGCATAACTTTTCTGGCGACTCTGCGCGGTGATCAACCTTTCACGAACCATCTGGATCATCTCGGTAGTTTTCAACACGATCTCAGTACTACCCAGCACTTTGTGCCCGACTTCACCCCAGCAAATGGGCGTCCGGCACTTCCTACCGTATAACATCTCGAATGGCGGTTTACCTAATTTAGAGGTAAGATTATGAAATCGATCATACAAAATTAAAAGAAAGAGAG
This sequence comes from Calendula officinalis, assembly GCA_963853835.1. Classification (NCBI taxonomy): domain Eukaryota; kingdom Viridiplantae; phylum Streptophyta; class Magnoliopsida; order Asterales; family Asteraceae; genus Calendula; species Calendula officinalis. The sequence goes on along the minus strand of OY970828.1, from coordinate 12,305,614 downwards.
AAAAGTTATAAACATACGGATGCTCGAGTGGTAGCTGTTGTTGTAGGAAAATTCCGCCAACGGTAGATACTTATCCCAACTACCTCCAAAATCAAGCACACATGCTCTCAGCATGTCCTCGAGCGTCTGAATCGTCCGCTCACTCTGACCGTCTGTCTGTGGATGAAACGGGGTACTGAAATGAAGTCTCGTACCCATCTCCTCTTGGAATTTCTCCCAAAATCTCGACGTAAAACGAGTGTCTCTGTCTGATACAATAGAGACTGGAATACCGTGCCTCGCCACAATCTCGCGAACGAAAATATCTGCCATCTTTTCAGCTGAAGAACTCTCCCGAATCGGAATAAAATGGGCACTCTTGGTCAAACGGTCAACAACCACCCAGATAGCATCATACCCTCCTGGCGTTTTCGGTAACTTGGTGATCAAATCCATAGTAATCTGTTCCCACTTTCACACTGGAATCTCTAAAGGCTGCAACATACCATGTGGTTTCTGGTGCTCGGCCTTGACTTTGCGACAAGTCAGGCATTTCTCAACATACTCAGCTACCTCTAACTTCATACCCGGCCACCAATAGTGTTCACGAAGGTCTCGATACATCTTAGTCGATCCCGGATGAATAGAAAATTTAGACTTATGAGCCTCGTCTAATAAAACATCACGGTTACCACCGTGTGAAGGAACCCAAACTCTACCAAGATGTGTCAAAAGATCTCTACTGTCCTTCACAAAACTGCCAATCACCCCTACAACCCGTTCTTTCTTAGCCTGTTCGGCTTCAGCAGCTTCCATCTGTGCACTACGAATAGACTCCAAAAACGATGCTACTGCTGTCAACCTCCTACAAACTCCCCGAATAGGGTTCCTGCTCAATGCATCAGCCACTACGTTGGCTTTACCTGGGTGGTAAAGGATCTCACAATCATAATCCTTCAACACATCCAGCCATCTCCTCTGCCTCAGGTTCAAATCTTGCTGATCCATCAAATATTTCAAACTCTTATGATCAGTGTAGATGGTGATTTTCACGCCATATAAATAATGTCTCCAGATCTTTAAGGCAAACACCACGGCACCTAACTCGAGATCATGCGTAGGGTAATTTCCCTCGTGAGATTTCAACTGTCTAGAAGCATATGCAATCACCTTACCCCTTTGCATTAAAACGGCACCCAAACCCTGAATAGACGCGTCACAGTAAACTACAAAATCTTCCACACCCTCTGGCAGGGCTAGAATTGGTGCCTCACATAACCGATTCCTCAATGCTTCAAAAGCTTCTTGCTGCTGATTGCCCCAACTAAATGCAGCTGATTTCTTGGTCAACTTTGTCAAGGGTGACGCGATTTTGGAGAAATCTTGGATAAAACGACGATAATACCCAGCCAAACCCAGGAAACTACGAATCTCTGATGGCGTCTTTGGTACTTCCCACTTCATTACTGCTGAGATTTTTGCAGGGTCAACTTTTATACCTTCCTCATTCACAACATGCCCAAGAAACTGCACTTCTCGTAACCAGAATTCACACTTGGAAAATTTCGCATAAAGACCTTCGCGTCTCAACGTATTTAACACCTCGCGAAGATGGACTTCGTGATCTGTCTTGGTCTTTGAGTAAACCAAAATATCATCAATAAACACAATCACCGAACGATCAAACATACTAGTACACACCCGGTTCATAAGATCCATGAAAGTCGCTGGTGCGTTAGTGAGTCTGAAGGGCATCACTACAAACTCATAATGGCCATAACGCGTCCGAAAGGCGGTTTTCTCAATATCTTCTTCTTTCACCCGCATCTGATGATACCCTGAACGCAAATCGATCTTTGAAAACCATGACGCACCCTGAAGCTGGTCAAACAAATCATCGATTCTCGGTAATGGATAACGGTTCTTCACTGTCAACTTATTCAATTCCCTGTAATCGATACACATTCTCTGCGACCCATCTTTCTTCTTTACAAACAATATCGGTGCGCCCCACGGTGAACAACTCGGTCGAATAAATTCTTTTTCTTGCAATTCTTGTAACTGGTCATACAGTTCTTTCATTTCTGGCGGTGCAAGGCAATAAGGAGCCTTAGCAATCGGCGCAGCACCCGGCACTAAATCAATTCGAAATTCCACCTGCCTCTCAGGTGGTATTCCCGGCAGATCCTCGGGAAATACATCGGCATACTCGCTAACAACAGGAATACTTTCTATCGACCTCGGTTTTGCTTCAAGAATGGTGTCGATAACATAAGCCAGATAACCCACGGCACCGTGCTGAAGATATTTTCTTGCCCTCGCGGCCGAACACAGTGCCGGCACCAATCGGTTTATGTCGCCCTGAATTAACAATTCAATCCCACTTGGGGGTTTGATACGGATTTGTTTTTGATGACAGAGAATCTCGGCGTGGTATTCGGTCATCCAATCCATCCCCACAATCACACATAACTCTCTCATAGCGATAGGAATAAGATTTATGGGAAATTTCTTCCCACACAACTCGATCAGGCATTTCCGGTAAACTTTCGTAACAGTTAGAGTTTTTTCATTGACGACCTCTATCACTAAGGGCTCAGAAAGATTCTCTAATTTAGGAGACATCAGTTTGCTAAAAGCATGAGAGACAAACGAGTGGGTTGCCCCACTATCAAATAATACAAAAGCAGGTATGTCGTTCACAGAAAAAGTACCTATTGCACAGAGATCACAACATGCACACAGAATTAGAATCACACAGTAGTATTCATGCAAATTTTCCTCAGATTAATCTCAGATAATAACTCAGATAATAACTCAGAAGGTAAAAATATTTACCAGCAACATCATTAGGAGCCTTCTTGGCCTCCTCCCCAGTCATCTGATAGGCTCGTCCTCGAGCCCTAGTAGTAGTCCCCTCAGCGATCCTGAGAGTAGCCGGGGCCGGATTTATCACTGGCCCTCCTCTAGCACCACCTAGATTATTATATATATATAGTATACGAAGTTAAATATAAAGTATAACATTACGAGGAATGAAGTAATTAACAAAATAGATTTTAGCACCTCTCCCAGTATCTTTCTTCTTTGGACAGTCATCCTTTGTGTGGCCCTCTTCCTTGCAGTACAAACACATCAATCCCTTTAGAGTGCAAGCGTTCGCCAGGTGCCCCGACTGTCCACACTTATAACAAAGTACTATCCTCCCCTCATCTCTACCAGGTGCATCACGAGGTGTACTCCTCGTGTCATCGCGGTGTGCGTTACCATAACGCGTACCACTCCTAGACTGACTGCTCCTACTCGAATTACCGCCCCTGTATGGTTTGAACTCAAACCGACGCTTCTTCTCGTTACCCTGATTGTAATTCCCTTGAGATGCTGGTAGGGATCTTTTGGAATCTTTCTTCTGACGGTCTAGCTCAATCTCGCGGCCACGTGCCGCCTCTATCATCTCAGCCAAGGAATTACGGGGCATCATCCCCACAAACTCTCTAATATCGCTACGCAGCATATCCAGATATCGAGCCATCTTCATCTCCTCGGTAGCAGCATAGTCGGGACAAAAGGAAGCCAGTTCTCGAAACTTTGTGGTAATAGCACTGACGGATTCGTTGGTTTGTTGAAGGCTCAGAAAGTCTCTGGTGATCCGTTCTACCTCCACCCGTGGCACATACTGCAACTTAAACTTGTCCACGAATACCTCCCAGGTCAGTTGCTCCTCCGTCATGGATGCTGCTAGTGGTTTCCACCACTCTTTGGCTTCGCCCTTCAACGAGTGTGATGCATAAGTAGTCCTCATTTCGGTAGGGCATCTTGAAATGCGAAAGACGCTCTCCATATCGGCAAGCCAACGTATTGCCACTTTCGGGTCAGATTCACCCTTAAATTCAGGAGGTGAACACACAGAGAAATCACGATAGGTGAAGGCTTTTGGTGCTGGTGGTTGCGGCACCACATCATCTCGGGCAGCGAACTCGGTCTGTAGCATATGGCTGACCTGATCAGTGATCTCATCAAACATGCCCTGGAACATAGCAGGTAACATCTCTCCCAGTATTGCAGTCATCATGGTTCGCAACTCTTGTGCGGTAGGTCTAGCTGGCGGCATCTTGCTAAAAACAGAAAGGGAGTAAATTGTCAGAAAACAAGAATTTTGCCTAAAATGATACTTAAATGTCAAATTAATAACTTTCTCAATTTCTCCTGAAAACGTAATCTTAGGTTCGGTGCGTACAATAATAGGGGCCCTTCTATTATTTTTCGGCACCTACCCTTAACAGGTTTCCAGCAAAAATTGAGGTCGTCACAACCCTCCGTTTCCATATCAATCACACACTACAGATAGTTCCAAAAAGTATATATATGTATATAATATATAGTATTCTCGGCGTCGATGTCGCGAAGTATCCTCCGAACAAGAGTTCTCAAAATATGCCTCTTGGCGAAACTTTTAATATAATGTATAAAATATTACACGAACTTTTAAAGATTACCGGCAACGGGAAAACGAGAGGTCGACGTGACATGCTGTATGTCTGATGTGGAGCTTTTCTCAGAAAAATATTTTACTCTTTTCTTGTTTTAAAAACTCGATACTCATACTTGAGTTTGAATTCACCCCTTGCAAATCCAAATCCCTCAAGTCAGAGCTCTGATACCAACTTGTAACACCCAAAATTTACAAGAATTTAAAAATTTTCGAGTACAATATTTTAATATAAAATGTCTCAAAAATTTAAATATTTAAAATCCCAAAATAGTAAGATCGTTATTTAACAAAAATCTTAAATGCGGAAATAGTTTAATAGAGTAAAAAGTTTATTAAAATAATAAATGCGGTCCCCATCAGCATAGGTAGAATACAGCGGTTAACCGTCCACCTTTTCCTTCCCTTTGCTAGTACCTGAAACAGTGGGGGAAAATAGGGGTCAGCTGGGGAAGCTGAGTGAATAATCTCAAAATGCAAACAATCATAACATACAACACATGAGGACACATCGGTGTACTCCTACTCAGAATCTACTCGATTAATTACTCAGATTTATTTCTCAGATTTTAATTTATATAGCGCGTTTGTGTGATTTGGGACGAGAGATCAACCTCGCCCCTCCTCACACCTCAGATAGGCATAAGCCAAAACTCAGACGGGAGTGATCCCAAAAACTCAGACGGGAGGTGATCCCAAGATAGGCATATAGCCAAAAACTCAGATGTGTGTTATTATGTTTTATTATCTCTTTAACATAATTATCTCAGATGCCCTAGCAAGTAGTAGCACAGAATGACCCTGTGCCGAGCTCGATTACCCAGGCACAATGTCTCAGATCAAAATAAATCAACAGATGCTCAGATACTCAGATAACATATCAACTCAGATAACACATACGGTTCAACTAATATAACACATAAGTCATGCATGTACTATGTTAAAACTGAATACACGGTGAGAATACTCACCTCGAGAAACGTAAGCTCCAAAGGGTTCCCGACAATCAGAAGGACAGCATGTTATCTCCTAGACGGTCCTAAAACCAAAAAGCGAAACCCGGAATTAAAATCCTACCCGAGGCTTATTTCAGAAAACTGGCAGCCCCCGTCAGTCTCACGGAAACTGCCATAACTCCTAAACGGTTCATTAGATTTTTCCCATCTTTTTACCATGACTAGAAGGCAATCAGAACTACAATTTACTGTGAGACAGTCACTGGCCAAAACAGACTCTAAGTGTCTCAAAACAGTGATACAAGACAGACATGCTGCACAGGTCATCTTCCTAACAGCAGCATACTAAATCGGCTATAACTTTTAAACCGTAATTCGGATTAACGAGCGGGTTGCGGCGTTGGAAAGCTAATTCAAAAACCAAGTTTCAGCACGGCCAAAAACCGAAAAGACTAATTTAAACAATTCAAAAACAGTTGTGAATCAGAGGGCAGATTCTGCCAAACATTTCGTGAGTTTTGAAACCAATTTTGCAAACTTGACCCGTCACCGAGCAACCCCGACACCCTAGGTTTCCCACCCGATTAACCCTTAACTCAGATTCCAAGTTCTAAGATTACTAATATTCCCGTTTAGGAACCTAGAACCCTACGGGTTCGGTTCCTTTTTCGGTAATTCATTCCTACCTCCATCAATAATCAAATCAAACTACAACAATTAGGGCTTGGTATCAACCATTAGCATGCAGTCCTAAGGCTCCTATAGACCACCGTTTAATACCAAAATTCAAGGAAAAACATTGCTACTAACGGACGAGGAAAAGAATTATCAATACCGAATAGGTGAACACTTGAACCGTGACTCGCTGCTACCGGAATTCTGCCTTAAATCATTACACACACCACAGCCCGTTCTTCCTGCTCGATGGTGGTCGCAACACAGTCCCGATTCAATAGGGTTAGGATCGCATGACAAACATAAAGATCGAACAGAAAATTAACAAACTAAAACGATTAGAAAATACCGATTCTATAAAATCCGGCTACACGAGACTTGTAATCCTCCTTCTTCGATCGGTAACTCTTTCTCGGCTGCTGGATTCCTGCTCGATCAGAGGTCGCCGCTCAGGGGTGTTTCAAAATTGATCAATGGGATTAGGGCAAATGGCAAGGAACGAGAGTTAAATACCACTGATCGGGCTTTAAGCCTTTATTTCGGGATTGGGCTTGTTAGCACAACAAGGCTTTTTCAATGAGATTTAATATCGGCCATGAGGAGGAAAACCGACTTTGGAAATCAGAAAATGTCGGGCCGTGATTATTATTTACAAAGAGAATCGAGTTCCAATAGACTAGATGTACACCGGCTAGAAGACGTCTACCAGCCCTGGCCTTGGCCTTCGGCCGGCATCGTTTTGACACGGGAATAAGAACACTCTAATTTACTAATGATTCGGGTATATAAACGTTACCCTAACACGTCATAATTACAATGCACCAATTGCAATAAAATTAACATTTGCATACAAAAAGTGTCACCTAAGTAGGATCATAAGACACGTAGCCGAAACGTCGCCCTTATTCCTTTTATTAATATCAAGAACTAATATAAAATGCATACAAGAAATAAATAACGAAATTATAAAACTTGGGGCGTTACAACTGTCATACTAAGAATACACCTGACAGTAGTCATTTTCACTACAGGAGAGAATGTTTCATCAAAATCAATTCCCTCTCTTTGGTTGTATCCCTTAGCAACCAATCTAGCCTTATATCTATCAATTTCACCATTTGACTTATATTTTATTTTATATATCCACCTACATCCTATGGCCTTTCTTCCTTTTGGTAAGCCTGTAACTATCCAAGTCTTATTTCTATATAAGGCCTCCATTTCTAAATTCATGGCATTAACCCAATTTTCATTAGTAGCAGCTTCTTTATAACTAGTTGGTTCATTAGTTTTATTTAAACTACTCACAAACATGAAATTTTCTTTTGTTAGGTAAGAGTAGTTAACAACTTTATCTAAACTGTATTTAGTAGTATTATTCATAACAAAATCATTAAATTTTTTAGGAACAACATGAGGTCTACTTGACCTTCTAACATTACTTGTTTCACCAAATTGTGAACTTTGACCCTCAGGAGCAGAAAGCTCAATGTTCTCATCATTGGAAGGTGCAGTGGTAATGTTATCACTAATACTTCCACTTGAACTACTAGGGACACTTTTCCTAATGGTAGTATCAACACAATCAGTCCTATCAGGACTGTTAGGGATACACTTCCTATTGGTAGTATCTACACTAGTAGTATAATTAGGACTATTAGGACCACATCTACTACTACCAACATCCTGAGAAACCCTCCCCTCATCATTGGGCACAAGTATGTTTTCATTTTTTTCAAAAAATTGTATATTAAAAAAATTTAAATGATTTAGTTCTGCAAATTCTGAAATATTAAAATCTTGATCATTTGATGACATTTTAAAAGGAAAAACACTTTCATAGAATTTAACATCTCTTGACAAAATTATTTTTTTATGATCAAGACTCCACAATTTATAGCCTTTAACTTTTGACCCATATCCAATTAAAACACATTTCTCAGATCTGCTACTAAAGTTATCACCATTATTTAAGATTTTTGAAAAACACAAACAACCAAAACTTCTTAAGTGAACCAGGGAAGGTTTATTTTTATAGACAAATTCATAAGGGGGCCTACCATTAAGCACAGAAGAAGGAGTCCTGTTGATTAAATGAACAGCAGTTAACACACATTCAGTCCAAAAAGATAAAGGAATTCCCCCCTGAAACATAAGAGACCTAGCAACATTTAGAAGGTGTCTATGTTTCCTTTCGACCACCCCATTTTGCTGAGGAGTGTAAGCACAGGAAGTTTGATGTTCTATTCCATTATTTTTACAAAAATTAGTCATATTTGAATTCAAAAATTCAGTCCAATTATTTGATCTAAAAAATTTTATGTTATGATCAAACTGATTATTTAAAAGCATAGTAAATTCTTTAATATTTTCAAACACTTCTATTTTGTTTTTCAATAAGAAAACCCATACTGCACGAGTATAATCATCAACAATTGTAAGAAAATATTTATAACCATCCCTGCTTACAACTCGATAAGGACCCCACACATCCAGATGGACAAGGTCTCCTAAGTCTTTAGTTTTATGGTCACTAACAGGAAAAGACTCTCTGGTTTGTTTGGCTTTATGACAAACTTCACATGGGGACAGAATACTATTTTTTATCTATATTAAGATTATTAGCAAGTAAATCTAACACTTGTTCAGCAGGGTGACCTAATCTGCTATGCCACAAAGTTCTAGACTAATAGCAAGTAGACACAATATTACAATTAACAAGTTGTTCACTTACATTCAGCATATACAAACCATCAGTTTCTTTACCAGTCCCCACTGTTATCTTTGCTTTCAAATCCTGAACATAGCAATGTGATTCATCAAATCCAACAAATAACTTGCTATCTTTAGTCAATTTGTGAACAGAAAGTAAACTCACACAGTATTCAGGAATAACAAACACATCATATAGAATTAAGTTTTCATTTAATTTTAAGTTCCCAATATGTTTTATAAAAGCTTGTGTTCCATTAGGATGACACACAGATATATTTAGAGCACCAACATCAACCACATTGACAAGATTCATGCATGATCCTGTCATATGTTGTGTGGCACCGGAATCAACAATCCAACTGTTATTTTTATTATTATTTTTATTCAAAACACTGTTTGAACTAAAAAAAACTTTCCAAAATTGGAGTTAAACAATTTACTGTTGTTATAAAACACACCTGTCATATTAGATTGAATATTTGAAGGACTAGGCACAGATTTCTCGGTAATGAGAGACATCAACATCTGAATTTGTTCACTTGTAAAAGGGTTAGTAGAAGTATCACAGTTAGAAAAGGTTTTTTCAGTAGTACAAACTTGATTAACAGAATTCTTCCCTTTATTTTGAAAATTACCCTTCTTCTTATATGAAGCAGGGTATCCTATAAGCTCATAACATCGATCAACAGTATGATTAGTCATATTACAATTAGTGCATATTAACTTTGTATTAAGATTCTTATTAACCTTTTTCTTACTGTCAAATTGAGACACAAAAGCACTTGTAGAGTTCTTAGTAGTGTTCTCATTTACATTAAGTCCTCTATGTGACTCTTCTCTAGAAATGATAGCATAGGCAGTTTTAACATCAGGGATAGGTTCCCTAGACAAAATGTTACTTCTAATGGCCATATAGCAATCATCTAATCCCATTAAAAATTGCATAAGTTTTAAAAAATGATTATGATTAAGTAACATGTTATTAGCATCACACACACATCTAGCCAGTTCAATAAGAGAGTCAAATTGTTTCCATAAGGAATTCAGTTTATGGTAATAGACATATATAGGTAATCCATTTTGTTTTAAAGAGTTTATTTCAATATGAACATTAAACACCACTGATCCATCTACTTTATTATATGTTTCCTTAAGTTCGTTCCAAACAATTGAAGCCTTACTGTTAAAAATTTGACCAGCATACAGTTCTTCAGAAACACATCCTAGAATCCAAGAAACAACAACAGAATTACATCTATCCCACTGTCTTCCTAACACATCATCAGTTTCACTTCTAACACAAGTACCATCTATAAAGCCAGTTTTATTTTTTGTTTCTAAAGCTAGAGTCATAGATCTACACCAAACATTGTAGTTTTCTGTACCTTTAAGTTTTAGAGGAATCAATGGTACACCAGTAGTGTCACTAGCATGCAAGTACAAGGGATTGCTAAAGTCAAGTCTACTAACAAGAGTCATTTGGTTATTATCAACAAGTTGATTATTATTATTATTGTTGTTGTTGTTGTTGTTGTTATTGTTTTCATTATCACCCATATTGACAGATAGGAACACACAGAAGAGCAATAAGATAAACAACAACACAGAACAGAACAAACACGAAACCTAAAAGGAAAGCTGAGCGGAAACAAGATTCCTAGAACTCTCTGATGGAGTCTGGACATGCAATACTCAGGTCCTTCTCTGCTAATCATAAACAAGAACAGAAAAGGGACAAACAAAAAACAAACCACACAATTAGAGAAAATAGGAGTTTGATCTCTGGTGTAGGTCAAGCTCTTCGCAATTCGGAGCACTCCAAATGTACAAAGTTACTTGCTACGACCTCTGAGTAGGAAAGAGTACTTACAGCAATTTAGCCCAAATAACTTCTTACGAAGTTAATCCAGAACAGCAGCGGAGCACAAAACAAAGAACGATTAGATATAAACAAGATAAGTCAGAGGACGTACCTTAGGTTTAGACTAAATCGACGATAGATGAACCCTAGAAGATTCCACGAGTGTCGAATAGAGACACCACAGATCCTTAGGAACAGAAGAGCGACAAGAAGAGCGTCTCTTCAAAAAACAACACACCGATGAGAGATCGACGTTTTTTCGAGATCTGAAAAAAATCGCAAATCGAAACCCTAAGCGATGATTCCTCAGCGATCAACCAGAAAATCACGATCTACACCAGATGAACAAGGATCAGATGAAACCACGCTCTGATACCATGAAGAAAACTATAGATCTACAGATCTTGAACAAAACTCAAAAAATAATCAAAATTCTCTGCATTAAACCAAAAAGTTAAGAACAGATTACAAACGTAAAACTCACTACAACTCTCATACACTCATCTACTCTACCTGCTCATGACCAAACAATACAACCGATCTAAGAGCAGAAACCCTAATTTCTTGAGAGAGAACGAGCAGAGAAAATTACAAATGAAAAATGAATGAATGAATGACGATACATCTCGGACTCTCTCTCCTATAACAAATATCTAAACATTACACTTAACACCCTTAAGAAGTTACCACATGTACCTGCAAACCCTTACACAATGAAAATAAACAAATAAAGTAAAAACTTAAACACTTACCTTATTTACCTTTCAAGCACAAAACTAACCAACATTTTCAACAGATTAATTTTAAAAGAGAAGTGGTATTACTTCCTACAACTTGTTCCTACTATTCTTCATACCCACTAGATTAAGACAAGTGTTAATATTAAGGGATGATATAAGGAAAGAAAATTAGTGGATTCCACATGTCAAATTTAAAAGTGGGTAGGAATATAGTCATATGGGTAGGAAGAAATACAATTTCTCACTTTAAAAACTAAAGCCATAGACATTCTTTGAATCAAAGTGGAATGAGAATAGATTATCGTGAGAACTCAAGACCAATATGTGATCTTGTTTGTGATTCTATATTTCGTATTTGGATCCAAATCTTAAAGAAGCATATCATCAATTCACTATGCGGATAGGCGTATCATTGCATCTAATGTTGTTATGCATCATGCTTACAAGCTAATGTTTGTAATATTATGCGTATGATACGCGAAATATCAGTCTTAAATTTATAGGTAATCTAATCTAAATTGATTGACACATTAACAGGCAAACCACTCGACCGTATAGCAGTAAACTGGGTAAGACCAAGATCTACCCAAGATCATTTCCTCAGGGAATGGGAATTGAAAATACTATTTAGAAATAAACTAATTAAACTAAAAATACTTAAAAGTGAAATAGGGGGTTTTTGAAGCTGTTAGTAGCTATACGCTACAAGGTATCTATATATACTTAAAAAACCCAAGGCTTTTAGCCTAGTGGTATCCAAGGAGGATTTAAGGTGTTGCCCATGACCTATTGGTCATGGGTTCAAGTCCCGTCGTGGACTAAAAAGGTGGAAGGTTCGAGGGAAGGCATACTGCCCCTTGTGGATGTCACTGTCTATGCTCGAACCACTAACTTACTAACTTGCCGTTCAAAAAAAAAAAAAAAAAAAAAAAAAAAATCTATATATACTTAAAAAATGAGTTCCAATTTGAAGTTGGTATTAATTACCCAAGCATTAATCACCCGGACATTAACAGCCTTAAAAAACTAAACACCCTTTATTGAATACCATTTATTAACAAGGCTTAAAAAAAAACCTATTGAATACCCAACTTTAAAAGTCTTTATTCATCTCCTTTTAATACCCAAAAAAATTCTTCACTTCTTTTAATCTAGAGAACATGTAGCGTTTCACAGCTGCATATCATATTATCACCTCCAGTAAAAACAGAACATACAACGGGTTATAAGAAAAACGTCTTCCATTTTAAAAAGCTGAAAAACTTTTCCACCTTCTATTAATTTCCCCGATTTCACTGCCCAGATAACCTTTAATGCGACCGTTACGGATCTGCAAAACCTTTTCACCTGCAGCTATATAAAAACGGGTTAATACTGCTTCCAAGGTTCGATACCTGCAGCTATATCAAAACAGGTAAGTGAAGCTTCCAAGGGTTCGGTACTACAACAATATGTAAGTTATCAAAAAAACAAACCGCCAACTCAGCCTCGATCAAATCAAAGAAGGCAATTACGGTCCCATTGTCGTCATGATTTGCCGCAAATGGGATGTTGGTAAATTCATGAGAAATACGTGAGTACGGACTCTGTTGTTTCAGATGAACAGGTAATTTATAGGCCACCTAAAAATTCGTTTATGCCAAAAATACCATTGTATATATCAGCTGGCTTGAAATAAAATTGCATTTCATATGTACTATTAAATAAGATTTCAACTTTTATATAAAGAAAATTTCGTATGTTTCTACCTGTGTATTTTCAGGGAGCCAAAATTCACTGCACAATGAAGAGGAACATATTACACTTTGCTAATAAGGTTGTAGAGGGTTCGTTGAAGTCTTTTAGCGTGCAAAAAAGAGAGAGTGTCGCATATGCAAAGAAAAGGGTTCTACAACTGTCTGCCAAGCGACAACAAACCCTGGATCTTTTGGTAAATTTGAGATCTATATCTAAATACATTAATTTATTGCTCTTCACTACAATTTAATTGGTTGGTTTTTTTAAATAAAAAATTTATTAATTATATTATATAATAGTTTTCATTTGAAACTTAAGCATAACTTAAGTTGGTCCAAACAATTTTCTTGGTCAATATTAGGTTCTTCAAATTTGATACACCAAAAATCGAGTATTGATCAGAGAAGAAAAAAAGTCAGAATATATGAAACCATTCCGTCCCCCATAAGTCAGTTAATTAGTATGAAAATAATGTTAATATATGCACTATAAGTAGACATTTTACTACTTAGGTTATTCAAATTTGATACACCAAAGTACGAGTCTTCCTAAGAATTGATCAGAGACTTGGAATATATGAAACCAAGCAATCAGTTAAAGTTCGAATGAAGAGTAATATATGAAAAAAGAATAAATAAAATTTTGATAAAAGCTATTCTGTTTCATCAATGCCATCATTGGTTTTATTTTATTTTTTTACTCTTCACTTGGAATATTGGTTAGTTTTTTCACTCCAATTTGAAGATTTCTTACCTACTACTGCTTTTGCTGTCACAATGTATGAAAAAGGTCATGGGCCAAGAGATTAATACAAGACTGTAAAAAACACATGAAATATCTAGAGTCTTTAAAACAACAATCTTACCCTGCACAAATGGGATCCGAGGAGCATATTAATTCCATGGCAGGAATGTAGAATTAATCACAATAATAACCTGCGATTAATACCATATTTAAGTCAAGTAAATGGTGGAATTCCAACAATCTTATGTTTACATTTTAAACTTTCCTATTTAAACAAATATATCAAAAGACACACTAACAAATTCCCTAACTCTTTTGTCTGCAATATCAATCTTTATATAAATTTAACATATTTTTCCTAACTATTAACATGAAAGCTAGACAGCCAAAAAATGCACACTGACCACCAATTAATCGTGAACTTCTCTGTCACTGAAATTAACGTAATCAATTACTCAAATAAAAAGTGATAAATCATTTAATTAACCTAATCAGTACTCAAAAAAACAAAACAATAAGTGATAAATGATCATTACCGTGAGGAGAGGAGTTGTTTAAGGTTCTAAGAAGTTCATGATACATGTGTTCGGAGGTGACAAATCGGTGGGGGACGAAACTCCGGCACGCCTTCAAATTAGGGAGCATGGTCCGTTGACGGAATTTGAATAAAACAGAACGCAACCTTTAGCCAATAATTGTAAATCAATACAAACGCCCTAATTGAGGAGTTGGTTATGGCTTTGGGCCATATACTATGATGACACTCCATTTTTTATTGGGCCAAATCTCAACTTCTAATACTACATGAATAGAATTGAGCAAGTATAAAGACACGATTTAGAAGCTTTACTTATGCGTTGCCTAAGGCTACTACCAGATCTATATTTGTGCAGGGAATGTATATATATTTATGTTTAATAGAAAACTTTTTTTAAAATATAATTATACATAATAAAATACAAAAATTAGGCTTATCATCTTTTAATATTTTTTGTTGGAAAGATATAGATTGCTACTGATTTTTCATTAAATATTAAATTTAGGCTGCAAACAAATAACTGATAATTATTCCCTTTTGAATAAAGTTTTACACGTTACTTTTCAAGCACTACTAATTTACCGGTGTCGATTTAAGATATATCATCGTTTATGTATAGTTATACTTATAAAGAGAACACGAAGATCTTTGTAGTGACACTTATGTCTTATGAATAACATGTTTTGTTTTATGCTAATATAAGCACTCATGTTTTTTTTTTTTTTTACTTTGCATTTTCTCCCCTCAAACTTTGCTATGTTCATACTTTGAAGTTGATACCAATAACACACTATCGTTAATAAAGCTCGTGCATCACACGGGCCATGCAGCCTCGTGATAACTAAATAACTAATAGAAAGAAAATAAAAGGAGACATAAATTTAAGAAGATAAATCAATCGACAAATATGTATGTACTATGCATCACTCTCCTAGATCCAACTTATTATAAATGAAATTGTTAAGATTAATTTCTAAGGGCGTTCGAACCAACAGACCGGCCATCAGTCCTACTAGTCTGATTAAACTAAAAAAAAGGAGTGAAATTAGTTAAAAGAAAAGAAAATTTTAGTAAAAAATACAGCAAAAAAACATTAAAAATGGAAATAGGAAAAAAAAAATAAAAAATATATGCATATGAAAGGGACTTGAACAATGTTATATGTTTAAGATATATATGAGTTCACCACTAAGCTAATATACGACGTAAACTAGTTATCGCTCATACATTATAAGCAAAGGCAAACAATGAGTTGATACATAAAAAAATTTATACTAATCAGAAAACTTTTGGGGTGGGCAGATGTCCACCCTGCCCACCCCCTAAAACCGCCATGAATCTGATTATGACTTAATCTAATTAATTAACACTTAACTCTCGTTGTATGATTAATTAATCTCAAACTTTTATCTAACAAATTTTAACCCTCTTAATCTTAGAAAAGTTATCTATCTTATTAAATGCAAACGTCAAAATCTCAGAATAAGCAAATAATAGTGTAGAAGAAAATACACGTGCAAGTCATAATCTCAGCATGTATTTAACAAACTAACCAATAAAATTTAAGATAAAATAAGGGTCCTACTATTTGGACACCACTAACTACCAAATAAACACCCCAATTAAAATCAAAATTTGAAAATTAAAATTAAAAATAATTAATTAACATGGTTATTCAGACTATTTTTTAATTTAAAACTGGTGGTCGATGATGGTGGTTAGGGGTGCCCAAAGGGTCAACCCAACCCGACCGGGCTCTTATCTGGTCGGGTCCGTCGGGTTTGAAGTTAAAAAAATCCTAACCCTAAACCCGACCCGATAAGGATTCGGGTTTGTCGGGTTCGGGTTGATCGGGTTTCGGGTTTGTCGGGTTGACCCGATCGGGTTGGTCGGGTTACACTTAAGTTAGAGATTTTTGGTAAAAATTAAAAAAAAAATTTAATATATTAAATTTTATGAGTTTTTATTTAACATTTGTAATATTAATTATTTTTAATTGAATACTTTATCATATAATTTGCTAATTAACTGATTTAATAGTAAAAATTTCTTAATTTTTATAGGAAATATAACACTTAAACTTTTATCGTGTCTAATCAGGTCAACCCAAACCCGACAAAGTTAAGAAATTCTAACCTGAAACCCGACCCGATAACGAATCGGGTTGGTCGGGTCGGGTTTAAAAAATCGATAATAACATGGAACCCGAATAGACCCGACCCGATTAGTATAATCGGGTTCGGGTTTGAGTCGGGTCGGGTCAACCCTTTGGGCACCCCTAATGGTGGTGGTGGTGGTGTTGAGCGGCATATGCGATGGTAGTGGCGGAGTTAGTTGGTGGTGGTGGAATGGACGACAAATTGAACATCTTTACATCGAAGCGAGTTGGTGGTGGCGGAGCGAACGGCGACGTCGACCGGCCGATTCCGATGCGAGTGAGTTGATAGGGTGGTGGTTAGCGGTAGAATTCGATGGAGGCTTCGAAAAAATTATTAGTTAATTATTAAAGAATTTGAGGTGTCCAAATAGAATTATAGGATGTCCCAATAGTCGATCCTAAAATAATCAAGGTTCACAATTAAGCATAAACAAAACCAATCCTAATGTATTAATAAAATTATAAATAAAACCTACGATTCGTTCATCATAGCAAATACAAAAAAATATATATATATATATAACCCAGAGTATAGGGTGGTTCCCGTGATTTTTGGCGCACCTATTAATCTCATTGCATTAATTTTGGGAGCAAGAACTTTGAAGGCCGATTATGTGCGTCTGTTTCAATTTCTCGATCTTCGTTTATCACACGACTACACAGCTACAATTTTGTGATGTTAATTGCTTGATTCTAGGGAAAATTTACGGTTTAAATCGTCTTCTGAAATATTGATCTATCAGGTTTGATTTCTATCATGCTCTTAATTTGTTTCATGTTGTTGTGAGTGTTTTGTTTTTGTAATTACATTATTGTTTTCCATGATTCTATCGTATTGTTTCGATAGAGTGTTAAATAGTGGTGTTAATTTTCGATTTTTAATCAGGGTTCGTTATGAATTAAGGGAATTTGAACTGTACCGATAGAATTTGGGGGTTTTGATGGCCATTGAAAAGAAAATTTTCAAAATTAACGTAGGTCACATCATGTTGGTTGACTTAGGGGGGAATTTTAACCTTTTTCAATTTATTTAACTGAATGTTCACATTGTTCGACTCAAAATGCTGACGTGTTTAAAGCATGTTTTGCTAATTACAACCAGAACGTAGGTCACAAAATCTTTTTCGTTTAATGTTTGAAAATTAACGAGTGTTGAACATGATTTTTAGTTTATTCAAGAATAATTCTTTATTGGTGGAGGTGAAACAACTACTGAAGATTTTGTGATTATTTGACTACATTTTCTTGTACAAAGGCATCAAAAGCTATGCATGTTAGCTATGTTATTATTCAATTTTATTGAATTTCCTTTTGGTCAAAATTTCAGGTTAGTGGAGATATATCATTACAATGCTTGTTATTATTACAAAATTAGGTACTATATATCACCTATTTGGATTTTGGTTGTGTTTCTGATTGAAAATTGTTGTTTGAAGGATCAAACTGAAAAAATTATACCACCGTGCAGAGAAGCAACAAGATCAATCAAGAACCATGACTATATTCTATAATGATGACTTGACTCCTCAGGAAGTCAAAGATATTATGGAAATTAGCTGAAAATGGTGTTCCCCAGAAACCCCTAAAACATGAAAATGTGATATCAACACTCTAGTTAACCAACCAATAGCTAATTAATATATAAAAATGTGTTTTAATTATGATTTATTTTAAATGTACAAAATTTCCAACGGATACAATACTTTTAAAGAAGTAAAAGATTATGAATTTAAACATGAAAATATTATGATTTTTTTAAGTCACCCAGCTAGTTGAATAATAAAAAAGAAAAACATGGTTTAGACTTCCCTTCATCGACTGTTTGTAAGCGTGAAATATGTTTTTTGCCACCGACCCATTTTTTATTGAGAAATGATATATAGTCTTACTATTTAGACTTACGCATAGGTCTACCCACTTGATAGGATGATATGTGTATTCCACTAATTCTCTCTCCTAATATTATCCTTTGATTTTGACACGTGTATGAGTAGTTCTAAATGGTAGGCCTAAATATCATTACTCTTTTTTATTTTAAAATAAGCCCACGTGATTGTGGCCCTCTTGTCCGAATTATTTTCATGGCCGGCCCAAATTTATGATCAATTAAATGTCGTTTGCCATTCCATTTATAAATTATGGGAGCTGATTCGTACACAGCAAAGTTTATCCATACAGAGCAATTTAAAGATAATGGACAATTATGTCCTTACTTTCCTTTTATCATATTTTTCATTTCACCCCTCTCATTAAGGGCATGATTGACATTTGATATAAAATTGCTCTACATGGATAAAAATTGCTCTGTACGAATCAGCTCCCATAAATTATATATGTGTCCTTAACTGAAATAAATTGACTGCCCTTCTTTTGTCAAATGTGGCTTCCAATTAATTAATTCTAAGTTCGTGACTTCTTCAATAAAAATTGGCCTGTGTATATTAAACATGCACGTAGGCCTTGTCTTGTGAGTTGTGAGTAGGGGTAACCTCGGTTCAAAAACCGAATCAAACCGAACTGAAACCGATGGAAGCGAAACCAAAAACGATGAATTTTCAAAACCGAAACCGAACTGATAACATGTTATCGGTTTTGGTTCGGTTCTGTTTCGGTCCGGTTCGGTTTTGGTTCGGTTTTTTAGGGCAAATGTTCATCATTTTCCGAAGACCGAACCGAAACCGAAAATGATATATTTTCAAATCCGAACCGATAACGTGTTATCGGTTTTGATTTGGTTCGGTTTCGGTCGGTTTTGGTTCGGTTCAGTTTTTTCGGTCCAAATGCTCACCCCTACTTGTGAGCCTGCCTCCTCAATTTATCAAATATGCGACTCTTTTATATATTAAATGACAAATTAAGGTTGCAATTATTCTTGGTTGTGTGTTGTAAACAAAAATGCTTCATATTAATTATAAGGTTCTTCTCTTATGCAAGGGTATCTTGGTCATTTGAGTAAATCAAACTGTTATATTATGAATTTTAGATGGAAATTGATAGTTAGATAGAGAAGGTAGCTAATGGTCTTATGGGCTCACAGGTTTTTCAATATCCTATATATTTACTGCATGTAATAAATTGGTGTATATTTCTTGAAGAAGCTAAAATTAGGGACCTTGAATTATCTATTACATTTGATGAAACACACATTTTGATCATACTTTGGCCATAAACTGATTAATTGTATACATTTTTGGTGTAGGTGAATTATAGTTCATGCCAATCAAACATACAAGTACGCAACATGTGAACTCAAACTCACTTTCTTCTTCAACCCATAAAGCATTGGGACCACCATTACACTTAAGCATGCAATTGGGAAAACTTTAATGTTAATTTTTGTTACAAATCCACGTGTAAGCATTAAATATTCAAATGTGAAGATTATTCAATCTCATGGGTGATAAGCTTTCAAAGGTTAGGGATTTTCATGGTTATGAAATAAAAAACCGAACTTTATTACTAACATTCTCCCTTGATCGTCAAAGAAAAGAATTTTAAATTCTTACTTTTAATTAACCCTTATTTAGGGTGACTCTGACTCTGTTTTTGTGGGTGATTTAGAATTGAAGGGGAGATGGGATTTGGGTATTTTACTTGAAAGGAGAAAATGCATTACAATATAGGAATGATACGTTTCCTATTTAAACAAAAACATAAACTCTGATTAATGCAACTACCTACCCATGATAATTTTCTTATGCATAAAATAAGGACATGTAGCCAACATGGCTTTGATTGAAATCAAACATAGATAAAAAAACGTACGGCTTGACTTTTCCATCTCCTAAAATTCTTTCTATGATTCTAAAGATGGCACACATCTGCTGAACTTTATTTTCTCAAGAGGGACGGATAATAAGATATCACAACCAAAGTGTATGTTCCGGTGAGCATATGGAAAAGGTAGGAATTTGGCGAGCTTCACATACATCGTAAAATACCCATCCAATGTCACCAATGTTAATCCGTTGTTTGACATCTCTTGAAAAACCCCTTCTTTGGCTTCTTGAACGAGAAGTTGGTTGGAATTGAATGTCACTTCAATTCTTCGGTCATGTTTAGATATCTCATATCTAGTTTCACCAATGGCACGCATGATATGGCTCGAATTTAGCCTTTTACTTAACACAAATTTTGCAAATTCTGGGTACGCCTTAAGCTTCTTAGCCTTGTGAAAACTAACTTGAAGGAATACGATATCTTCAAGAGTGTTGTTGTGTGCATCACGCTGGACTTGTATATCCGGTATCTTAATGTCATTGATATCCGGGTGGTCGGAATCCAATACCTACAAATACGTATATGATCAAACAAAGTGCAAGAGCAATGAAAATTATCAAGGCGGCTTTAGCATAGGTCTTCATTTCAGCTCTTGCTTCGTCACTCTGTTGAAAAAACAAAACAAATATAGAAGTGTTAAATGTCCTAAATGAACCATGATATGACAACGTTAACTTATGCTAGCTTTTGAATTCATAATTTATGAAAGTTATCCAAGCCCACCGATGAAATCACATTTAAAAATGAATTTGTTGTTTTCTATTAAAAAACCATGAGCATCACTTTGCCCTTTCTGTTATCAACAGCTGCGTCACTTTAATTTTTCTACATGTTTTTCTTTAAACAAATCAACACATAAAATTAAAACATATTATCTCAGTCACGATTACTTAAGTGTTTAGAATCGGTTGTTTTAATTTAGCTTTTTTATGTGTTCTTACTAGAAATTTGCACTATTTCTAAAGGTAATTAATGAATAACTTACAAATCCTTCCTGAGGTGGTCGTGTGCCATAACGATCCCTATGTAGCTTGTTCCGAATCATTTCCACAATTTCTTTAAAGAGAACCATCTATAAGTTGTATAATAATAAAGTAAATCACCATGCATATTAAAAATAATTATTACACTGATTAAAAAGAATGGGATGTGAATATTTACCTGCAGATCGAAGGAGGCCAAGAATTAATACAAGTGGATCGAAGTAGGTTGATAATTCGGTTGAAAAGAAAGGGTTGAACGAGGAGGCTTTATTTATAAGTGAAGAACAAGAAGGAATCGATCACATGCATGCAGCTCAAAGATTCCTAATTACTAAGTTTAAACTCACAACAAACCTTCAATGTTAACTGAAAATGGCTTTGCTCCAATTAAATTTACTTTTTCATTGTTCCATATTATGAAGGAAAAAACACTTTTCTTTTTAAAAAAGATTAGTACCAAGGCTGTGGTTTCTTGTACGTCTAGTTTTTAATAAGATTACTCATTGTTTCATTAAGCCGATTCAGAATGTGATATACAATCTTGTATATTTTTTTATAGGTAGAAAAATGTTTAACACTAAGGGGATGAGCGTATAGTCACATCTAGGGGTGACATCGGTTCAAAAACCGAACCGAACTGAACCGAACCAAACCAAACCGAAACCGAAAACCATGAATTTTCAAAACCGAAACCGAACCAATAACATATTATCGGTTTTGGTTCGGTTTGATTTCAGTTTCGGTTCCGTTTTTTAGGCCTAATGTTCATCCTTTTCTGAAAACCGAACTGGAATCGATAGAACCGAAACCGAAAACGATAAATTTTCAAAACTGAAAACGAACCGATAACACATGTTATCGGTTTGGTTTCGGTCCGTTTTCGGTTCAGCTCGGTTTTTTCGGCCCAAATGCTCACCCCTAGTCACATATAATGTTGTTGTGCACCATACATACAAGCTAATAGGGGTGAGTGTGGTCTAGAAACCGGGTTGAAATAAAAAATGATGACTTTGTAAAACTAAAACCTAACCGGCTACATGTTTTTGGTTTTGTTTTGTTTTGGTTCGCTTTCGGTTCTTTTAGCACAAATGTCATCACTATCCAAAAACTAAATCTAACCGAGTCCGATATAACCAAAACCGAAATGATGAATTTTCTAAAATGAAAACCAACCAATTACATGTTTTCAGTTTGGTTAGGTTCGATATCACTTGGTTTTCGGTAGGGTTAGCAAATTCTAAACCGACCTGTCAACACAACCCATCTATAACCTAAAATTATCGAGTTGAGTTGTAACTTTCGACCATATCACGAGCCTTGCATCTTACACTAAACCATTGCCCTTAAGGTTACCCCCCCTTTGGATTGTTGCTTCTTTAAATGGCCTCACTATACTATACTTAAAGCAGCTCTCACTATTAAGAATTTTTAAGAACATATTATATTAATGCTTATACTATATATGGTGAAAATTATATTAATGTGTAGAGAAGTCATTTTTTTATATAGAGAAGTCATTTTTTTTATGTCTTTTAATAGAATCTTGCTTGTTTTTTCAATATTCATATTCATATTATGCTTTATCTTATCTTACTACTATATAAAGCATTTAGGCCTACCCCATTAGGCAAGTTTAAGGAGCTCCTTAAACTTGATTTTAAGGACATTTCCACTTTTGTTAGTTAGTTCTCTACCTTAAAAAAAAATCGCGGCTAATAAGATTCGAACCCAAGACCTCTCCTAACTTATCACTATGTGTTAACCACTTGCTATACACTACACTTTGGTAACACCACCCACACTTAATAACAAAAGTCTGTTACTCGAAAACCATTTTACCCAATAACATTAAATATATGACGCTGTAAATCATCAACTCTTACCAAAATCCACATTTTCGTTTAATTATTTATTTCTAGCAACAATTATTACCGTGTAAACGAACAACACTTGCTCGTCACGAAATATGGTTTCTGGGTACCCGCCGCCGCATTGCGCGGGTACCCTGCTAGTTAAGAGTAATGGGTCTTGAGTATTTTTCTTTTCTTAATTTGGGAGAGGGGTGGTTGATGCTTTATTATAGCTTGTTGGGTTATTAGAAGTTATAATTTGAATGTTATTTGTGATGATGAGTTTTCTTCACTATAGTTGTAAATGTTTAGGATTGCCTGTCTAAGCATGTATACTTTTTGTATGTCATTTGTTCTATGTATACTTGTTGTATGTGGAATTTTAAGAAATAAAAAATCAAAGTTATTAAAATTCTAGATCTAAAAATAAAAATTTGAATATATTTCTATAATAGTTCGCAACTGTGATTCTTTTATATTTTTTAGATGATGAAAATATACTTCAAGTAATTTTGAATTTGAAAGTTTTTACTTCACTAAATTTACTTCACACTTTTAATGAAGACAAACAATATTTGGGGCTTTATCTAATTAATATTGGAAATATGCGTTCGTACATGTGTGGATTTATTTTTAATCTTGTAGTTGAGTTATAATAAGTTATACTCCCTCCGTCCCACAAAAAACTTCCCATTTGGCTTTTGCACATGTTTTTAGGTGATAATTAGTGGTGGGGTCATTGATAATACTTTTGATTAAAATATAAGGTTAGATTGGAGAGAGAAAGATAGTTAGTGGATATTAGTGGTGGGGTTTTTAATAATAATAGTTTTTTATTATGTGGAGCCCACCAAATATGGGAAATGAGAAGTTTTTTGTGGGACAAAAGTTAAGAATGAAATGAGAATTTTTTTGTGGGACGGGGGGAGTAACTAGTAATAAAGGTTCCGTATTGTAACTTCTTTTATTTTATTTGTTGACATTATTTTGGCTAAACTTAGGGGTGAGCATAAAAACCGAAAAACCGAGCCGAACCCGAAAAAACCGAACCGAAAAAACCGAACCATTTGAAAAACCGACATCAACGGTTTTGATTTTTGGAAAACCCGAATGTTTGGGGCGGTTTTCGGGGGCATATGAAAAACCAAACCGAAAAACCCGCCCCACCCCGCCTTTATATATATTTCAAGTTTTATAAAAATATTCTTATATTTTTAAAAGATTTGATATAAATTTATTTGCAAAAGGAAAGCAACCATCAATGAAACTTTTATGGATGAAGACATTGACTAAGATTATTGCGAAAAATGGTTGGGTGTTATTCTATTATTAATTTTTTTCAAATTATGTTAGTTGAATTTATTATTACATTATATTAAACCTACTAGTTGTTTTTTATTTATAATGAAATGAGTTAAGGTTTAGAAGTTTGAATCATAATATTAGTTTTTAAGGTAATAAATTGGTAAAGTTAAAGGAAACTAAAAAACCGAAAAAACCCGAAACCGAACCGAAAAACCCGAAAAACCGAAACCGAAAAACCCGAAACCGAACGGGGTGTAATTCTCAAAACCCGAACTTTTGGGGCGGGGTTTGGTTTTAGTTAAAAACCGCCCCAAACCGCCCCATGCTCACCCCTAGCTAAACTTGTGAAGTTTAATCGTGGTTTATATGTTGGTTTGCATCTATAATAATACGTAAAAAGTAAGTTTTTTTTTATCTTTTTATAGTTTTATGTTATTGCGAAGGCCAAAGGTGCAAGTCTAAACTAATTCTCACTTCCAAATTTTGAGAGGGAAAAATCAATTTATAGTGTAGTTGAAATTATATAAATTATCAACAAAAGTCATGAGTTTTTTTTTTTTTTTTTGGTAAAGAACTTAAACTGGGTATACCTCAAGGGACTGCAGTTGCAGAGTAGAAAGTTTATAAGGACTACAGAATAGAAGGCATAAAAGATTGAGGGGCCTGAGTGTTATTTTGCTTCAGTTAGTGGACGGTCAAACATATTGGGATTTTGTCTTCATTTGTTTTTTATCACAAAAGATAAGTTATTCTCTTTCCCTTCTTCATTTGTTTTTTTTTCACAAAAGATAAGTTATTCTCTTTCCCTTCTTCATTTGTTTATTACTAGAAAATAGGATTTTACAGCTCTTCAATTTGCAGATCATCATTTTTGTTAATTAATCTGTGAACAACATATATGAGCGTTTCTTATATTGAGCGATGTAGTGAGATTATCGTTGAATTTCCATATATTTTGTTCTTTGATTTGAATTACAGTAGCAAGTTTTCTTGTTGAGATTGTATTCTTGTTTTATTGTTGTTCAATCAACAAATTAATTTCTACACATATGTATCTCTAATTCGTAAAACAATAACGAATATGGTGAAAACTGTATTGATGTGTAAGTGGCAATTCTTGAAAATATCACTCGAAAAAGGATTACTTAATATGTTTAAATATTTTCCGAATTCGCTTCAATATTTAGCTTAGCACATAACTTTTAATCTCTTGTAATTTATATGCATTTATTCTATATATTCGTTATCTTAATTTTAATGTAATCTTAAGGGATAAATCTTAATCATTGGATAAAAAAAAGTCACACGGTCAAGATCAATCCTTTAACCACCACCATCATCAAATCACATGTAATTGAATACACAACCACCACCGCCGGCCACCACCGCCGGCCACCACCACCGGCCACCAACACCATTGTTAGCCACTACTGCCGACCGCCGCCGCCACAATCACATGTGATTGGTTACACAATCACATGTGATTAAAATGGGCCGACGGTGGCAGTGGGTTGCCGGTGGTGGAGACGGTGGATGGCAGAAGTTGGCGGTGTGGTGGTGGTCGGCAGTGTAACCACATTTGATTTAATACACACACATGTGACTGAAAGCGACCGATGGTGGAGGGCGGTTGGTGGTGATGGTGGCCAACGACAATGATGACCGATAGTGGTAGTGGGCGGTGGGCACAGGTGGTGGTAGTGTTGATGTATTAAACAAGCGTTATACGTCCGCGCGTTGCCGCAAGTTTTTTTTACTTCTTTGTTATACAATTAACATTAAAATATTATAAAAGAATATGTTATTAGTTAACTAATTGTAAATCTTAATATCTTAAATAATACTCCCTCCGTCCCTAAATAAAGTTCTCATTTCACCTTCAAGTTTTGTCCCTAAAAAAAGTTCCCATTTCTAAAACTTAAGGGACCCACTTAATATAATAATATTATTACCAATACTTTCACCACTAACTATCTCTTAAAACACTTTCTCTCTCCAATCAAACCTTATATTTTATTCAAAAATAATACCAAATACCTCACCACTAACTATCTCCTAAAATGTTGTGCCCAATACAAATGGGAACTTTATTTAGGGACCGAGGGAGTAATATATAAAAGCATATTCTTTTCAGTTTCACTATATAACAAAAAAAATTCAGTTTTAATTTTATTTTTTTAAATTAACGTGGGGTTGAGTGAAAGTAACTTGTTACAAAATTTGTCAATTCAACTACACTGACAATTAACCCTTTTCATAACAATTTTTACTGCGCATGTTAGCAATCCCTTCCATTATTGTTCATGATTGGAAGTATTAAGTTAAACCCCGTTTCTCAATTGCCGTTCCGTATCAAGTTTGTAATGAACAGTTGCTTCTGAATGCAAATTGCATATAAGAGATAATGGAAGTATTAAGTTAAACCCCGTTTCTCAATTTCCGTTATGTACCAAGTTTGTAATGAACAGTTGCTTCTGAATGCAAATTGTATATAAGAGATAATGGAAGTATTAAGTTAAACCCCGTTTCTCAATTGCCGTTGAAAGCAAATTGTATATAAGAGATAATTACATGTGATGGTGGTGGTGATGGTGGTAGTTTGAAGGTTGATCTTAACCATTTGATCAAAATGCTAAGATTTGTCTCTCAAAATTTTTAAAAAAATAGACTATCTTGAACGTTTTTCTCTACGGAAATATGATAACAAAAAACATTTATTGAATACATTTTCATATATTCTTTAACACGCATACCATTTTATATTGCTTCTAATCTTTTAAGAAAAAATGTATTTTTTCCTACTAAATATTTATAGTGCATTATTTTATCTATAAAATAATTAACATGTGAAATCTACTAAGTCTCTTAACTACTCTCATCTTTTGACTTGGACATTTTATTAATCTAAGTGGACAGAAAAATAAGTAGAAAAAAGAATATCATCTCTCATCTTTCGTTTCTTCCATTTTCTCACATTTTGTTTTAATTAATTTAATACTATTTCCAAATATAGTTTAATGAGATTGTGAAATGGCCTTTGTGATAAAACCCTAACAAACAAAGAGAGAGAAAAATACAGAACTATTTTATATTCTAGAGATTATATTAAATTAAAAAATTATAGTAATAAAAAACGAGGAGAAAGATTACTTGAAAGATTAAATTATATGGCCGTTCAAAAAAAAATAAAAAATAAATGAAAAATTTATTATGATTAGATATATAACTTGTACTAAGTATTAAATAAGCAATCTTGTGTATGTATGCGCGCGTTTTGCTACGATTTTGGGTTGCTAAAATGTATTAGTATAACGGAAATATTATTACTTTTTACCTATACGTTTCATTAAGCTATTTTGTATGTGAAATTGAAATCCACATTTCGACATTTCTTATTTATTTATATTTCACCCCCAAACAATACATGTAGATAGTGATAATCATAATTCTTATTATTGGGAATAACATAGCTAAAAATAATAATTAAAATTTTAAAAGTAAAAAAAAATAAATACATAGTTGTCTTTTAACATGAAATTATTTTATATAGATAAAAATTGGTCAAATGAGCTCCCATTTATTTGTGAATGTTACATCCAAAGGTTTAAGAATTTTACATTACTTTCCCTATTCCCTCCAACTATAAGCTTCTTTCTAGACCTCACCCATATAATCAAATAATTTTACGTTACGTACAAAAAGAACACATCACAACTTATTATAATTACCTATTCTTAATAATAATATATAATAATGTTTCTCGAGGCTCCACTCTCCCCCCTAATAAGTAAGGCCCCGTTAGCCTGGGCGGAGATGAGGATAAAGAGTAAGGATTGAAGCCCCCTTAGCTCTGCCAGGCACTGAGGTAGTATATGTACACTTAGTTTATTGTTAACTAGTTTAATCTTAGCTAATAGTTAGATGAAAACTAAAAGAGTTATTTAGTATTTTTTTTCTTTTGATATTTTGTTATTAATTTGTGGATAAGAACAACAATTTGACCCGTTGACCTGTTTAACCCGTTTAACCCGCTAACTTGTTTAATTAAACGGGGTATATGAGTCGTGTTCTGGTTGAAGGTAACCCTGTTAGGGTTGAGATATCTGACCCGTTTATGTAAACAGATCGGTTTCAGGTTGAACATTTCTGACCCACCAACATGCGAACCCGAACCTGAACTCGTTAACTCGAACCCGACCTGAATTGCCAGCCCTATTTACACGTCAACTATAAAGCTTAACTCAAGTTAAAGATGTCGTTCTCCATCACTCAAGCTTTTTTGTTGCATTTACTGCTTGGTCCCCTACACCTAACTGAACGAGACACGTTATACCATATTTTTCCATTTTGTTAACATATTTACAAAATTCATTTTCTTTATCATGCAAGTTTAAGTTGCTTTGTTGAAAATGTTAGCATATGCACGCAATTACAAGGTAACAAACATAGAAATGTTTCCATAGTTATGTTTTCTGATTTTCGTAATTTTTTATTTCAAAAAACACCCTCAATTTTTTCTGCAACTAAATATTTGGGCCATAGAACCCCTTGCACAGAACAAATAAAAAAGTGTATTCGCATTGGTGGCCCTCAAGGAACATGAAGTAGGCTCGAAATCAATAGATTTTTATATTGGTGTCTTATGAGTTATGATAGAAATTTTTTTATATATTATACACACAATTGTATTAAAAAAAGTTTATTACTTCTTCATTTTAAAATAAGCAATGTTCTAAAACCCGGGTTATTACTCGGCTCGGTAAGACGGCCGGATCATGAGTCAACTGGCGAGTCAACCCGTGTCAACTAACAACATATAAAAAAATATTATATAAACGATATGTACATCATGCAGTAAAGTTTGTACACAATTATACATTTGAAATAAAAGAATTAAAATCGGGTCAACTAACAATATATGAAAAATATTATATAAAATATGTGTTCATCATGCTGTAAATTTTGTACATTTGAAGTAAAAAGATTAAAACATGGTCGCCAGTTTTCAAAATACCCGAACGGGTTGAACCATGTCGATGCTAAGCAAAAACCCGGTCAAGGTTGAACCACCTCTTACACCAGGTCGCGATTGAACCGGTTTAACTGGTCGGGTCAACCAAGGTTTTAAAACACTGATAAATAAGTGATACACTTTTTATTTTAAGGTGTTTCAAAACAAGTGATACACTCTGTAAACTTACCTTATTTGATAAAAAGTAGTAGATTCCACACCCACTAACTATTTCATTTAATATAGTGAAATGACATATTATTCTTACCCTTACATTTAAACATTATTAAACTCAGTTTAATTAGAAATGTATGAGACTCATCACATTAACTATCCAATTTAATTTAATCTAATATTCATTATAATCATTTGTCTCAAAAAGCGTGAAATCCAAGCGTATCACTTTATTTTGAAATGGCGGAAGTATTAAAAGTGAACTTGATATAAAGGAAGTTATAATACAGTAAAACCTCCATAAATTAATACTCGATAAATTAATAACCTCGACAAAATTAATAATTTATCCGGTCCCAACTTGGGATTAGTACAAAATCGGACCCCAATCGATAAAATAATAAGATAATATTTTTTTTGAAATCCTAATATAGATATATTAGTCCCAACCAAACTATAAATTAATAATTACTAAATTAAAATTCCAAAATTCTAGAATTATCAAGTAAAAAATGAATCTGTAGTCACTTTTTTTTTGTGAACTTCAAATCTATATTGAGTTCATCTTTAAATCCCCCAATTGCACTTAAGAGCTGATGCATTGTATTCTCGTATTGCAACAAGAAGTTGTGAAGAGTTGTTACCGCTTGCAATGCTTCTTTCCGAGTGACCGGTTCCAAAGACACTGAATCATCATCAACTTCATCATCAACCGAATTTTGAACGGTATCCATAATAATTTCTTCAATGCTTTGAACCTCGTAAAATTCATTATTTTCAGTTGGATAATCCAACAACTCATTCACATCCATTTTGTGCCGATAATGCATTCTCGTAATCAAGGTCTCAAGCTCACAAATGTGAATACGTATTAGATAAGTTGATTTTATAATTATATTATATTTAAATTAATAATTTATTAATTTACTGATAAATTAATATCTCGTTAAATTAATAAAATATCCTATTCCCAACCTTATTAATTTATGGAGGTTTTACTGTATGTAATGTATTATTATTTGCATTGATATTTATTTATACAATTATGATATGGATCTCCAAATCAGTTCTCCAAATCAGTTCTCCAAATCAGTTCGCCTTGTAGGTTTGGTTTACAGTGGGATGAGTTTAGTATGAAAATGGGAATGGATTAGAAATGGGTATAATTGTCTCAGTAGTATTATACTATTATTTGTTTATAAACTGGGTCAGGAATTTTTCCAGAAAAAGAAAATACGTACTCGTTCATAAAAAGGTGTCCATTTGATGGGAGTCATTATAAAAACGTAGCATATTATACTATTCTGAAACACAACATAAACATATAAATAAACCTACAAAAATAATAATAAATCAAACATCTCATTAACTTCCACACGTTATTTAGCACAACCATCACAATCACACATCCATTTCATCTCATAATCGTGAGTTTACTTGATCCAACGGTGCACTCTGCATTGCAACAAAAAGCCATCATATCATATTTTATTAATAATATACCTAAGTCTTAAAAAATAAACAATACTAACCAGAGGAGCCCCAAGTTTAGCTCGATATCATTCTAGAGGCAGGAGACGCCAAATAGTATCTTGGTTATAGAGAAAGTCAGTATGATCAACACTCTTGATATCATATTCTACAATAACATTGTTTAACTACCATCATTTTATGTGTTTTTCTTAAATGAAATTACACTTGTTTTATTAATCTAAATGTCAAAAAATAAGAGATTAAAATTGATAGGAAGTGTGGTAGGGACCACAAGGGTGAGTGCAAGGCGGACTCCAACTATTGTTACAAGTGTGGTCGTTTTGGCCACAAAGCTAAAGATTGCAAGGTGAGGAGCCTTGATGAGGTGGAATATTTCTCGTGTCATGAGAAAGGGCATTATAGTAATGTTTGCCCAAAGAAGGGAACGGAAACGTTGGTGTCAACCGCTCACAAGAAACCGGAGCCGCCGAAAGTCAAAGGTCGTGCCTTCCAACCGGAGACTCATGATGTCGTCTCAGGTACCTTATTCATAAACTTTATACCCACCTATGTATTGATTGATTCGGGTTCTACTTATCCTTTCGTGTCTCATAAATTTGGTGCTAAGTTTAAGGTTCCACTAGAGTTAGTTGATGATTTGTATGAAATAAAAGTAGCCGATGGGAAAACCTCTATGGTCCAACACATCTATAGAGATTGTGAATTAGAGATCGATAATAAGAAATTCAAAGTAGATTTGATGCCTATGGGGATTAAGGCTTTTGATGTGATTATTGGGATGGATTGTTTGGGAATCCACCAAGCCAATATTTTATTTGGGAAGAAGTTAGTGTTGATTAAGTCTCCCGAAAATGAGAAAGTTTACATTTATGGGGAAAAGAGGCACCATATGCCAAATTTATTAACCGCCATTAAAACAAGAAAGTGTTTATCGAAAGGATGTTCATCATTTATAGCCTACGTCCTAAATGTAAGAAAAGAGAAGAAGACGGTTGAACATGTGAAGATTATTCGGGATTTTCCCGAAGTTTTTCCCGATGACTTACCCGGTTTGCCACCGGAGAGACAAGTCAAGTTTCGAATTGATTTAGTTCCGGGGGCGACGCCGATTTCCCGAGCCCCGTATCGTCTAGCTCCCACCGAAATGAGAGAGTTGATGGCTCAACTCCAAGATTTACTTGATAAGGGTTTTATTCGTCCTAGCTCGTCACCATGGGGTGCACCGGTTTTATTGGTGAAGAAGAAAGATGGTTCGATGAGAATGTGTATTGATTACCGAGAGCTTAACAAGATGACGATTAAGAACCGATATCCTTTGCCAAAGATAGATGATTTGTTCGATCAACTTCAAGTAGCCGATTATTTCTCCAAGATTGATCTGAGATCGGGTTACCATCAAGTTCGTGTTAAAGAAGGTGATACCGAGAAGACGACCTTTAGAACTCGTTATGGGCACTATGAATTTTTGGTGATGCCATTCGGTTTGACGAATGCCCCGGCTATTTTCATGGATCTCATGAATAGGGTTTGTAAACCATTCATCGATAAATTCCTCATCGTGTTCATCGATGATATTCTTGTTTTCTCCAAAACCGAAGAAGAACATGAAGAACACTTGAAGCAAACCCTAGAAGTTTTGAAACGGGAAAAGTTGTATGCAAAATTCTCAAAGTGTGAACTTTGGTTGCGGGAAGTCCAATTTCTTGGTCATGTAGTATCTCGAAGCGGGATAAAAGTTGACCCGTCTAAGATAGAAGCGGTGAAGAATTGGGAAGCACCGAAGACTCCAACCAAAGTTAGAAGTTTTCTTGGGTTAGCCGGTTATTACCGAAGATTTATTGAAGATTTTTCCCGAGTGGCGGTCCCACTCACTAGACTAACGAGAAAAGATGTGAAGTTTGATTGGGGGAAAAAGCAAGAGGATGTTTTTGCCTTGTTGAAAGAGAAGTTGTGCAATGCACCGATCCTCACTTTACCCGGCGGTATGGAAGATTTCGTGGTGTATAGTGACGCCTCGAATAAAGGTCTCGGTTGTGTTTTGATGCAAAGGGGTAAAGTGATAGCTTATGCTTCAAGACAATTGAAAAATGCGGAAGAAAGGTATACAACTCATGATTTAGAGTTGGCGGCGATTATTTTCGCCTTGAAAATTTGGAGACATTACTTGTATGGCACAAGGTGTATATTGTACACGGATCATAAAAGCCTCAAATATGTATTTACACAAAAAGATTTGAATATGAGACAAATGAGGTGGATTGAGTTGATTAGTGATTATCATTGTGAAATCGTCTATCATGAAGGGAAGGCTAACGTGGTGGCCGACGCCTTGAGTAGAAAAGCTTATGAAAAGCCGGTTAAGGCTAAGTTGATGCGGATTGACGTAGTATCTAGCTTTATCGAAAGTATAAAAACCGCACAAAAGGAAGTGATGGGAAAAGACGAGTATAGACAAGAGAGATTGGGGAAGAACCAAGTATTTGAAGAAAATGTTCAAGGATTAAAAACCGTGAATGGTCGGATTTGGGTTCCGAAATTCGGTGGAAACCAAAAAGTGTTGTTAAATGATGCTCACAAGTCCAAGTACTCGATTCATCCCGGAAGTACAAAAACTTATCAAGATATGAAGAGAACGTATTGGTGGCCGGGGATGAAGTCGAGAGCAGCGAAGTACATTTCAAATGTGTCACATGTGCACAAGTGAAAGCCAAGCACCAAGTTCCTTATGGTGTTGCACAATCGTTGCAAGTGCCAGCCGGGAAATGGGGAGACATCACAATAGATTTCATTGTTGGTCTTCCAAAGACGAGTAGAAACCATGATGCCATTTGGGTGATTATTGATAGATTAACGAAACGTGCGTTATTCCTAGCTATTCGGGAAACCATGCCACTCGAGAAATTGGCAAAATTGTATGTTGATGAAGTTGTTCGTTTGCATGGGGTACCATTGTCGATCGTATCCGATCGGGATGGAAGGTTTACCTCGAACGTTTTGGAGATCACTCCAAGAAGAGTTGGGAACAAAGTTGAGATTGAGCACGGCCTACCACCCACAAACCGATGGTCAAAGTGAAAGGACGATCCAAACGGTCGAAGTTATGTTGAGATCGTGTGTGTTGGATTTTGGTGGTAAATGGGATGAACATTTACCGTTAGTTGAGTTTTCATATAACAATAGTTATCACTCGCTAATTAAGATGCCACCGTTCGAGGCATTGTATGTGAGAAAATGTAGGACGCCTTCTTGTTGGTTAGAGGCGGGTGAGACGAAACTCACGGGTCCCGAGATTGCGAAAATAAAAAAGAGAAAATCGGAATAATCCAAAGAATATGAAAGTTGCACAAGATCGCCAAAAGAGTTATTCGGGTTTGAAAAAGCGACCTTACGATTTGAATGTTGGTGATATGGTGATGTTAAAGGTATCGCCTTGGAAAGGTGTGATGAGATTTGGTAAGAAGGGCAAATTGAGTCCAAGGAATGTTGGCCCGTTTAAGATTTTGAAACGGGTCGGTTTACAAGCATTTAAGTTAGAACTTCCACTCGAGTTGCAAGGTGTCCATGACACCTTCCATGTTAGTAATTTGAAGAAGTTCATAGGTGAAGTGGAGAATATTATCCCACTTCAAGATTTGCGGGTCGATGCACCCAACCGGTTGATTGAAGAGCCCGAGGCCATATTGGAGGCCCGAACGAAGAAATTGAGGAACAAAGAGACTGAGCTAGTGTTGGTCAAATGGAAGCATTCCCTTGGGCCAAATTTGACTTGGGAAGTCAAAGATGAGATGATGAAACGCTACCCGGATTTTGTAGATTATGAGACGATTCAGAGGACGGAATCCTCTTAAGGGGTAGATAGTTGTAACAACCGTAATTTTACGTTTGTATTATCGTATAATTTATTTGGGATTTATGTGAATTGCGTTATTTATATTAGTTTATGTTTCGAGTTGTGTTTTATCGAGTGTTTGAATGTTTGGGACTTGGTGTAACCAAGTATGGGTCAAAACTTGGATGGAAACAAGTTTAAAGGCCAAGAATCTGCCTGGTTCAGCCCTCGCGGCGCGAGCCTGGCGCGAGTGAGACGCGAGGTGAAACAGAGAGTTCAGAGCCCAGACGCGAGAGGCTCGAGCCGAGGTTCGCGTCGAGCTCGCGGCGCGAGCGAAACGCAAGCGGGGCGCGAGGGGCTGCTTCGAGCGGCGACCAGATGGAGAACCCGCGTCACCTCGCGGCGCGAGCGGGACGCGAGCGGGGCGCGAGGACCGTCTGGACTATAAAAAGTTGTGTGAAGGCTAGGGCTCATAACACCTACGAACCCTAGAGCTATAGCAGCCATTGTTTAGAGCTTTTGGTCGGTTTTTGGAGCTAAGGAGCTCAAATCTTCATCATCTTGAAGGATTCAAGCATCAAGGGTAAGAATTCTTGCATATCTTGCTTAGTTACCTTGATTTTGAGCTTAGTATGGGTAACAATGGTGGTTTTGGGAACCAACCATATCATCTTTGGGGAAGATGAACTTTCATGACTGTAAAACACTCCTTGTAGACTTGTAATCAATGTGTACAAGTTAGATTTGGAATTGATGGTGGAAAATCTTGAACAAGGGTTTGAGATTCCACCAAGTTTGATGAACTTGGTGGTTAGGGAAGTTGAAATGGATTGTTTAGTGATTAGCTATGGATAATAACTAGTTATTGTATTGATATTGATGTTAGGTCAAGAAGACCTTGTGATTGGAAGTACTTCTTTGATTTGGAAGTAAGGATTGTGTTATTGAACACAAGTGTTGGGATAGCTTTGCTAAGGTGAGTACATGTGATCTTTTCTGAGTACATAGTAAACCATGTTTTATGAATTGAAATGATTTTAGAGTCTTTATTAGATAAATGTTTTAAGAAAGAAAATATTAAATTGATATAGTATGAATTTAATTTAAGTGAATTGAATTGAATTGTAAATTGATTTGTTTAGTTACCACTAGTATGATTGAGTTGTGATATGCGGTTTTGGCCCAAGTTGATGATTTATTATGTGGTAGTTAATCAATTGGATCCTAGATAACCCACACAAGTTGGGGGAGTTAGTGACACCTACTTGGGGTGGTACCACCCTGCGCAAGGGTAGTGTGTCGAGAAATAGATAACCCGGAAAGCGGGGGAGTTTGAGATAACCCGGAAAACGGGGGAGCAAATAGATAACCCGGAAACGGGGGAGTTTACCTAGATAACCCATATCGGGGGAGTTGTTTCGGGGAGGCCCGTTACGTATGTGATTGGCTTATGGCAGGCCTTAGAGTTGATTGACTATTTGCAATTTGTTAATTATTTAATTACTATTTTATTGCAAATTATTTCTAACCGGGTCTAAAACCTATGTTTCTCACGAGACAATATTTGTCTCACGTACTACGTTTACTTTGACTATGTACTCAGGTTCGGGAGCAAAAGATTAGGCGGCCCGTAGTGATAGCATTTGGATGATTAGCTCAGTGTACTTATTTAATTCCCTAGATTATAGTTTTGATATATTTGTAACACCGGTTTTGGTACTTACTAATTATTCCAAATGTTTTAGTTAAACCATATTTTTGGATACTCGGTTTGTAAAGACATATATTTTATATTTTTAAAAGTTTAAATTTTGGTTGAAAAATCGGTGTGTTACACAACGTACGAGGGAAATGCCTCCACTGATATTACAGCTTGTGGAGCAACCAAGAAGACAACCCGCGTCACCTCGCGGCGCGAGGCAAACGCGAGCGGGGCGCGAGGTCTGTCTGGAGTATATAAAGTTGTGTAGAAGCTAGGGCTCATAACACCTACGAACCCTAGACTTAGAACAGCCGTTTTTAGAGCATTTGGGCGGTTTTTGGAGCTAAGGAGCTCAAATCTTCATCTTCTTGAAGGATTTAAGCATCAAGGGTAAGAATTCTAGCTTACTTCACTTAGTTACCTTCATTTTGAGCTTAGTATGGGTAACAATGGTGGTTTTGGGAACCCACCATATCATCTTTGGGGAAGATGAACTTTCTTGAGTGTAAAACACTCCTTGTAGACTTGTAATCAATGTGTACAAGTTGGATTTGGAATTGGTGATGGGAAATCTTGAACTAGGGTTTGAGATTCCACCAAGTTGTATGAACTTGGTGGTTAGAAATGTTTAGATGGATTAACTAGTAGCTAGTTATGGATTATAACTAGATTTTGTAATGATATTGATGTTAGGTCAAGAAGACCTTGAGATTGGAAGTACTTCCTCAATTTGGAAGTAAGGATTGTGTTGTTGAACACAATTGTTGGATACCATTGCTAAGGTGAGTACATGTGATCTTTCTGAGTACATAGTAAACCATGTTCTTATAACTGAAATGATTTTTAGAGTCTTTATTAGATAATTGTTTTAATAAAGAAAAGATTGAATTGATAGAGTAAGTAATTGAATTGAATTACATTGAATTGAATTGAATTGTATTGGACTTGATTGTGTAGTTACCACTAGTATGATTGAGTTGTGATATGGGCATTGACCCAAGTAGATGATTTGTTATGTGGTAGCTAATCAATTGGATCCTAGATAACTCACACAAGTTGGGGGAGTTAGTGACACCTACTTGGGGCGGTACCACCCTGCGCAAGGGTAGTGTGTCGAGAAATAGATAACCCGGAAAGCGGAGGAGTTTGAGATAACCCGGAAATCGGGGGAGCAAATAGATAACCCGGAAATGGGGGAGTTTACCTAGTTAACCCATATCGGGGGAGTTGTTTCGGGGAGGCCCGTTACGTATGTGATTGGCTTATTGCAAGCCTTAGAGAATGTTTGATTATGTGCAATTTGTTAATTATTTAATTATTATTTTATTGCAAATATTTTCTAACCGGTCTAAAACCCATGTTTCTCACGAGACAATCTTGTCTCACGTACTACGTTTATTTTGGCTATGTACTCAGGTTCGGGAGCTAAGGATTAGGCGGCCCGTAGTTAGCATTTGGAAGTGATTAGCTCGGTATACTTATTTAATTCCCTAGACTATGGTTTCGATATTATTGTAACACCGATTTTATATACTTATTGATTGCTCCAGATGTTTTATTTAAACTATATTTTTGGGATACTCGGTTTGTAAAGACTTATATTTTTATATTTAAAAGTTTTAAATTTAGTTGAAAAACTGGTGTGTTACACGTAATTTTCGGATTTGATAGTTATAGATCAATAGCAAATACGGTTTCATATCTCGAAGGAGTATTAATCGGATTTGATAGTTCCGTTTTTTGACAACTGAAACACATGTCAAGCATCCCTAGGCAGCATCAATCCCAATTCTAATTGGTATAATTTGATCATCCCTTTATAAGCCGTGAGGTTAAATATTTCAGAGATTTGTAACTTATGGTTATTGATCACGGTTCGGAAAACCCTAGATTTCTTCTCAGATAGTTCAGTCCTGTAAGAGGATACTGATTTAAAAAAAAACCCTAGATTTCATCACAGATGGTTCACTCTTGTAAGAGGTTATTGATTTACAAGTTTGAGTTAATATATGGTTAATTGCTTTTATAAACTTTTATTTAGGTTATCATTTGTTAATTTCTTACACGCAATTTGGCATATCGTTTAAATTTGTAAGATGGATACAAACCCTAATTGGAGATGCATAACAAGTGTTCGATAAAACGCTTCAATGAAAATTCTATGCAATTTGATAAAATGCTTCGATGTAGTCGTTGGTTCAACTTCAAATGTTGATCCAACATGCCTAAAAGAGTAAGGTTGATCACTTGATCATTCGGTTAGTTTAGTTAATTCTTGGTTCAGAACCTCAAATCACAAGCCATTAATTGGTTGCCTACATGGAGCTCATAATCTAACATTTAATATGCATGTCACAGTTAACATATTACAACCTCTTAATGTCACACCCCGCCAAAACTGGTTTTGCGGAAGAGCGCAATGTGACTTACATTGGAAATCACAACGATCGATCAATAGTATAACATAGCATTAAAAATGGATTACCAATTGTTAAACGTTTACAAATCCAGCGTAACTTGTTTACGATGATAGTTTTAGATAAAAAAAAAAAACTTAAAGTTGACATTCTAGACTTCGTGTCTAGATAAAAATATAAAATCTTCCCAAAAGTGGTAATCTGATTTGTGCAAATGTAATGCAAACACTTCAAACTAAAGTACCAGAGAAAGCATATTAGAAAAAGTGTCAACACAAAGTTTGGTAAATTCACAGGTTTAATGACTATATAAATCCTTGATTTATATTAAAAGGTTTACATGTACCATGACCTTGAATTACCGCTTCAAAACCATGAAACAAAATTGCACATGCCCAGTGCTTCAAACCCTATTTTAAACTATTTTAACTCTATAAAACACAATTTGCACATTATCAGTGCGTAAAACCATTTCGACATAATGTTATAAGATAATTCGTTTAGTACAAATCCATGTACGTTCAAGTTCAAATGCTTCAGATCCATGAAACGTAATTGTATAAGTTTAATGTGTAATCCCTTATAGGCTAGCTAGGCATACAAGTTAAAGTATAAGTGCACGAGCCTGTAATCAAACCTAAATCCACCTTTACCGAGGCATGTCGAGTCCACGACGTTTTAATAGAATATATATCTCATATGTAACACGCCTAGAGAGACTAGCAATGAGCGGGGGATCAAACCCAAATAGTACTACTCGTATATTCGTTGCCTAACTATAGTTGATGACTACAGTAATGTTTACGATCTAAGCGATCTCAAATTTGGTACCAATAAACTCATACTTACACAAAGATTAACATCGTAAAATATAATTTTTCATACATGAGGTTAGGACATTTTTCATAAAAATACTTGTTTGGGTATGTCTTTTTAATGACCAGTTATCTCATAAGGATTGTTTATCTAAATTTTAACAAAGATTGATTGTACCAAAATATTGTTCATAAATGTCTTTCAAAAGACCAGTTGTACTAAAATATTATTTATGCATGACTCATTTCAATTAAAATTTACCAAATACACAATAATAGTTATGCATGCATTTATCAAACAGTGTGTGATTCTCACCTCAAAGCAGTTAAAATACACTAAAAGTGGGTTGTGAAACTCACATTGGTGCAGCTAGCAAATTCGCAATTCAACTAAGTTGGGGATTCCAATCAAAGATTCCTAGCGTCCTAAACGCATATTAATAGTTAACAAATAACGGTCTCAAACGACACGCCTTAGAGCATTAGGTGTGGTCACACCAAGTCGGATGCCACCTATGCGCCACCTCAGCGCCATATCACCATTTCACATTTCACATTCTAAACCCCAAATACCCCTTCTACCATAACTTAACCTAAAATATTTTTTTGGGACCCATTAAAATACCTCTTACCCATAAAAACACCCCAAATACTCTCTCTCTCTCTCTCTTCCGCCGGCCTCGCCAAAAGTTCGAGGCACACCATCACTCACCCAACGGGCGGTGTGGTGGCGAAGTGGAGCAAGCCGGCGAGGGGTGCCACATCACATATTTAATCCGGCAAGGGGAGGGGGTCCGCCACCACACCCCCTCCCTCTAAGCTACATGATGCATGTAGATTCTCTCAGTGCGAACCTACTGAGTGTTTGCGTATTTTAAATACGTTTGTTTGCAATATATATGTTTTAGATAAACGATATGCTCTTTGATTGAAAATGTGACATTGATAACTATTTAAATAGAAACAATAAATTTAAATAATTGGTTAAATAGAAATTAAGTGATTACAAAAAATAATATTAGTTAAATAAACTTATCTAAGGTTTTAGTAGATCTGAATTTTTAATAAAAAGTAATTGATTCTGGTGATTTGGGTGAGGTTGCGATGGGCTGCCTTTTAGGCTTCTGGGCCAAAACGAACATTTGGTCTCACTATTTTTGGGCCGAACATTGAAATGGCTACAGACTAAGTTTGGGCTCAAATTAAGAAAAAAAAGTTTCTTGGGTTGTGGCCTGTTAAATTTAACGAGGGCACTGCCGGCACCGGGAACACACCGCAAACATGACGGAACTGTCACACCCCGCCAAAATGATTTTATAGTAATAAATGATTTGCGGAAGAACGAGATGTAACATTCATAAGTAACACAACTATGATTATTGCAAACATTTAATAGTTTTAAAATGTATTAAATACTTGAAATAAGTATTATCCAAAATTTATATGTAACGGAAAAAAGACTAAAATGAAAATTAATGTTTAGAAATGAAAAAAGACGTTCGTGACATCTCGACAATATGCATTCTCATGATCCAAAGTCTAAGGACTCAATGCTTCTCCTATTTACCTGAAAACCATATATAAAACAATCAACAAAAATTATTGAGTGAATCCACATGTATAATTTTAGTTTTTTGAAATACAAAGTTTTGTAAGCCAAACATGGCAAAATCATATAGTAAAATGTTATTTGAAAATGATTTAAGATACAAAGTTCTTGTGTGCCAACCGGCATAAATTGTATAATGAAATATAAATTTGAGTTACCCAAAATGTATATGTGCCAACAAGGAAAAAAAATATGTGTGATGATAAGATGTTAAAAAAATGATTTGATATAAAGAAATGTTGTGATGAAATTTGATATGTAAAAACATGTAAGTAAATAATATAGTAAGATTGTAAAAAGTAGTAAGTAATGAAAATGCATGACTGGTGTCCCCAACAGTTAGCTACGCCATTGAGTTAATATGCCGACCCTAAGCCCATAATCAAACTGCAACTCTAAGTGTGATGTTTTTGTTCTCTAATATATGCACTCCCCTGACGGTTGGGTAGAACCGTTAAGTAACAGACAAAAATGTGGGAGGAAAAGTGTCAGCCAATGGTACCGTCTGCATAACCAGGGTCTAGTCGCAGCTAGCTAAGATTATGGCATGTAAGCATCTACCTATGCACTACACCTACTTAGTCCGAGCATAAAGACTATTTGTCATGGTTTGAATAATGTATTATCCCAATAAAAACAATGTAAGCATTTAATAAAACAGTTGATATGTTTTTCACCCCAAAAATTTGTAAAAGCAGTAAATAAAATACGATAAAAAGTGGGGCTGTGTACTCACCTGATGCAAAGCTTCCAAAATGCAAACATGCAAAATGCAAGATCCAACCAATGACCTAAATGTATACAAGTAAACTTATAAGCGATATGTTGGTGACTCTTTTGGATTGATATTATAAAAACTTTGATTTGTATCTTGTGTTTTACTAATTTGTTTGCTTGATCGAAACATAATAATTAATTGTTCGATAAATGATTATAAAATAAGTTTAAATAGTTATCACTAATTAAATTTATTTACTTATTAAATAAATAAGTAAATAACAATTAATTAAATAGAACAATTTAGTTCTTATAAATCGATGTAAAAAGAATTTTGTTATAGGCTCGACTCAATAACGGGTTCGGGATTCAATGGGCTGACCAAATTGGGCTAACAGGCTACTGGGCTGGCCCAAGGCCAAAGCCCAGTAGAGAGAACAGATTCGTGGGCCTGAACAGAAACGAAATTGGGCTTAATACTGAAATAGGCTAAGCTGCATTTAACTGATTAATATATGTTACTGGGCTTACACAAAGAAGTTGGGCTGAAACAATATCAATAATGGATCGGATGGTATTGGTCTTGGGTTTACCAAGTAAGGGCTAACAACTCTGGTGAGTATTGAGCCAATGGTCTCGGGTGGTAATATGACGGAAATAAAAGAATCACCGGTAGATTTCACCGCTACCGGCGGCTGGAAGACCTGCCGGAAAACATAATCTCATAAACACACACATACGACACACACATACACAAAGTTGTATTAAGAAAACAGGGGACAAGATCGGGAAAGTGGTAGACGATGAACCCACATGTAACCATGGTTACAGAACTCGCTACTCGCTACCCGTTCGTTCGATGACCTTGTAGCGAGTACTCGGTTACTCGGTGAGTACTCGGCGAGTACTCGGATTAAGATTTCATATATATTTTATCTATAATATACATAAAATTTCCCTAGTTCTTAAAAATACAACTTATTTTGGAGAAATTGACCAAATTTTAACCGAGTTTTGACCAAGTTTGACCGAGTTTCCTAATTTTGACTGAGTTTCTAAATATTGACTGAGTTTTCGACTTGGATAAGTTTTGATCGAGTTGGCCGAGTTTTTACCGAGTTAGCCGAGTTTTTCACCAAGTTGGCCGAGTTTTCACTGAGTTTTATATTGACCGAGTAATCTGACCGGTTCAGACCTACCCGACTCGGCACACCACCGAGTAGCGGTTAGCTGGCGAGTACTCGGCCGAGTAGGCCGAGTTTTACAACACTGCATGTAACCAAACACATAGACACACACCGGCGCACACACTTGTATGTGTTTCTGCAGTGGAGAAAAATAACGGGGAAACAGGAAACGGAGGAATGGTTATGAGTCACCGGTCAACCGTTTACGATATAAAGAATGACCGGGATTATACCTGCTATGTCGAGAGGTGGCGGCCGAAGTCGAGTTTGTTGCCGGAATCGTTTCTGGGTTTTCTTCCTTCGTCAGAGCTGCACTTGCTGCCTTCGGGTGGTATTTGTGGGGGTGGTTTTTCGGGTATGTCGCCGAAATGCAACGGAAAGAAGATGGTGATGATTATCGCTAGTGGTGTGGAGAAAACCGAAGAGAGAGAGAGTAGCTCGTCGGAGTTCGGTTGATTAGCCGGAGATTCTTTTGGAAAAACGAAGGAGAAGGGTGATGGTGGCGACGGCTGATATAGAGTAAAATATTAGGGATGGTTTTGGGTTTTATGGTAAGTTGATTTCCATTGGTCAATTTAAAAAGGCCATGGATTGTGATTTGCTAAATTAAATATACTAGCTGGTACCGCGCAATGCGGCGGCGGGTACCATGTGACTATATTTGACGGCAACCAATTAATGGGTGATGGTGGCAATGACGACGATGGTAGTGGTCTCGAATGATGGTGGTAATTTCAACTTTTTAATGGATTAATAAAGATAATTTTTTTGTCATTTAAAGAACATATAAATATATAATGGAGTAACTTATTGGTTAGGATATTGTGTTAATAATGCTTGGTTAGGACTTAGGATATTGTGTTAATAATGCAGATGTCGCAAGTTTAATTTTTACATGATGTATGTTATTTATAAACACAAATTTGTCTTGAAATAATAGGTACACCTCATATACTTTTTCATTTCAAAATAAGTGATACATTTGAATTTTCACATTTTTTAAGACAAAATATTACAATAGATTAAAGTGGATAATGGGGATGAATTTCATACGTTTTGCATCAGAATTTACATAACAAACTATTCAGTCCCACCAGGCGGACCCCTTAACCTTCTATAAACTGTACCAGAACTCCCTGAGTCAGCATGTTTTCACAGATAAAACCAAAATGCAGAATTTACATGACCCGCCCAACGCCCAAAGTATCGCCAACAAACAACAGATTCTGTTTCTAGAGTCTAAACCTGCAAATTCGAATTAACCAGCCCACACCCAAAATTATGATATTAAACTGAAACCAAATTTAAGAAAGAGCACTAAGCTACATTTCATTCAAATGAAACAAAAGCTACTG
The DNA here is from genome assembly GCA_963853835.1 of Calendula officinalis. Taxonomy (NCBI): domain Eukaryota; kingdom Viridiplantae; phylum Streptophyta; class Magnoliopsida; order Asterales; family Asteraceae; genus Calendula; species Calendula officinalis. Next base: position 12,260,794 of record OY970828.1, on the reverse strand, counting down.
CAATCATCAAAATTCAGAAAACATGTGACAAATTAAATAAAATTCCAAAATTCTGAAAACATCAATTGTTAAATACATGTGACAAATTCTATAAACAACAAAATATAAGTTCTTGGACAAGCAGCTCCTTGTGCTTTTGTGTATTTAATTCTACAAAAAATCATATTCTTCGAGTTTTGAAAATTGGGGCATAATCAAAATAGCACTTGAGATGAGTAATTTGATAAAAAAAAAAAGTAGAATAAATTAGTCAAATTATGAACAAATATATTTTTATAAACGAAAGAATTTCAGTTTTTAGTTCACCTTAACAAAACCGATCAAGATTTCGATTAATAACGTCCTTTCATGAGCCTCGTCCAGTCGTCCACCATACCGTTTTCATGTTAAATAATGTTAGTTTGCAAAATGGATCGATCTTAATATGGGTTGGAACAAGTCACGTACGGTCAGATAGTCAGACTTGCTTACCAATCTAAAAAAACTGTAAGAATCATACCTACAACAAACAAAATAATCTTAGAGTTAGTTCTGATTACCATAATAATGTAGATTTTTGAAGCACATAGTACAAGTACCAATGCAGCACTCGCCTCAATGGACCATATCTACCATTTCTTGATCATTAACACAGTTTTCGACTTTATTTTTACCACGATTCCATCTTCAATAATCAAAATTTTAATACTCGTACTTTGTTATGCTTTTGTACATCCTCAAACCCTGGATTATTGCGTTTTCTTCTTGACTTCATAGTTTGACCATCTTTGAATTCATTCTTGAGACACATTGACTTGTACTTGAAAGATTTTTCTTGTATTTCTGAGATGTTGTTGTCACACATTTTGAATCCTTGCTTTTCCAGAACCAACAGCCAGCCTGCATACATAAATTACATGGCAGCAGTTTAGAAACATTATTTATTTTATTATATTAAATGTACCAAAATTTTCCTTTAGAAAAGAAATGAGGCGCCGTTGGTTTTATAGTTGTAACACCAGTGACCCATTATATTTCAGTTGAGATAATAGATTATATTTTTCAGATGGATCGGACAGGTGAAAGTCACTCAAAGTGTCCGGCGGTCAAAATCGGTGTTAGGCTTCAAGTTACCTGCTTAGTAAGACACACGTGTTTCAATACAATGCTTCGCAACTGAAAGATATAAATTTTACTATAAGAAAAAAGAATTAAAAGTTAACAAAATAAAATACAACAAAACACAGAGAACTCACATTTGGTCATGCAAATGTAGCAAGAATCTAAATATCTTTAGTAAACAGTACACAACTACATAACAATATTTAATATTTCTATTATTTGAATAACATTCGATAATGGATTAACATAAAACTATATACCAATTTCAAGTAATATTAGAGACAGAACCCTAACCTTCTCTCCATTATCTCACTGGATTGTAACCATGCCTTAATTTGATCTCTGTATGACTGCATCTCTGTAATTTCTTAGTCTCGTTCTTCAAATCGGCCTCAAACTTCTCCTTATGATTAGAATTGTCAGTATCATAAACCTACACATCAATATTTCGACAACCAATTGTTACACGTCAATGTATGCCTAAAACAAATTAAATCAAAACTTGAAGCAGAATCAATTGAAGTTAAATAAACTCATTACATCTCTACAATCTAAGTACGCATAGTAAAACTTCACAACTGAATGAAAAAACGTCATTAGCAGAACTATTTAGAGCCAGATAATCAGGACACAATCGCATAAAAAAAACAAAAGGAGAAAAAAGACAAAAGGAGAAAAAACGTCATTAGCAGAACTATTTTCTGCATGTGCTGAAAGTGCTACTTCATATAACTTTCAAGCTACTATAAACCAGTTTAGCTAACCAGGTTCAAGCTACAAAAGAAGCAAAACTGGGCATCTTTAATTTCTATATATCTTAAACAAGAGCTGCTAAGTATGAGTGCTGATGTTTGGCTTGTGCTTACTTCAATCAATTTAATGGCATCTTTACATGCAGATGGTACCAAATCAGAAAGATTTACACCATCAAGAAGCTAAAAAATAAAATGTGAAAATTAAAATAAAATAGTTAGATTAATGCTTTTTACAACTAAAACGAAATATAAGGGTTAACTAACCTCTGGAAATTGAAAATTTGTTGCAGCTACAGGCTCAAGTGCTTTGGCCCATTAACTTTCTGTAGGGATGCCAATCAGACTGGAAAATTTATAATTTTCAATTGATTCAATGCAAAATATACATTAGCATCCAATTGCAGATAATTTGAATACAAAAGTAAAACACAACTTTGAGTATTAAGTCAACTAAGAAGCAAATAATATATTCACACATGAAGCTTATTAACACAAAATAATAACAATAATAATACCTGGAAGTCTTAAATTAAGAGAAAAATCAACTTCAATCACAATCACACAACAATATGAATCGGTATATTCGGGCTATATTTTATGATTAGGTGAATACGGGCTGTATTCTAATGAAATCAGTAAAAGATTACCGGAGATGGTGGTGTAAGGTTGCGAGTAAACTTGCTGCCACCAAGATGAAACATTTCAGAAAACATACACATCCACAAAGTTAAAGCACTAACAAATGTATAATTTGAACGAACCTTAAGATACTGGATAACTTCATTTCAAACAACATTCTTATTAGCGTCAGATCTCTTATGAAGTGCATCGGCCTGAAATCAACAATTTAAAGAAATCAAACACATAAAAGAGGAAATGTCGAAATGAATATGCTTGAAGGAAATTGTAAATCAGAAGGACTTAAATTATCAATAGATGCATGCTTGAAGGAATCGAGGCAATGGAAGGAATCGAGGAGGCGTCTTGAGAATTGAATTGACGGAGGCTTTTGAAAGAACCGATTGCGATTGAAGAGGCGTCTGTTTAGGGCCGGTTGATAACTAAGAAATTAAATTTCGTTATGGGCCGTTTGATAAGTAATAACACACAGTCGGTGGGCCTCACTCGCGTTTAAAGATATATAGAGGTGTTGTTCAGAAGGCGTATTGCATCCGAATGCTTGGTCAAGTGGTAAAGCCTGTGTTGTATGACGTGGAGGTTGCGTGTTCGATACCTGTCTAAAGTATTCTTTTTTTTTTTCCAAAGGACCAATTCCATAATTAGCAAGTGTGTTGGCTGAATTTTCAGCCTTGCTAATTTTGGAAGGGGTAAACCCTTTATAATATAGTAGAGATAATAAAAATAGGAGGTGTAATTTGTTGGGGGGAGCCGTAAAATATTAGGGATGGTTTTGGGTAACCGGACGTCCGGACCAAGGTAAGGGTTGATATTCAAATTTGTTAAATTATTTTATTTTAATATTAACTTGTATATATGTTTACTGAAATTAATGTCTTGATAAAATACTTTTATCATGGGTTTACTTGATTTTTTAACTGTGGTTATTTTCTGGCTGAAATTTATGAGTTCAGACATACTTTTAATAGTTTCAAGTATTTTCATATTATACCGTATACTTGATATCGTTACTTGTTTAATTAATCTCATAAGATGTTTCATGCTTTGCTTTTGATACCGCTTTCTTTGGTTGATCTATTGTATCATTATAAATTATAAAATTTATATATTTTGATTTAGTTCATAATTATGTTGAGTCACCAACTCGCTAAATGTACTACTCTAATTATATGAGGTACAACTAACTGTCATGCACAAATAATAGACAAATTTTCTTTTAGGATTTCACCAAATTTAAATGCATCCTAATTCTGATCATAAATGATATTAGGGTTTTACGCTATACTCGAATGTAAATAAATGCTCTCATAAATTAGATTTGGGTTCTAGTACATTATTAAGGTTACAATAAATGTCAAATTAAATGTCTAAATTTTAGGGTTGTCACATGAACACACACAAAACTTGTAACCAGAAAGAAGAGGTTTCAAAGTGTTTTACCTTTGCTTCTAGAGAGAGAGACCAAGAGAGATGACCACCGGAGTTTGTCGTGTGTCGCCGGAAATCTTTCTGCTGCCGGAAAAAACGTAACAGAAGAGATGAGGGAGGGGTTTCGGTTGTTTGCTGCTGTCCTCAGAGGTGCTTCTTGTTGCTGAAAAAATCGAAGAAGAAAAAGAGGGAGTGGTGGTTTTGCTGGTCGTTACAAGAGATCGAGAAATATATTCGCCAGAAAATTGAAGAGATCGCCGGAGATGTTTCTGAAATTTCTGTGGTGGTTAAACGAGACCAGAGAGCTACGAGAGGAATGAGAGCTTGGTTGGACGGGGTTCGTATTGGTTTCTCCGGAGTTTCTTTGGTGTTTGCCGGAGCTACTACGCGTCGTTCGACTTCTACTGTTGCCGGAAAAACGAGCCACCGCCGGAGAAGGTAGTTGACAGAGGTAGAATCGGCATCTGTCTCGCCTGCTGGAAAGCTTGACTTGGCTATTGAAATCAGCAGCAACAAATAAACTTAATTAGACATTTCTTGTTCGATGAGATTTCCGGTTGATCTTGCCTTCTCCGAAGGTGCTGTAACGCCAGAGGGAAGAAACGGTGTGGAGCGATCGTTTTTTGGCCAAATATAGCCGTTGGCAACGGCTATATAACCGTTGGGATTTAAAAAAAAACTTTTTTTTTAATTATTTACTTATATATATTTACATACTTTCACTCATTTTACACACACAATTAATCCATTTTGACTCTCTACAAACTCCAATCTTCATACCTCTCTACTTACAATGGATCCACACAAAAACTCTCCACAAACACCCAACCAACCTTCACAACAAAATATACCACCGAACCTAGAATTTGGTAGCTACGAGCCGTATGTCAACATCCTAAATTCCGGTGTTGTCCCACCTCAATTTTATCCACAAACCGCACCTCAATATCAACCTCAATTTCAACAACCCCAATATTCACAAAATGTATCTCAATTTTCACCCACCGGCCAATATTTTCAACAACAACTACTTTCTCAACAAACACAAACACAAGAACCACAAGCGAGAGGGAGCAAGCGAAAGGGGAAAGAGAAAGGGAAGGGGAAAAGGAAAGAAAAAGAAGTTGTTGAAGAAGTTGGGGAAGAAGATGTGGAAGAAGACACACAACTTCCATGGACGGAAAAGGATGAACTTGCGTTGTGACGAGCTTGGTGCGGCACTTCTAAAAACGAGAAGGACGGGAATGACATGAGAATTAAAAGCTATTGGGAAGCCATTCTTTCTAAATTTCATAGCTTCATGGGAGTCCCGCCATACCGAAAAGACAATAGTCTTAGTAGCAAATGGCGTGACATAAACAACAAGGTTACAAAATTTAATGGTATATACAACAAACACTCGTCGGAAAGAAGTAGCGGAATGGCCGAGTTTGATGTTTTGGAGGCCGCCAAGAAACAATACAAAGTTGAAAAAAATAGCCATAATTTTGAGCTAGATCGACATTGGTTGATTTTAAAAGAGGATCCAAAATGGACCGGCACAATTACTAAAGATCAACAACAATCGAAGCGCTCAAAAAGTTCACAATCGGTTGACGTTTCTGATGGTCGTTCTCGTGTCGACCTTAATGCAGGGGACGATAAATTTCCAGATGACCTATTCGACGACATTGATGAAACCCCAACTCCTCTTCAACGACCAATTTGAAGAGACAAGGTTAAACGAGCAGGTAGGCATGCGGCGGAAAAGGAAGCGAAGAGCAAGCAAAGGGAAGATATTCAAAAACGATTAAACGACCACTTTGAGGCAACGAAAGAGCGCGTAGAGATGCGTCGTCTACAAGTTCAAATGGAGAAGGAGAAAGATGAAAGAGATAGGGCGCTTGCAACCGAACAAAGAATGATCAATAATTTGAATATTTTGAGTATGCAACCACCGCCAGGCTTGCCGCAAGAAGATCTTCATCATTTCTTAGCCACGAAGGAAAGAGCCCGAAAAGCGATGAGCGATTTAGGATTGTACTTTTTTTATTTTAAGTATTTTTAATTTGAAGTATTGTTATTTTTAATTTTAAGTATTTGTATTTTTAATTTTAAGTATTTGTATTTGTATTTTTAATTTAATGTATTGTTATTTTAATTTTAATGGAAGTTTAATATTATGTTTAAAAAATAAATGGAAAAGAAATGATGAGATGGAAAATAAAATGGTTTGGTGTGGTGGGTATTTCCACCAAATGATGTGGTGTGGTGGTGGTGTGGTTGCTTAGGTGGCGCTGATGTGGCAAAAAATATGGGTACCACATGTGGTACCCATACCTAGTAGCCTTAGTCATCAGGTCTAGATTCTGTCATCATGGCCACATCTTTTAAGCTTTATACCACAACAACCGCTTTATATACTTGTACAGTTTGCGGGAATATATGTACATTGTGGTAGGGATTTAAAAATTGTGGTGTGAAAACTAATTCCCATTTTAATATGGTTAGTAGTTCGAGCTTTATTTCCGTATTATTTGGTTGAGATATATTGAATTGTAAAAGTATAATATTTATATTTGGAATTGTAATGGCTATAATTTGCGCTTAAACTGTGTGTAATGGGTGACCACTGTTTCAGTGGTCACCGCTGCCACCTCTACGTACCATCAGCCCGACCAAACACATAAAAAATCCCGACCAACCCCACGTAACCAGACGATCAAACCATTCCCTGGACGACCTTTGAGGCTTAGAGACGCGTCGCAGGTGGAGTGGCGTAAGGGGAGGGACGGGTCCCTTGGGGTTGACATGGCGGTCACGACCAACATCCACGTTAATAGGACTTTTCACCGAAGAAACAGGTAATTGGCATTTATCACAAAAAGTCGAAGACACAAACGAGTATGTAGCGCCAGAATCAAATAAAACAGTTGTTGGTACTAAATTAATTAAGAAGGTACCAGTAATCACATCACCTGCATCCTTAGCCTCCTCAGCGGTCATCTGAAATGCCCTTCCTTTAACAGGGTGAGCACCCTCCTTTTTCTATCCTGGGTTTGTTGATGATCCCCCAGCCCCCGAGCTTTGCCACATAGGACATTTAGCTATCTGATGCCCAGGTTTGTGACATTTATAACATACATCTTCTTTGTACCTGCATTGATTGAGCACATGCCCTCTCTGCCCGCACCTTACACATTTAGTATTTTCCGGATTTCCAAATTTTTGAGGTGCATTAAACCTTTGCTGACTCCAAGATTCACCTTCACCATTCTTATAACCAGAACTCTGCTCAAATTTCCTCTTTGTTCCTCCACCCTGAAATTGTGACCTTTGTTTCTACTTGTAGTCATCCTCAGTCTGTCGAGCTATATCAAAAGCTACATCCAGTGTTGTTGCAAATCTCACTGGAGCTCGGTATTCTACAGGCAACGCATTGGCAAATTTATTGATCTTTGCCTTTTCATCCGGTAGAAGATGAGGAACAAATCTCATTTTATCTGTAAATTTATAAATGAGATCCTCCACCGGTGTGTCACCCTTATGCAATGCCCTGAATTCATCCTCCATACGTTGCATATCGTAGTCTGAACAGTACTTTCGCCGTATTCTTTCTTTGAATCCTTCCCACGTCAAAGATTCCAGAATATCTGGTGCCACAGAATCTACCACAGTATCCCACCAAGCTAAGGCACACCCCCGAAGAATTCGTTTAGCGTATGTAACCTTTTTATTTTCCTCACATTCACTGGATTCAAAGACATTTTGCATTTCTCGAATCCATGTTTCAATAATAGAGGGGTCGTTACTACCAGCAAATGTGGGAGGCTGACAGTTTAGAAAAGATTTGAAACTAGAAGGCTTTTTGAACTCTTTAGCATTCCGCAATACTTCTCGCTCATTTGCCTCTTTTAGTTGTGCTTCTAAACGCCGAATGTATGCTTCCCTATCCTCGTTACTTGAAGATTCGGCCATTGTTCAATTTACTCTATGTATCAGAAGAACGATATTTAGTATATTATAGATACCCCACTAATTAATTGATACTAATGTTGCACTAAAACTTAACAAACATGTAACGCTCGTTCACACCCCATTACCACCCAGGGAACACCCAAAATAATGGTCGGGCCTGGGTTTGAGATTGAGTACCCATAAGAGTACCCAATTCCCTCAAACCTAGGCTCTGATACCAACTTGTAACACCGCGATTTTCAAGCCAATTTTTTTTTTTAAATTAAATTTTGAGTTTTGAAATTGCGTGGTTTCGTTTGAAAATAGAATCTTTCCATAACCTGTTTGTTCCCAAATATATCATATTTACAAAAGCAGTGGAAATTATATAATATGTTTACAAAAGAACAACAAACAAGTTTTCAAAAGCCATATGGTGTTACCGGATTATCAACCGACCATTACAACCTAATATAAACAAAAGCACGCATAATGGTGTTCCCAAAAGCTATGTATACTATCTGGTATATAGCACCCATCCTCACCGTCATCTACTAATTACCTGCAAATGGGAAGGGTATAGGGGTTAGCTATAAAAGCTAGTGAGTAACGATTAAACATAAGTATCAAAATAGAATCATCATATCATGTAGTAACAAGCAGTGCTATCCTAACACATAACGATGCACTGGAATAGTCATAGTCAGTAGGAGTCACATCTTGCAGGGTAGCTAGCCCGACTCAATGATCCATACTGGGGAAACCAGTCACATCAACCGCGCCGGTGGGTGAGCGGTTAGCGGTCCACCATTACGTTACGAGAGCACTAACTCGTCGGGATCAGCGGGAAACTGAGAGCCCAAACAACGTTGAGGGACGACATTAACCATGGTTCACGGCGCAAGGCCCCAACCGGTATTCACCGTTAATCATGGTTGACGGCACAAGGCCCCAACCCGATCCAGCCACGGCTGACCCCAACCAACAATAACAAAATGTTGTTTCGAACAGAACACATTTGGCCTAGCCATATTATCACATATCACAGTTGGCCTACAAAAGCCCGTAACATCGTTTATCACAAATGACATAGCTAACCCGTCAATTTTATCAAGATTCATTGTTGTCGTGTACATTCCCAAGCTCATATCAAGTTATACATATTCATACATATATAACATTCCTACTTTGATAATTAAGTTAACCGGTACTCACTATTAAACGGAATATGCCATAGCATATTCTGTTTCTGTAAATATGCAAAGCATTCAATTTAGATTAGCTGTAATATCAATTAGAATTAGCTGTAATCTCAATATCAATTAGGCTGTTAATTAGCATAGACTTTCCTAGTTTAGAAGACGAATTTCCTGTATAAATAGTGACCTCTTGTTAATGAAATACTCATCAATTCACATACAATTTCATGGTATCAGAGCCTTGACTGCTCATACCGATCTTTTTTTTTTCTTTTTTTTCCTTTGAAGCTACGGCTTCCACAGCCACGGCTGTTTCCACTAGAATCAATCAGCTACGGCTGTTTTTCTTTTCCAACCATGTCTCCATCTACTAACAATTCTGTTCCCAATCCAAACAAAGCTATTCACCCCGTTTACACAGTTACTAACATCCAAAATAAGGTACGAACACTAGATGGTACCAAAGTAACTTACTCTTCTTGGGTGAAATTGTTCAAACTTCAAGCACGAGGTTACAAGGTACTGCCTCATATAGACGGTACAGCAGCTCCGGCAGCAACTGATCCGGCCTACGAAGCCTGGTCAGAAATCGACGCCATCGTCTTGCAATGGATCTACGGAACCATTTCTGACGACCTGCTGGCTAGAATTCTTGAACCTGATTCTACTGCCTACGAAGCATGGGAAAAGGTCAAAGAAATATTTCTCAACAACAAAGGTTCAAGGGCTGCTGCTCTTGAACATGAATTCAACAATCTTACGCTTAGTGCCATGCCTTCTCTTGAAGCCTACTGCCAGAAACTCAAAGATCTTGCCGGACAACTTGAAGATGTTGAATGCCCGGTCGCCAAAAACCGACTTGTGCTGCAACTGGTTCGTGGGCTGCCATCTGAATTCGACACAGTAGCTGCATACATAAACCAAACCTTACCACCATGGGATTCGGCCTGTTCAATGCTACAACTCGAGAATCAACGACACCAGGCACGAAACAGCCACTCATCCATCGAAATCGCTGCTGCAGTCGGCGATTCCCCAAATCGCAACCGAGCAGACTACCCAAATCGCAGCCGCAATCAGCCTCAACGAAACCCTAATCGCAGATCCAATTTCACCAACACCCCAAATCGCTCTGCTAATCATCAAAATCCGCAACCCAATCGGTCGTCCAATTCGTCCTTACTTCGTCACAATCAGTCGTCTGGTAACAGTCGATCACAAACGGCCCAACGCAATCAGTCGTACATGTCTTTACCACCATGGTGGGCTTCTCCGTGGTGGACCTCACCACCACCATGTCCCTACCCGACCCAATCAGGCTGGGCCACACCTTGGGCTCCTCCTAATTCTTTTACTGCTGGTTCAACTAATGCGAATTGGGCCTCTACAAACCCAACTGCTGCTCCACAGCCCAACCAGCATAATGAAGCCCACTTTGATGATGTCAATCCGCTGGACCGAAATGATTTGCAGGCAACATTTTCAACAATGACTATTGAACCGAATGATGACCAATGGTACATGGACTCGGGAGCTACCACTCATCTCACCGCAAACGCAGGTAACATTACTACCCCTTGTGTCTCATCTATTAACTCTGTATTTGTTGGAAATGGTAATCAAGTCCCGGTTATTGGATCAGGCCACACCACATTACACCACCATACTAAACCCTTCCACCTCAAAAACGTCCTACACACACCACATGTTATTAAAAACCTTGTTTCAGTTCGTAAATTTTGTCGTCAAAATTCCGTATCTATTGAATTTGACGAATATGGTTTTTCTATTAAGGACCCCAAGACTGGGAAGCAACTGACGAGGCACGATAGCACTGGTGACCTCTATCCATTCACCAATCAAGTCAACGCACCCGCTGTTTCTTTTTCTGTTATTTCTAGTTCGCCAACTTGGCATTTTAGACTAGGACATCCAGGACATCATATCATGGATTTTCTTAGCACAAATAAACATATTTCTTGCAATAAAATTGATAAAACGTTTGTATGTCACTCATGTCAAATTGCCAAACACAAACGACTTCCTTTCAAAGACTCAACCTCTACGACCTTGAAACCTTTTGACCTAGTACATGCAGATCTATGGACATCACCCATCCACAGTAACAGCGGTTTTAAATACTACCTTGTCCTCATAGATGACTTTACACATTACACATGGGTCTTTCCCCTCAAATATAAATCCGAACTTTCGACAAAATCAAAACCTTCCACCAATTCGTCAACACTCAATTTCACACAAATTTTAAAACATTTTAATGCGACAAAGGTGGTGAATTTGACAATCACCAATTTCACACATTTGCAAAAACCCATGGTATCCAAATCCGTTTCTCGTGTCCTCACACTTCCCAACAAAATGGAACCGCTGAACGCATGATTCGTCGTCTCAATGAACTCATGCTCTCACTTCTCACTCACGCATCTTTACCATCCTCATTTTGGGTAGATGCTCTTCACACCGCCACCTACCTTCACAATATTCTCCCCACCAAACTATTAAATAAACAAACACCCACATCTGCTCTCTACCTCAAACATCCCACATACGACTACCTTCGCATCTTTGGATGTGCATGTTATCCTAATCTCAACTCCACCCGCTCACATAAACTAGCCCCAAGATCCACCCAATGTATATTTCTTGGCTACCCACCTCAATACCGCGGTTACCGATGCCTTGACCTCTCAACAGGAAAAGTTATCCTATCCCGCCATGTCACGTTTGATGAAACCACCTTCCCTTACCCAACTATCAACAACAAATCACACACCCATCCTTGTACCGACAACGACCCCCACCCCACACTATTTCACCCACAAACTACACCGACAACCCCCCCCCCCCCCCCCCCTCAACAACATGCACCCACCACTCCACCTATTAACCCCACCATTAACAATCCCACACCTCAAATACCCCCACCCCCACCCCCACCCCCACCCCAAACAACACAACCCAACTCCAATTCCGATTACTATCCTCTCACCTACTCTCGTCGGTCCACTCAACCACCTACACAAACTTCCGCACCACCATCCTCCATGCACCCCATGACCACACGATCAAAGGCTGCACGGAGTAACACCAACCCCAGTGCTAACTTACACACCACCAACCCCACACCAAACCCTAATATCTCACCTATTCCTAAATCCCACACCCAAGCCTTAACTGATCCAAACTGGTCTTGTGCTATGACTGATGAATACAGGGCCTTAATGGACAACAACACATGGGAACTTGTGCCCCGACCACCAAACGCACATGTCATCCGATGCATGTGGTTGTATCGGCACAAATTTCACGCAAACGGGACTCTCGCACGATACAAAGCAAGATTGGTTATTAATGGTAAATGTCAACAAGTTGGCATTGATTGTGATGAAACTTTCAGTCCCGTCGTGAAACCAACAACCATCAGAACAGTTCTCTCTCTAGCTATATCACGAAACTGGCCTATCCACCAGCTAGACGTGAAGAACGCCTTCTTACATGGGGACCTTAACGAAACTGTTTACATGTTCCAACACCCCGGTTTCGTCAATCACAACCACCCCAAACATGTTTGTCTATTGCGAAAATCATTATATGGACTTAAACAAGCACGCGGGCATGGTATCATCGTTTTGCAAACTACATTCAAACATGCGGTTTTAAAAGCACCAAAAGCGACACGTCGCTCTTCGTACTTAAACAAGGCAACAAAATGGCCTATCTCCTCTTATATGTGGATGACATAATTTTGACAGCATCAGACAACGACACTCTTCGACACTTCATTACTTTATTATCTAAAGAGTTCACAATGTCTGACCTTGGCCCTCTACACCACTTCCTCGGGATTCAAGTTCAACACACAAACGGAGGATTGTTCTTATCTCAACAACAATATATACATGACATTCTCAACCGTGCCAATATGCAAGATTGTAAACCCTCAGCTACACCAGTTGACACAAACTCGAAACTCAGTGAATCTAGCGGCACACTCATCACCAACTCCTCCCTTTACCGCAGCCTAGCCTGAGCCCTACAATACTTAACCATCACCAGACCAGACATTGCCTACGCGGTTCAACAAGTTTGTCTCTTTATGCATGCTCCCCGTGAGCCGCACTTCAACTTCTTAAAACGCATATTGAGATACCTAAAGGGCACCAGTCATCACGGCCTTCACCTGTCACCCTCCAAATCCACCAAATTAATAGCTTACTCCGATGCCGACTGGGGGGATGCCCCGACTCACGCCGCTCAACATCCGGTTATTGCGTATTCCTCGGCGACAATCTCATCTCATGGTCTTCTAAAAGACAACCTACCATTTCGCGCTCAAGCGCAGAAGCCGAGTACAAAGGAGTGGCCAATGCTGCAGCTGAAACCACATGGCTTCGCAATCTTCTCTTTGAACTACATCTCCCACTGCGACAAGCCACGCTCATCTACTGTGATAATATTTCAGCTGTTTACCTCACCAAAAACCCAGTTCAACATCAACGCACTAAACACATTGAAATTGACATACACTTCGTTCGCGAAAAAGTGTGTTTGGGTTCTTTACGAGTACTACATGTCCCTGCTGACTACCAATATGCTGATATTTTTACAAAGGGACTGCCACGACAACTATTTCACGCTTCCGATCCAGTCTCACCATTCGGCCAGCCACACATTCGCCTGCGGGGAAGTATTAAACGGAATATGCCATAGCATATTCTGTTTCTGTAAATATGCAAAGCATTCAATTTAGATTAGCTGTAATATCAATTAGAATTAGTTGTAATCTCAATATCAATTAGGCTGTTAGTTAGCATAGACTTTCCTAGTTTAGAAGACGAATTTCCTGTATAAATAGTGACCTCTTGTTAATGAAATACTCATCAATTCACATACAATTTCACTCACCTCGGGTCCTTTGCTTAGCAAATGCACACTACTTTGATTTTATGAAGTCTTGGAAGTATCTAATTAAAAATATATATAAATACCATTGTTATATAATAATAATTTACTAGCCAAAGACACTTCACGTACAATAAGCTAAAATCTTACTTACGGGCGTTTATTGACTATTTATTTATACCAATACTTTAGCACATATTAGACTCACTAAAATTGTCTTAAAAGTGTAATGTTCTCCCAAGAATTCTGCTCCATAATTAAAACCAAGTATTTGGCTCATTTTGACCAAACGGGTCAAAATGGCCCACTTTTAGACTCTTACGGGATCAACACCAAAACGACGTTTTTTTAACAAAAGTTCTAAAGACAGAATATTGCCCCTAATATGAAAAGATGATCTACAAATGTTCAGGTCCTAACTCAAAAAGACGACAAAAGTCAACAAAAGTCAAACTTTCTAAAATTTCTGTATTTTTCACCAATTCGACTCAAACAAGACAATTTCAGTTTCTACATGTTTTTAATGGTCATTTAATATCAAAACATTGTTAAAAACATGTTCATAACCTAATCAAACATCCAATTCAAGATTTTTCCAATTTTAACCTATTTTTATGATTTTTAATCAAATTTTATTAATTTATCCAAATTGACATTTAAGTTGGATTATTCTCAGTTTACTAACATTGTAAGGATCAATTTAAGACATCAAAATCATATTCTTATGCTCATTCACGTTTTTGACCATATAACCTAAATGGGGTTTTACCAAAATCACTAATTACTCAGTTCTAACATCAATTCTTATGTTCTAATGTATCTAGGAGTCGTATGAACAGATTTCTATCATAAAATTCGAATTATTAATGTAAATTAAACTTAACCCATTAGAACTTTAAGAACCCTAAAAAGAAGAACATGAACTTACATAAAATTGAATGGTGGAGATGATGATAAGATGAACTAGTGTATAAAGAATCCTTGGTTGATGATTTAGGAACCCTAACTTCAGATTTCTTCTTGAGATTCTTTGACTGTGATAGTAAGAAATAGAAAGGAGATGAAGAAAGATGAGGGTAAGTAATACAGTGAGATAACGTGGGTTAAAGGGAGTTAACCGACTTTGAGATTAATTTCTTTAAAACGCAGGTATTTGTACCCTCTTTTAACTTACAACATACTAATTACATATCCTATTTATTTAACGGGGATATATCCGGAATCATAATGTTATATCATTTAATATTTTCAATTTTCATATTAATTTCCATAACTTTCATATATTTCTAGTTATCATTATTATTTACAATTATATATATTCTTTATTAAAATAGTAGAATGACTATGTACCAATCGCTCGCGAGTAGACCCGATTTGAGGATGTTACGCGTCCCTTGGGGTTGACATGACGGTCACGAACTTTAAAAAGGTCATGCATTACGGGTAGTCTTACGGGTCATCAACTCGTTAATTATATATTCTACTAAAGAATCGCTAAAACTCCACGAATACAATAACACGTATACCCCATGTGTATAAAATGCACGAGATCAAATCACAAATCTGGCCTAATGCAAGAGTTATAAATCTCAAACAAATTCCTATTTGATAGATAATTGTTTTTTTGTTAGAAACAACGTGCCGCAATAAGGTGTCGTGCAAAACGAGTCGTTTCAAGGGGTGTCACACTTAATTAACAAAACATTTGATAAATTCTTAATTAATTAATGCAGGGATATGGTGTCACACTTTGGTTAATGCATGGAATGTTTAGATCAAAATATGGAGGTTGTGTTTATTTGAAAAAACCAGGGTCAAAGAGGTTAGTAATTTTGATCAAAACATTTGAATGCTCTCTATTGGCTTTGTTATATTTCTATTGGCTTCTTTATATTTCTATTGACATTTTTTATATTTTTCAAACCGTAATTTCTTTTTCTCATACGCATACTAATTATTGTTGAATAAATTGTATGGATATATTTCTTATGAATTACGAGGTCTAAGTATATACTTATGATTATAATCTTTTAATGAGAGTAAAAATGTCAAGTCGGACATATGAATTAATTTTGGATGAAGAATTTGTTTCGTAGGAAAAAGAAGAAGCTATAACTTTGCCCATTTGGCCGTTTGACCCGTTTATAAGGAAGTTGTTGCTGGATTACTAATTATTTTGTTGTGATTGGGGTTTTGGATGTACAATTGAATTGATCTTGACTTTGGAATAAATCACGTGATTCCAGTTTTAATCTTGGTACCCTGCATTTTCAGTTTGGGATACTAAGTTTTTATTGTTATATACAGGCATACCTAAATCATCATTTATGTGCACTTGAAAGATGGCTAACAAAAGAACAGATTCTTCACCCAAATGTTTGGGATTTTGTTTGGGAAATGTTACATACAAAAGAAATATGGTTACGTGAAGGAATGCGGTTCTAAGTAAATGAAAGTCAACATTTGAACAAGAGCAGTTAAATAGTCAACCAAAATTGAAAAAGTGCAAGTTACGGTTTTACATCTTCTTTTAGAGGTTTATACTTGAGCAGTATCCAATTGTTCTTCTATAAGACAACTATTAAAACACTTGAAGCCGTACATAAATAAGAGCAGTACAAACATAAAACTTTATTGATTGAAGTCATAATTATCAAAGGAATCATACTTCCTCTGATTTTAATGATGTCATACATCTACTAAACAATATTTTCTCATAAGGAACACTTTTCCCACTTAACGCAATATCACAACCAAAGTATAAATTGCGATGAGCATGTGGAAAAGGTAAAAATTTTGTGAGCTGCAGGTACATTCTAAAGGACCCATTGAGTGTCACCCATATGTATCCATCGCCTTGCCTCTCTTGAAAAGCCCTTGTTTGGTCTTCTTGAAAGACAAGTTGGTAGGATTTAAACTTCACGTCAATTCTTTGCTCATTTCTAGAGATCTCATATCTAGTGCTAGAAATGACCCTCAGGATATGAGTCGAGTTCACTCTTTTGCGTAACACAAAATTCCCCAATTTCGGGTAGGCCTTAATCTTATTAGTCCTGTGAAAACTAACTAGAAGGCCTGCCATTCCTCCATAGGACATTGTGTTGTTGCGTTCATCAAGTTGGACTTTCATATCGGGTATCTTAACATCAGTGAGCTCCGGGTGTTTCGTATCCAATACATAGCCGCCTATGAATGCGTATATAACGAAACAAAGTGCAAAAGCAAATACAACAATCAACGCCAATTTAGCATAAGCCCTCATTTCAGCTCTTGCTTCGTCACTCTGTTGAAAAAACAAAACAAAAAGAAGAAAATTGTTAAATGTCCTAAATGAACCATGAACCATGATATGACAACGTTACTAGCTTTTGAATTCATAATTTATGAAAGTCATCCACCCACCAATGAAATCAAATTTAAAAATGGTTTTCTGGGGATTAAAACAGTTGCATCACTTTGATTTTTATACATGTTTTTCTGTAAACAAATCAACACGTAAAATTAAAACATATTATCTCAGTCACGATTACTTAAGTGTTTAATCGGTCGTTTTGATTTAGCTTTTTATGTGTTCTTACTAGAAATTTTGCATTATTTCAAAAGGTAATGAAAAACTTACAAATCCTTCGCTAGGTGGGCGTACGCCATAACGATCCTTATGTAGCTTGTTCCGAATCATTTCCACGATTTCTTTAAAGAGAGTCATCTATAAGTTGTATAATAATAAAGTAAATAAATAATTAATAATATATGTTTAGAGTCTGATTTGGATTAAAAGCCAAAAATGGCTGGAAATGTTTTACGATCTTTGAGCTAGACATAGTTAAATCAGCGAAAAACTTCCTTTTTGATAAAACATTTGTGGACTTAAACAGTTTATGGGCTCGTGTATTTGGGCTACTAGCTAACGAAAATGGCTACAACGATTACATTTTGTATTCGTTCATTGGGCTCAAAGGAAATAAAGACAAGCTTGTAATATTTTGGGTTCTTGTTTGTGATGGGCAGAAGCACAAAATGGCAGCTCTTAGGCTACCCGCGATTTCAATTTTGCCGGAAATTTTTTTTATACACACAGTTTAGTTTCTTTCTTGGCCAACTCCACATTCCTTTCTTTTTTCATTGTTGGCTTTAGTGGAGCTTTAACTTTCATGTTAAAGCTAAATTTATAACCTTGTGTAAAATTAAAATTGGTCACTAAGTTTGTAACCTTGTGTAGAATTAAAATTCCTGGTTGACTTTAAGAAGTCAAACTTCGATGTTAAAGTCAAACATAACTAATGTTAAGTACATGATTTTATCTCAGTGAACAAGAAATTGAAAATCATTCACTAAATCTGTAGCCATTTGTAAAATCAAAAAGTCAGGTTTGACCATAAGAAGTCAAAATCACTTATGATCTTACTAATTAATAAATTCTATAAATTTGTAACAGGTTATGGAGTATCGTGTTGTTAAAGAACCTTTAGTAGCTCCTTCAATACTTCTTCAGGTTTGATTATATAGTGTCTTATGTCTCGTGGGTAATAAGTTTGGGTCAAAATGGGTCGGGTCAGGTTGTCCGGTCATCAATTTGTTGTCAATTTTTTAGCCGAAATACCAAAATAGTGCACAAACCTAAGTATGTTGCTATTCTAAACATCAGCCCTAAATAAAACGTCTATATTTTTTGTAACTTTGACATATTAGTCAAATCTTGATCATAATTCAGATATAAATGTTTTGTTAAATATAGTCTTTGATTATATATATTGTTTTTTGGGTTGGTTTGATTCAGTTTGACTTGCAATTAATCGTATGCTATTTTGAATATCATTCGGTCAAAGTTGGTCATTTTAATCAGATATGTCATTAAAGGATTTTGTATGTTGATTTTAATTATAATTAGGGTTCAGACCAATCTTGAATTGTCTAGGTTTTTTAATTGTAGAATTTGTTATTACAGATAAAAACCCTAAATGGATTTTATTAATTTTAGTTATTTAATAGAAGTATTAATAAAGTCGAGTCAGTTTGACTTTAACAGTTTGACTTTTAATAGTCAAACTGCATTAATACAGCTATACTGTTTTGACATTAATACAATTATATTCTGAAGTGTATGAATCGGTTTGACTATAAAAAGTAGACAAAATCCAGATTGATATACTGTTTCACACATAATTGACTTTAATTTTTATATTGTATATATAGAAACAGATTCACCAAGATTGGTAATCAAAAAAGCTCTTCGGGTTCAAAAATATTCGTAGGATATGGTTCATGTGCTAGAAGTAGTGAATATGAAGGTTTTAAAATCATATTCAATCTTGCTTTGACTCGATCGCCAGTCGCCAATCTCCATGGTTGAAAGCTACCTAACATAAGATCTCCATATATAAATAAGTTTATTTCGTCTTTAAGTTTTTTTTATCAGATTATTCATTTTTTTAGCAGATTATTCATGTATAACAAAATGTTTATTCATCGTTTCAATAATAATTAACTATATGATTTCCTATGTTATTCTCATTGGGTCATTGTTATGCATTCAATATCTCGAAGCATGCCCGCCCAGTCGGGCGGGCTATGAAGCTAGTATATATATATATATATATATATATATATATATATATCATACACACAATTGTATTGCCTTGAAATTTTTACTTTACAAGATTGACAATCATCAACCTTCTATTTTTTCATCGTAAGAGCATCTCCAATGGTAGCTTTTTTAAAAGCTTGTTACTATTTGAATAAGTCTCTGGATGACTTTTTACCCATTGGAATAACTAGTTTTTTTAAAAGCTTATTCAAAGACTTTTTTTCTACTAAGCTTTTAATGTACTTTCAAAATTTGTCTTATTTAGTCCTCTATGTTTAATAGTTTTTCATTTTAAGCTTTAGATATATATTATTCATAAATTCTTTATTATATTTTTATTAGTTAATAAATAAATTATATAATATTTAATGCTTATTATTATAATATTTTTATATGAGATATTTTAAAAAATATTATATGTAATAAGATGTTATAAAAAGTGTCAAATTATATAAGGGGTATATATAAAACATTTAAGATAGATAAAGGTAAATTGAAAATATTGTTAAAGAAAAAACTTTTGAAAAAGGTTAACCATTCGAGATGCTATTTATGTAGAGGTTTTTTGTTAGTAGATTGTTGATGTGGCAAAACTAATAAGCTATTGTAAGGTTAACCATTGAGGATGTTCTAATGCCTTGAAATTTTCTTTCAAGAACATATTATAATAATGATGAATCTAACGAACCCGTACATAATTCTTGGTTAATTACTCTAAAAAATGATTATATGACACATTTGTATTTATAACCTTTACCAATAATATGTCAAATGCCATAATACGAAAGTAAATGGATGGTTAAATTGTCAAAAAAGGTAAATCTTTTGAGTGTTAAATTTAAAAAAAAATTAGGTTTCACTATTTGCTAATTAAAAGTTTGACACATGTATATTATTCTTGATTTTTAACATATTGCCCTACCAACGTTTTGACATTCACTAAGTTGGCATGCCATCATATCATGTTTGACGGTGAAAATTAGTCAAAAGCACATTGGGTTAAACCCAGAAACCAAACACAATCTTCATAGAAATGTGAATAAGGGGTTTGAGAAATTGCAACACAATGTCAAAAGCAAGGCTCAAATTAATCTTGAACCCCAAATACATATATATCTTAGAGTAACAAATTACCAATAGGATGATTGCATTTATACGCTACATGTCTATAAGCAAATCGTGATCAACTGTCTGTTTAAGAGCTTGCTTAACATCCTGATCATACCAAATTTCTCATGTTTATTATATTCTCAGTATAACCGATTTAAATAATTGACTCAAATATTTACTTACAACAATTGAACATGATAGATTCATATCTATGAAACACAATTATGAGGTGATTAAATATATATATGAGCCAAAAACATGTTTATTTAGTTGTGCATTTTGAAAGTCAAATAATCATATAGTAATTGATTGCATTTTGAAAGTCAAATAATTCATAATTTATGAAAGTTATCCAAGCCCACCAATGAAATCACATTTAAAAATGGTTTTCTGGGGATTAAAACAGTTGCAGCACTTTGATTTTTGTTGAAACCTGATTCTTCGAGGACGGAAAGTATACCTCTTCGTTGGTACGCCAAATCCTGAAACAAGCAACAACCTTAGTCAGAGGCCTTCCGGGATTCGCTCCCAGAAGACACTCCGATGCCTAAGTAAGAAACGGTACGATAGATTGGATAAGTAGATGATGTACGATCGAAACGGAACGTATTAAATGTATGACGGTGGTTAAATGTGAGCATTCAATGTGGTGTAATAAATGAGGATGGACTCATGGAAGTGAATACCTGTTGTGATCACCAAGCATCCATTTATAGTCGATCTAACGAGCGGGAAAAGGATCGAAAGGAATGAGCGGGATAATTGACTACACAGCTTTATCCATATCGTCTGAAGGTCTACTGGTTAATAGTTGGAGGCCATGTCTTCGGACCGGAGGGCAAAGCGAAGACCCTTCGTCATGGCGCTTCCTGCACGCCGCTTGCATTTAATGCCCGTTTGGCTTCGCGCCGCTTTTCCTTTAAACCCGGATACGTTACCGTTTGCCTTAGGAATTGGCTGAGACGATCCGTGTCAGGATCGATTAACTATAACCAAGTTAATAAACACCTTAGATCTAATTGATGATAGAAGTTGCAGCGGATCAACACTATATCAATATATTAAGAACAATGAACTGTAAGAACAATATGCGAGAATATTAAGAACACAGTTTCACAAAAAGCTTCAATGTATATTATCAAGTTAACAATACACACGTACGTTTACAATTCGTAAGGAACTATTTATAATAGTCCTTGAAGCTAAACTATTTACCCTAGTTATTCTAGGACTTGATTTACATCGAATAATAAAAATATACATTGATTTACATTCTATAACTATCTCTACGAAGATCTCGGACTTGATATTCTTCAAAAACGCGTTATCAGTAGTAAAACTCATCACCAGTAGTAAATATGTAACATCAGTAGTAAGTCTGGTGATCAGTAGTAAGTCCATAATCAACGTCAGTAGTAACTACTAATGATCAGTAGTATCTTCAATATGCCTTGATCAGTAGTAACTAAGTTATAGTGAACACCAGTATCAACTTCATCAGTAATAAGTAATTCTGCCCCATCAGTACTAACTATGTCAGTACTAACTGCAGCATCAGTAATAAGTTGATCTGTGTTTTGCTCTAACAATCTCCCCCTAAACTTATTGATTATCTTTTAATCAATCAAGTTTCTTTTGTTCCTCTTGTTCTTTTCTTCTTTTCTCAAGAGTTCTTTGATTCTGTTGAAGTCTTTGTTCAATAATGTATCTGCTGTTCCTTTTTGTAAAATAATTCAGTTTGTTTTGGAACATAACAGCATCATAGGGTTTCATCAAAGTGTTTATGAATATCTGATACATAGTCTTCTCAGAATGTGGATATTCTTTTTCATATAAGTACAATTCACACACTTTGCCTGATTTCTCAATGAAGTACATATTGGCAGTAGGAATGACATTCCAAGCATATACATTACCTGGATTTGTAAATTGTTCTGGATAATTATCTGGATAAAATGCAGCATCAATCATCTTTGTTAAATATCCAGCACCAGACTCTTTCCATGATTTCTTTGTCATTCTAGGTTTTCCAATAATCAGAAGCTTGATTACATCACTTCTTGAACATGATCTGATTAAGGGTAACCATCCAGTGAATCTCTGTACAACTTTGTCTTCCCTTATGACTTCTATAACATTGTTTTGCATTACTCTCCAGTTAATAATTGGATTGTTTTGTAAAGGAGCAACTGGCATTTCAAGAACAGGTATATTTTGTTTTGACTTCTTCTTAGAGCTTTGTTCTTGATCAACAGATTTTCTTTTCTTTGATTGGGGAGTTGAAGTATCACCAATAGTTGAAACACTACCAGCTTTGATTAAGTTTGGACTGATTGGGATTAAAGTTTTGGCTTTCTTTGTTTCTTCAGCTTCTTGTTCAGCCAGGTCTTTCTTCTTTGCAGTGCAGTATTTTTCAATTATAGTTATCATCTTCATTCTTCCAAAAGATTTTGCACTGTGACCTTTTGTCTTTAGAAAGTCTATCATAAGAGTCTTCTGTTCAAATATATCATCAGGTAGATCACCTTTTGTTCTTTTACATTCTGCTACAAGATCTTCAAGACAGTTTAGATGTTCTTCTTCTACTTTTCTAAGCCTTTTGAATTCTGCTTCTTGGGCTTCTATCTGAACATCTTTAATTTGAACAGGTGCTTGAACAGGAATTTCTATTTTATCCTTCTTTTGTTCAAGAGCTTGATACTTAGCTACCTTCTCCCAATATCTCTTATGCTTCACCTTCCATTTAGACTGTTTATCAGCTCTAACAAGATTTATCTTGTTTACCATGTAATGACCAAGAGCTCTGTTAGTGTAATCTTCATCATATTACCCTTTCTAATATGTGCTGAAGGTGGAGGTGGAATATATTTCATGTCTGGGACTCCACTTATTATTACAGAAGGAGAAAATAACCTAAGTTCATCTTGTTGAAGTATTTTTGGATGTGGAGGAAGTGAGCACTCATCAACCTCAAACCAATTCACATTATCATCAATGTCAGGTATGATAAGTGGTTGATCAGGTGTTGGTGGTTTGGTAATGATGACATGTCTTTCTCTTTCAATTAGCTCTGGAAAATGTAGTTCTTCCTCTTCAGTAGTAACCAGAGTAGTTACTACTGGTGTAACTTCAGGAGTTACTACTGATAGGGCATCAGTAGTATTTGCTGCTTTCAATTCCTCTTCTTCATTTACTACTGCTATAATGTCAGTAGTAGGAGTTACTACTGGTGTTTCTTTTTCTGCTTGTTCTTTAGTAGGAGCAGTAGTAATTGGCTCTTCTTCTGTAACCATCATCTCTGGGCCTTCATCAACATTTGATTCTTTTAAGTTTAGGAGAGAAGATGCTGCTGCTGCTATTGATTCATCAATCATTGATTGGATATTATCCTTCTCCCCCTTAGTGAGCTCAACTGGAGGAGCCTCACTATCATCAATTTTCTTCCTCAATCTTCTGATGATTTTTGTTTGTTGATGAAGCCTATGCTCATAGAATCTCATTCTTTTGTTGATGGTATTGACATGCCTTTTCATTGCCGCCATTGTTTTCCCTTGATTTGTTAAATATTTGAGACAATCTTGTACAGTGGATTCAAGAGAATCCACTTTATCCGTCAATTGAGTGATTTTAATACTGCCCTCACTCCATCTAGCAAGATCATCGGGCTTACTAACAGGTACATTGGTTTTAAGGTTTTCCTTCCTTTCCATCAATTCCACAGATCTGCCCTCATCACTGCTTGGTGATTCATTGGGTCTTTTAGACATTCTCTTCTTCCTAGAAGAAGCAGAGATGCCCCCCCTTGTGGTTTCTTGGCACCGGGGTCCTTTAAGTAATTCCTCAAAAGAGTCATCACTTAAATTTGCCGAGGTTTGGGTCTTAGTGATGTTTTCACTATCCTGTGCACCCACCTTTGGGGCATCAGTAGTGAAAGCCCTCCCCTCATGTCCTCTCTCCTCCTTGGAGGACAACTCTTTGAGCCTGGGGTGTGACTCGATTTGTCCCCTGGTGTCCTTTAAAGATGATTTCTTTCTTTTATAAATTGTGGATATGTTTTGGGTTTTGTCTGGTAGGTCTTCCACAGAGTGAAGAGTAGCACTCTGCAGATTTAATTCAAGTTCCTGGGACACATTCAGGACTTCTAAGTTAGTGGGTGATTGAGTGGCTATATGGGGTGGTGTTTGGGCTGTATTTGGGGGTGATGGAGTGGGTTGAGGTTCAATTTGGGTTATATCTTTGATTGAACCCTCTCCAATAGGTGTGTGATCTTTGATCATATTAGGAAACAGAGGGGTTTCCTTGCCCGAAAATTTAAATTGTTTTCTCATATTTGAGAAAACTTTCTTGTTCAACTCTGGAATTAGAAAAATATTTTTGGGAGTTGACAAGTTTTGTAATTCAATGTTTATGATATGTTGGAGAAATCTGGGATACATTAAAAATTTTGAAGAGTTAAGATTTCCCAACATACCTTCAAAAATCATGTTAGAAAAATTGAATACTTGGTCTGTGCATAGACAGACAACAGCAGATGCTATTGCCTTGTTAAACTCATTCCAAGTACTTCTTTTTGGAGAAATACAATGCTGAATAGTATGGACAAGAAATTTCCATTGTGGGGAGAGAAGACCTTTTTGAAAAGTTACTATGTTTAGTCTTCCCTCATATCCCATTTTGTTTAAAATTTCAGCAATGAATTCCTTAGGGAGAGTAGTCATACCTGAATCATCGTGTAGTTGTAGATGTTGTCGAATAGATTGTTCTGTGATGGTGATCGTTTTTCCATCCACAGTTGATTTGATCATTGGTACAGTTGCACCCTCCGTTCTTTCAGCATTGGTCCAGAAATCCACCAAGTGCTGTTGATATGCCTTCGGTTTTACCGTTAATGCGAACTTTATGTAAGAATTTTTCAAAAAGTTTACGATTGGTCGGAAATCCTTTGTTCCGTCTGGATTGCGTAGAAAGGCACACATGTTATGGAACTCTGAGTATTTAAGACCGGTTTGAACATTGAGAGATTGTAGAGTTGCCATTTTGCAGTGATTTGAGAGAAAATTTCTTAAGAATTTTAAGACTGAAGATTAGTTTTTGATCGAAAGCTAGGGTTTATCGAGAGGTTTTAGCAAATCGAAGTGAAGATAATACTAAACTAATCGTCTACCGCCTTTTATATCTTTCGATTTAACCTGCAAAACTACTAAAATGTCCTTCGAATCATAACATAACGGTTATTTTCATGGGGGTTAGTTTGGTAATTGTGTTTCTGAAAGACCAGTAGTAAATAAGATATCAGTAGTAAAACGTCAGTAGTATCTACTAACATCAGTAATGACTAAGGATTTTGACATCAGTAGTAACTATAGACATCAGTAGTAACCATTAAAACACAAGACCAGTAGTATATGTGAATACCAGTAGTACTGACTTACCAGTAGTATTTGTGTAAACCTAATATACACCAGTAGTAATGAACTACCAGTAGTATTTTGTGCATACACTTTCATACCAGTAATGCAGAAATACCAGTAGTAAAACACTTAAGTAAATAAATACTATTGTACAACACTAACTTTACACATGATTTTAAGTGAGATTTTAAGTTATTAAAATCATTCCAATACTGCTAACCAAGAAGTTGAATCTTCCTACATCAAATGCTTTTGTAAAAAGATCTGCTAATTGATCATCAGTATGGATTTTAACTACTTTGATTAATTTCTTTTCATTACAATCTCTTATAAAGTGGAATCTTATTTCAATGTGTTTTGTTTTTGAGTGTTTTACTGGATTATTCACAATACTAATAGCACTTTGATTATCAATAAAAATAGGAGTTTTAAGGATAGAGATACCAAAGTCTAGAAGCTGATTTTGAATCCATAGTACTTGAGCACAGCAAGCAGATGCAGCTACATATTCTGCTTCAGCAGTATATGTTGATAAATTTGTTTGCTTCTTACATTGCCATGACACCAGTCTTGATCCAAAGAATTGACATCCACCAGTAGTGGACTTTCTGTCTTGACATTCACCTCCATAGTCACTATCTGTATAGGCTATGAGTTCAAATGGTGAATCATGTGGATACCATAGACCTAGTGATGGTTTGCCTTTCAAGTATCTGAATATTCTTTTAACAGCTTGCAAGTGTAGTTCTTTGGGTCTTGCTTGATATCTTGCACACACACAAACACTATACATAATGTCAGGTCTTGATGCAGTTAAGTACATCAAAGAGCCTATCATTGATCTATATAAGTGTTCATCTACATCCTCCCCCTCAACATCAGGATGTAGGTGTTTGTGTGTTTCCATTGGTGTACTAGCACTTTTACTGTCTTTCAAATCAAACTTTTCCAAGATGTCTTTGACATATTTTGATTGATTTATCAAAATACCATCAGTTCTTTGATTGAGTTGGAGTCCAAGGAAGAAGTTCATTGGACCCATGGAGCTCATCTTGAATTTAATTTGCATCAGTTCTTCAAATTCCTTGCATAGTAAATCATTGGTTGAGCCAAAGATGATATCATCTACATAAATTTGTACCAGTAGTATATCATCTTTGACTTTCTTTGTAAACAAGGTTTTGTCAATGGCTCCTCTTTTAAAGTTGTTCTTCAATAGGTATGATGATAATGTGTCATACCATGCTCTTGGTGCCTGATGTAGGCCATACAGAGCTTTATCCAATTTGAACACATAATCACCATGTTTTGGATCCTCAAAACCTGGAGGTTGGCAAACATAGACCTCTTCTTCAATTTTCCCATATAGGAATGCACTCTTCACATCCATTTGATAGACTTTGAATTTCTTGAATGAAGCATATGCTAGAAATATTCTTATGGCTTCAATTCTAGCAACAGGAGCATATACTTCATCATAGTCTATTCCTTCTTCTTGAGTGTATCCTTGGGCTACAAGTCTGGCTTTGTTCTTGATCACTATACCTCTTTCATCTTTCTTGTTTCTGAAGATCCATCTTGTTCCAATGGCTCTTTTTCCTTTGGGTAGAGGTACAAGTGTCCAAACAGCTTGTAATTTAAATTGAAGGAGTTCCTCTTGCATTGCCTCAATCCAGTTTGAGTCCTTCATTGCTTGTTGGATCTTCTTTGGTTCATCCTGAGACAGAAAGCATTCATACATACATTCATTAGCAATTAAACTTATATTACACATATTTGCAGTTAAGCTTTTGTTTAATTTGCTTCTTGTTTGTAGTGGTGAGTTGACATCACTTAGAACAAGGTCTAATGGATGGTTCTTTTGAGTCCTTGTAGTTGTAGCTTTATCAACCACTAGTTGATTTTCAAGTTTAGACTCATTTGTCTCAGGTTGTTGTTCTTCTAGAGATCCTTCATTGTCATTGATATTTAGTTCATCATCTTCTTGGTCAGAGTTACTACTGCTATCATCTTCATTTAGGTCAGAAGTGTTGCTGTTGTTACTGGTATCAGTAGTATCTTGAGAATCTAGGTTAATGTTGGGACCAGTAGTATTTTGAGTACTATTACTGGTATCAGTAGTATTTGAATTACTACTGTCCTCATTCTCAGAGTTACTACTGATTCCAGAACTTAAGTTATTACTGACATCAGTATTAACAGTTGGAGCAGTATTAACTACAATGTATCTCATTTCCTCTTGACCAGTATTAACTGATGATGTTCCTTCCTTTTGATTGGGACAATTTGAATTACCTACATTGAAATTCATATTAGAATTAAAGGATTTGGTTAGATTGTCTATGTCAAATAGCCAATCTGGACCATTTCCTTGTTCATTAGGTACATTTTCATTAAAGGATACATTGATGCTTTCTTCAATTATCCTTAGTCTTTTGTTGAATACTCTGTATGATTTGCTTTGAGTAGAGTATCCCACAAAGATTCCATCATCAGCTTTGCAGTCAAATTTACCAATTTGTTCTCTTGTAATTAAAATAGTACAAGGACAACCAAATGATTTTAAGAAACTTATAGAAGGTTTTCTTTTATTGAAAAGTTCATATGGTGTTTTAAAATGTGGCTTCACTATTAATACTCTGTTCTGAACATAACAAGCAGTATTAACAGCTTCTGCCCAAAAAGTAATTGGTAATTTTGAGTCTGCAAGCATTGATCTTGCCGCTTCAATGATGGTTCTATTTCTTCTTTCAGCTACACCATTTTGTTGTGGAGTTCTAGGTGAGCTGTATTGCCTGTCAATACCTTTAAGATCACAAAAGTTAATTAAGTTAGCATTTTTAAATTCTGTGCCATTATCACATCTTATGGCTTTCACTTTTTGATCAGATGTGTTCTCCAGTTTGACAATTAAGTTCTTTATGAGTTCACTTGTTTCATCCTTTGTCCTGAGAAAGAAAACCCATGTATATCTGGAAAAGTCATCAGTAATAACAAGACAATATTGTTTCTTTCCAATACTCATTACATTTGTAGGTCCAAAAAGGTCCATATGTAAGAGTTGTAAGGGAACAGAAATAGAGTTCACAGATTTGGACTTATGAGAAGTCTTGTGTTGTTTACCTTTTAGGCATGCAACACAATGATGATCACACATGAATTGTTTTTGAGGTAGTCCAATGACCAGATTTCTTTTTACTAAATTATTCATGTTTTTAAAATTTGTGTGACACATCCTTCTATGCCATAGTTCTGATTCAGTGGTGTTTGCCTTGGATATAAAACAGTTGACCTCATTTGTAGAAATGAGTTCTCCCCCTATATCTAGGCAATACACATTGTTTCTCCTTGGAGTTCTTAAAACAACATATTTTTCGTCTAAGATAAAATCAGGAGAAAGAATGATGCACTCAATGTCTGTGAAAAGAATCTTGTTCTTTTTATCACAAACTTGAGACACACTGACAAGATTGTATTTTAGTTCAGCTACATAAAATACATCATCAAACGTAATTTTTCCATTAGTAACAGTACCTTTACCTGTAATCTTACCTCCTTGGGGATTCTCACCAAATGCCACATATCCTCCATCAAATGACTTGAAATCTTTAAGAATTTGCAGATTTCCAGTCATGTGCCTTGAGCATCCACTATCAATATGCCATGTTCTTCCTTCTTCTGGGATCTGAATGCTCTGCACAAGTGAGTAAAGGATTAGTTAAGTTTGGGAACCCAAGCTTTACATGTCTTGGGTTCATCCTTTGAGAAATAAGCTTTTGGGGTTTTAACTTTAAACACTTTTGGTACCCATACTTGTTTATTACTGGTGTTTTGTTTTACTACTGCCCTTTTGGAGTTATTACTGGTGTGAGAATTTCCTACTGATCTTGGTTTATACCCATGATTTTTAGCTTTTGAATACTTTACTACTGATGGACCAGTAGTATTTGGGTTCTTATCATGTTTAGAATGACCAGTAGTGTTTTTAGGGTTAATACCAGTAGTATTTTTTAAAGTTGTTTTGGGAGCAGTAGTGTTTTTGAAATTAGGGTTTTTACCAGTAGTATTCTTGTACTTGTACCATACAGCATTATAATGAGGGTTAACACCAGTAGTAAAATTGTTAAAGTTTCTACTGGTGTTGGAAAATTTAAAATATTGTTTATTTTGATTGGATTTTCCATTGTTCTTGAAGTAATTGCTGTTCTTTGGGCTGCCAACTCTTCTGTTTTGCACAAATCTTGGTGCACTTCTTCCAAATCTTGGAGTTTCAGCAATTTGAGTTTTGATTGTATTTACTACTGAAGGACCAGTAGTATTTTTTAACTTTTGAGTTTTTGAACCTTGTTTAAAAATTTTAAATTCTTTTAACTCTTTGCAGTTTATTGGATAGAAGTGACAATCCTTTGCTAAATGGTTCATTTTATTGCATATAACACATCTTAATTTCTTATTTTTAGCACCTTCAGGTATTCTTTGATCTAAGAGTTGTTTTTTGTTTCTTTCATTCCCCCTTGTTAAAATTTTTGGAACATTTTCTGCATTATATTTGGGAGATTCATTTGGACTTTGAGCTGTGTGAAAACTTGTATCAATTGATTTTGGTGATTCACTTTGAGATATTGTAAATTCAATTGATTGCTCATCATCAGAAGAATCATTTGATTCAGATGTTTCAGGATTATATTCAGTTTGATTGTCAGTTTTTAATTCATTAATGATTCTTTCTGAACTGTTTTTCAGTGGAGGAATGAATTTATGTGGAGGTGGTACAGCATGATATCCCACCCCATGAACAACCTTTTCTGCAGTTTGATTATTAGTTAATTCATCTAGAATTTTAGTGCTTCTTTCAAACTTTTTAATTGTTAATTTATTTTGTTCAATTTCAAGCTGACATTCTTCTAATTTATTTGTTAGTTCTTTATTTTTTGTTTCATAGAACTCTTTCTCATCCACAGCTTGAAGCAATTCTTCCTTGATCCGTTGATCAATCATCTTGTATACCTTTATTTGATGTTCTTGATCAGCAATCACACTATCAAACTCATGATTTCTTCTGACTGCTTTTGCTAAATCTTCATTTAATTTAGTGTTTTCTTTTTCTAAGTTTTTAACAATTTTAATACACTCAGAAGTACAAGGTTTAGGTTTTACCTCAGTTTTGTTGTCAGTAAAGGCCATGAGAGCTTGATTTTGAGCATGCTCTTCTGCTTGGAAGCTCCAGTCATAGCCTTGTCCTTGTTGTGATACAAGGGCATTGATTTTGATCTTTTGTCTGGCTGAGGACACTCTTTTGCAAAGTGACCAAGGTTGTTACAGTTGTAACATTTGACTTTAGTTTTGTCAAATCCAGCTTTGTCACCTTTGTTGAAGTTGAGGCTTGTCCTACCAGTTCTTTTTAAGAATCTTTTTGTCCTTAGGCTCAGCATAGCCATCTGCCATTTAAGATCCATCTCCTCAAGATCATCTGGGTTCAATTGTTCCAAGTCATCACTAATCAATGCAGTATGCACATGACTAGTGAAGAAGGATTCTCTTGCAGCATCCTCAGAATCTGTAGCCTTTCCTGTGAATGTTTCCTGACCTTGACCTGTACTAGAGACAAATGCAGCATTATTAGAAGAAATAGAAGGGTTCTTTTGGTTTACCTCAGTTTCAAATACTCTGAGATCATTATAGAGTTCATCCAACTCCTTTTCTTCTAGAGCATCTCTTTGTCTATATACCACTGTATACATGCCCCATTCTTCACTAAGAGATCTTAGGAACTTCATGTTGACATCTTCTTGATCCATCTTAACCCCAACCTGGTTAAGTTCACCAATTAGTTTGTTGAATCTGTCAAACACTTGAGTGAGTGTTTCATTGTGTTTTCCTTTGAAATTTTCAAAGTCTTGTTTGAGAACAGACTTCATATTCCTCTTGGTGCTCTTTGTCCCAACGAATCTCTTCTCCAGTGCTTCCCATAGTATTTTTGCATCATCATATTCAACAAAGAGATGTTGATAATCGTTAGGAATGGCCAGTAATAGAGTGCTTAGAGTTTTGAGTTCGATGCCCTTGTCCTTCTTTTCCTTCTCACACTTAAGTTTGTCTGCCTCAGTTGCAGAGCTGCTTGCTTGACCAGGACCAGTTTTGTTTCCTTCAAGGACAACTTCCCACATAGAATAATCTGTAATAAGCATGTATTGCTTAATACGATTCTTCCACATCCCAAAGTTGTTGGGTGTGAGTATAGGAATTTTGTTGGCCTGAGTGCTTTCATTGTTATCCGACATGATTACAATGTGTGTGTTTTAAAGATTAAAACTTTTTGTTGTTCTTAACAAATAGTAGATCTAGAACCAATATGCTCTGATACCACTTGTCAGGATCGATTAACTATAACCAAGTTAATAAACACCTTAGATCTAATTGATGATAGAAGTTGCAGCGGATCAACACTATATCAATATATTAAGAACAATGAACTGTAAGAACAATATGCGAGAATATTAAGAACACAGTTTCACAAAAAGCTTCAATGTATATTATCAAGTTAACAATACACACGTACGTTTACAATTCGTAAGGAACTATTTATAATAGTCCTTGAAGCTAAACTATTTACCCTAGTTATTTTAGGACTTGATTTACATCGAATAATAAAAATATACATTGATTTACATTCTATAACTATCTCTACGAAGATCTCGGACTTGATATTCTTCAAAAACGCGTTATCAGTAGTAAAACTCATCACCAGTAGTAAATATGTAACATCAGTAGTAAGTCTGGTGATCAGTAGTAAGTCCATAATCAACGTCAGTAGTAACTACTAATGATCAGTAGTATCTTCAATATGCCTTGATCAGTAGTAACTAAGTTATAGTGAACACCAGTATCAACTTCATCAGTAATAAGTAATTCTGCCCCATCAGTACTAACTATGTCAGTACTAACTGCAGCATCAGTAATAAGTTGATCTGTGTTTTGCTCTAACAATCCGGGTTTGTCGTCTTCTATCTTCCCGCGCCTTTATCCTTCCGTCCGTTCTTTCCATGCAGGTCGATAATGTATACGTGGTATGCATTATCAATTTTTATACATGTTTTTCTGTAAACGAATCAACACGTAAAATTAAAACATATTGTCTCAGTCACGATTACTGAAGTGTTTAGAATCGGTCGTTTTGATATAGTTTTTTATGTGTTCTTACTAGAAATTTTGCATTATTTCTAAGGGTAATGAATAACTTACAAATCCTTCGCTAGGTGGTCGTGTGCCATAATGATCCTTATGTAGCTTGTTCCGAATCATTTCCACGATTTCTTTAAAGAGAGCCATCTATAAGTTGTATAATAATAAAGTAAATAATTAATTAATAATATATGTGTGCTTAAAAATTTAGAGTCTGATTTGGATTAAAAGCCAAAAATGGCTGGAAATGTTTTACGATCTTTGAGCTAGACACCTTTAAATCAGCGAAAAACTTCTTTTTTGATAAAACATTTGTGGACTTTAAACAGTTTATGGGCTCGTGTATTTGGGCTACTAGCTAACGAAAGATTACATTTTGTATTCGTTTATTGGGCTCAAAGGAAATAAAGACAAGCTTGTAATATTTTGGGTTCTTGTTTGTGATGGGCAGAAGCACAAAATGGCAGCTCTTAGGCTACCGGCGATTTCAATTTTTGCCGGAAATTTTTTTTTATACACACAAAGTTTAGTTTCGACTAAAACAAATATATATAATTAGTGAATAAAATGGCGATTGTTTATTGTCGGTAAACATTCACGAGAACACACACATTGATAGTTTTATCCGCCGGAGTCATAAAACCCACAAAACGGGATACAATAACGGATACGATTGATAGTATTATGTTATCAAGACAACATGAAAACGAACACAATTTAAGGGAGTATACCTTCGGAGAAATATAGAACCAATGGCGGTACCAGGAAAAATATTATGAGGGGGCAAACTCAAAATAATAAACGTGTATTAAAATATAAGTCTATACATTAAGCCGTTAAATAAAAGCAATACACGTATTAAGTGCGATAATTTATAAATAATTACTTATCATCGTGTTGGCAATTGACAACAACGAGGTCTCATGCCTTGAAATTAAAGTCAGTTTTCTTATGACAAATTTATCTATCTCCTATTTACAAACAATGTGATAACAATTAACATTAGCAAATACCAATTGCCATTTCTTAACACTGAAACATAAATGACAACTTATAACAATTAACAATTTTGTTTTGATTTTTAAACATACTTAATAACAAATTAACACTTTATACCCTTAAAATTAACAACTCATTTACTATATCTTGTAGTATACTTTTGAGAAGGGCTTGTGGGTGAATTTGCACTTTGACATGTTTCTTTTTAGGTAGTCAATTATTCATATATAACACTTTCTACCCTAAAAATGAAAACTTCTTGCATTTGGAGGGGGGGCAATGGCCCACCTTGCCCACCCCCTCCTACCGCCCTTGTATAGAACCGAGAAACGATTGCCGGGCTTTAAGCTTATTGTCGGAGACGTTTCTGATGTTGCTCGAGTCTGCCGATCGAAAATGTTGCTGGGTTGCCGGAGGTGGCGAGGAATAACTGGGCAGAAAAACGTGTCGAATGAGAACCGATATGACAATACACGAACATGTATGATTAAAAGAGTTCGAGTAGATACCTTTGTCGGATTGTGCAGGCAGTGGCGGTACCAGAAATTTATTCAAAGGTGGGCAAAAAAAATTAACTTGCTGAATTTTTTCAAAGGTGGGCAAATATTTTTGTGCAAGTCAGAGGTAAGATGTGACTTACACTAGTTATCGCTCATATATATATATATATATATATATATATATATATATATATATATATATATATATATATATATATATATAACTAACCCATAAAAAATTATACTAATCATAAAACATTTGGGGTGGGGTGGGTAGACGCCCACTCTGCCCACCCCTTGGTACCGCACATGTGTGCAGGTGAAATGAGAGAGTGAAAAAGAGTCGCTGGAACTCGTCACTGGAATCTTGCTGGGTTTCTAGTTGAGTTGCCTGTTCGTGTAGGATAGAAGACGATAAAGGTTTTTGTTGTTGTTTTGCCTGGTTCGATGTTGAGAGAGAGAGAGAGAGATGGAGAGGTTCTTTTTTTTTTGGTGTAGGTTCACGTAGAAAAGATGGTGAAGTTATTAAGTTTTGTTTGAATTTTATATCTTTAAGACCTAAATATTCTCAAAATAATTGATTTTAAAAAAAATCTAGACGATGGCCTAGCTAGCCTTATAGTCGTTAAGTTATTAAGACGTATTTCACGAATTTGTACATCATTCTATATACAGTCGTTTACATTTAAGGAATTATTCCGCCATATTGCGGTGGATTAATGGGGCCGGGCATATGTTTTAGACGATCAAAAATAAAGTAAAGAAGCATATGGTCCCACTTTTGTAATTTAAGCCCACATTTTCTAATTGTAGGTTCTTTTTTGGATTTATTTATTTATCATCATATTAGTTAATATATTTGGTGTACGTATTATTTAACTTTTGTTAAAAATATACTACGTCACGTATGGTAATTTTGTGTATTAGCTAAGTTATCCTTATAACTTAATAAAAATTTTATAATGTTTGGGTTTGATTTGAGTTTTTGATGAGTCACCAACTCACTAAATTTAAGGTTTAATTGTACTAAAACGTAGACAACTGACACATGCCTAATTAATGATGTGTACTAACAACACCAAATGTATGGTTCATAGACTTATCTCTACTATCTATAATGAGTGAATGACTTTCTAATTATAGCAGGTCTTAAAATTGGCCTGCTATTTCTGGAAGGTCTTAAACCCACGTCTTAAATGCAAAAAAAATAAAAAAAACCATCCGTAGGTTTCGAACTTGGGTATCTAGACTCCTTTTTATTCACCTTACCACTTAACCACATCACATTTTTGAAGCAAAACCGAAACACTAATACGGTATGCTTTAAATGTCCGGACACAACTAATTAAAAGCCGTTACAAATAAGACTTTTTTGCTACTCTTATTTTTAGAAACAATAAACCATAATGTTATCTATTTAAGGCGTTTTTAATATTAACACCTTAATTAAAAGCCGTTAAAATTACTTATGTTTTGTAACATTGAAATCCTTTAAAATTTTACTATCCGTTTTTTAACATCGAAATCATTTAAACATTGAAACAATCATTTACTTCATACGTTTTTTTGATTCATACATTTAAACCGGCATTGACTTACAAATAATACTTTTATGCTACTCTTATTGTTAGAAACAAGAATTCATAATGGTAAGGTGAATAAAGCGTTTTTAATTTTAGCACCATAAAAACCATACGTTTTTTATGGATTAAATCATTCAACATTTGACTGAACGTTTTTCATTGAATTCCTCATTAATTTTACGTTTTTTTAGCCATAATTAAATCATTCAACATTTGACTGAACGTTTTTCATTGAATTCCTTAATAATTTTACGTTTTTTTAGCCATATATATAGTGCACGAACTTACGATGGGGTTGTTGTGCAAGCTACAACCGACGTGAAAACTTACAATCATATTATCTTCTACATGGCTTTAATCACCCAATATGGTGCTTCAGTGCTCCAACCACTGCCACGACCAGTTGAAGAAGTAGAGGTAACGTCTATTTGACTAAATTCAGAGTTTCAAATTCTTACTTTAAAATCATAAATTCGGTGTTAACTAATATTTTTCTATTTCTCTTTCGAAGGAATTTGATGGATATGAACCGATTGAAAACTTTGAAGACCTCTGACATCCACATTACTGGTACAAATGCAAATATGTTCGAGTTGAATATGTTTGGTTTGACCACAAACATAACAAATTATATTTGTTCCAACTTGATGAAGATTGACTGTTATTTTATTTTGACATAATGTGAATTATATATTTTTCAGTTAAAAAATTAATGCTCTTATAGATTCCCTAATTTATACAAAATTGTAATAAAAACGCCGAATCAATGCTATTAGTCCAAAATTAAGCTATATCTTTTCAAATTAAATATAATTTTAATACCCCTACTAAACATACCTTTTAAAGCAACGTTTTATATATACGATTTTATTGCAAAGAGGACAAATTAATTATATGAACTAATTGTAATTCATCCCATAATTATATATACATTTTTTGGTTCTTAAATTGCGATTACATTCAAAGAATGATTCACTTATTGCCGACCAAATGGAATAAAAATTACCATATAAATATATTATATTATGATTGAATAACTATCAAATCCTTGATTTTGAGCGGTTCTACTAAAAATATAACTATAATATAACGTGAAAACAACTACTCAATTTAGTGTGATACTGAATAAGGAAGTTGTATGATTTTTAACTTCATAAAATAATTCTTGTTCCAATTTACGCATTCAATAGTAAGATAGTAACCGTCCAACTTAATGAAAATTAAATGCTTGTAAAGACTTAATTATACGATATACGTTTGTTTTTTCATTTTTAACAGGTCTTAAAACAAAAACGTTCAGTCAATGCTATAACTAGGTATAAAGACTTAATTATGTATACGTTTTTTCATACTTACGTTTTTTCAATGCTTAAGAACTGTTAGAGATAATATATAGTAACCAATGGATATTTCGGACACAATATAAAGACTTAATTATACGATATACGTTTTTTTTTCATTTTTAGCAGGTCTTAAAACATAAACGGTCAGTCAATGCTATAACTAGGTATAAAGACTTAATTATGTATACGTTTTTTTCAAGCTTTCGTTTTTTTCATCCTTATGAACTGTGAGAGAGAATATATAGTAACCAATGGATATTTCGGATAGCAATTTAAAGACTTAATTATACGATATACGTTTTTTTTCATTTTTAGCAGGTCTTAAAACAAAAACGTTCAGTCAATGCTATAACTAGGTATAAAGACTTAATTATGTATACGTTCTTTTCATGCTTGCGTTTTTTTCATGCTTACGAACTGTGAGATAGAATATATAGTAACCAATGGATATTTCGGATATATATATAAAGACTTAATTTTAACCTATACATTTTTTAATTCATTTTTAGTAGGTCTTAAAACAGAAACGGTCAGTCAATGCTATAACTAGGTATAAAGACTTAATTATGTATACGTTTTTTTCATACTTAGGTTTTTTCAATGCTTAAGAACTGTTATAGATAATATATAGTAACCAATGGATATTTCGGATACCAATATAAAGACTTAACTATACGATATACGGTTTTTTTCATTTTTAGCAGGTCTTAAAAGATAAACGGTCAGTCAATGCTATAACTAGGTATAAAGACTTAATTATGTATACGTTTTTTTCAAGCTTACATTTTTTTCATCCTTATGAACTGTGAGAGAGAATGTATAGTAACCAATGGATATTTCGGATACCGATATAAAGACTTAATTATACGATATACGGGTTTTTTTCATTTTTAGCAGGTCTTAAAACATAAACGGTCAGTCAATGCTATAACTAGGTATAAAGACTTAATTATGTATACGTTTTTTTCAAGCTTACGTTTTTTTCATCCTTATGAACTGTGAGAGAGAATATATAGTAACCAATGGATATTTCGGATACCAATATAAAGACTTAATTATACGATATACGTTTTTTTCCATTTTTAGCAGGTCTTAAAACAAAAACGTTCAGTCAATGCTATAACTAGGTATAAAGACTTAATTATGTATACGTTCTTTTCATGCTTACGTTTTTTTCATGCTTACGAACTGTGAGAGAGAATATATAGTAAGCAATGGATATTTCGGATACCAATATAAAGACTTAATTTTAACATATACGTTTTTTATTCATTTTTAGTAGGTCTTAAAACCGAAACGCTCAGTCAATGCTATAACTAGGTATAAATACTTAATTATGTATACGTTTTTTTCATACTTGCGTTTTTTCAATGCTTAAGAACGGTTAGAGATAATATATAGTAACCAATGGATATTTCGGATACCAATATAAAGACTTAATTATACGATATATGTTTTTTTTCATTTTTAGCAGGTCTTAAAACATAAACGGTCAGTCAATGCTATAACTAGGTATAAAGACTTAATTATGTATACATTTTTTCAAGCTTACGTTTTTTTCATCCTTATGAACTGTGAGAGAGAATATATAGTAACCAAATGGATATTTCGGATACCAATATAAAGACTTAATTTTAACCTATACGTTTTTTTTATTCATGCTATAACTACCCATTAAATCTTTGGATTAATATTAATTTAATTTGTTAAATTAAAATACGTATTACCTCCACTCTATATAAACAACGGTATTATAAACCGAGAAAACCCGTCACTGTTTTCATCCAAAACCGAGAAAACCTTCATAACCAACGGTATGAGTTATCACCGGAAGTCTGTTTTTTCATTCTATTCTTTAACAAATGATACATATGTTATTCCTACCGTGTATGATTTTCGTAATCTTTTTTATGTAAGGTATTCTTAACATGGCAACAATCGGATCGCACTATATAAGAAACATTCATGATTTCAAGGACAAAATTCACCTCAAGGTCAGGGTTTTACGAATGTGACCCCACACGAACTTCAACAATAAAAATGAGATTATATCAGAGGAGGTAAGTTGTGGCAGGCCAAGTCAAGTTTTACGTTTACTTGCATGAATGAAAAACTTTCATTTCAATCCAGCACAACGATTAAAGAATGCGCCGAGTGGTCTGGTCCATTACATGGTTTTGAGTTTGCTGCATACGAGAACATTTTGAATAACTCATTACTAGCCTCGAAGTCAATTGGTAAAATTAACTCCATTTTACTATGTAGGATTTATATGTTATATAACCCTATACCCCTACTAATTAATGAATTTTTTTTAGATGTAATCGGAGAAATTTGCGTCGTTGAAAGCCTTAATTCTTCAAGTGAAGACAGAAGCAAGCACAAGCTGCCAATCGAAATAAAAAACATACAGTTCGTTGCAATTATATATTGTATTCGTTCTAAAAATATGTTACGAATGAAGTTTTAATCGCCAGTAATATTTACTTCGCAGCCCGCCGCATCGCGCGGGTTTTATCCTAGTATGCAAAAATGATCGAATGCTTTTATTATTGAGATGATTGTGGTAAGACAAATTGGGTTATAATAATCGCCGGGTCAAATACCCGATTGCGAGGGTTGTCACATTCTCCCCTCGTTAATGAAATTTCGTCCCGAAATTTAAGACAGTACATTAATAAGTTGATCGTAGGAAAAAGCTTTGGTATTGTCGTTTCTTAGGTTTCTCTTTGATGACATGTACTAGGAAGTTTGGTAATTTATACGTAGATGTATGTAGGCTTTCATAAACTCAATGGTTTTAAATATAGTAGTTATGCAAGAAAGACGTACCGATTGTCGCTTAGGGATCTTGACTTGTTTCTCGAGCTTTTAATATGTATGCCCTACCACGAGCAGGTGACCGATTCACGTTAATGTTCTGATTATCATTGATGTCATTGTGTTTGTTCAGTTTCGGGCACTTGTTTCTATAATGGTTCGGGTTTCCACATTCATAACATGCATTCGATTTTGGACCATTGTTCTGTTGGTTTGATTCTTTGACACGACAATATTGGTTCTTGTGTCCCCAACGATTACAATTGTTGCATCGATCACACCTCCCTTCATGGTGCCTTTCACACTTGTTGCATCTTGGGTTCTTTCCGAGGTAGGGTTTGGGTTCAGAGTTGGTTTGGTTTGTGGCAACATAGTTTCGGGCGGTTTTCTCGTCTTTGTAGGAAGGAGAGTCTTGTCGGTCGTTTCGATCATTGTTCCGCATACGTTTCCCATTGTTGTTGGTGTCGTTTTGAGTGGTTGAGGGGTTTGTGGTGGTTTCCTTTAGTAAAGTGTCGTTACGAATAGCATCATCCGTTAATCATTGAACTCGGTTCACTGCATCTTCAAAGATAGTGGGTTGGGCGGCAGTTACGTAGCCTCGAATCACCGAAGATAATCCATAGGTATACATTTCAATCCTCCTATATTCAGGAGAAACCATATGAGGGACTAATCGTGCAAGTTCTTGGAATTTCGTTGTGTACCCAGTAATACCTGATCCCTCCATAGTGATGGTCCACAGATCTGTCTCAATTTTCTGCAGTTCTCTCTTTGGACAGAATTTGTCAGTCAGTTGGCTCTTGAAATCATCCCATGTCATAGAAACAGCAGGGGCACGATCTAGTGTTTGCACTTGTGAATTCCACCAAGATAATGCCTCCTTTTCCAAAGTGCTAGCAGCATACTTAACCATGTCATTTGGAGAACACTTCACAATATTGAATATAGACTCGATCTTTTCGGTCCAGTGGAATATTGCTATGGCTCCTTCGTCACCGGAGAACGTTTAATAATGTGTACTAACAACACCAAATGTATGGTTCATAGACTTATACGTGAAAAGCACAATTACACTTAATCAATCCATAATAGGTGTTGGATGATGAGTTTTGGATGAAAAGTGATGAAGAACAATTAGGGCTTTTAGAGTGAGAAACAAGAGAGAGAGAGAGTGAACAATTGGTGTGAAATTGAAATGAGATTAATGGCAAAAGTTAAAGTTTTAAGCCTTACATGTTGGTATTTATACCGTGGCTTAAAACTTGGTTAGTTAGGACTATTTCCTAAACAAAACTTAACATCTATACAATGTTTCACTTTTACCCCCTAGACTATCTATTACAACTTTCTAGTACCTAACAATCTCCCCCTTTGTAATAGTAGACTAGGTTGCATATCTTTGAAGACTTCTGTGTTTGTAAGGCTGGAGCTGAGATTTGAACCGTTGAGCAGTTATGTTGATAAAACAGCATCATCCTTTGATCATCGTTGACAGACATACTTTTAATCGGCTTTTCAACCAATATAAAGTATTCCAGAAGATTTCATGCAAATCGACTGAATATAGACCCATAGATAGAGCGGTTAGCAGCGGAAGTCCTTTCTTGAAGTTGTGGCATTTGTCGATTTGCTGCAGATCCTTGGTTCCTGATGTTTGTTGAAGTTGAAGCAGTGCGGAATGTTGATATGTTGTGGATTTTCTGACCGTTGTTGATAATGTTGGAGTACGGTCATAGAGTCCCTTATCTGATTTATTGACTGTTGTTGATAAGATTGAAGTACAGTCATCAGATTTTCTATCAGACATAGTGACCGTTGTTGATAACAATGGAGTACGGTCGTCTGATCTTCGCACGAGAAGGTATCAGGGTAACCCAGGATCACATAGATTGCCTGTTTGCACAACAGTTACAGAAACTGTGTGACCTACGTTCAGTGTTGGCATTGATGTTAGCACTGGTAGGATTTCCATTCAATCATCGTGGAATACCAATATTTTTGGTATCACTATGAATGTTCCGGCAATATCTCAAAGATATGCTTGGTAGAGTGCCTGTGTCCTAGAGAAATTTAATTCGGTTCTAGACTCTATATGTGGAAAAACGAAGGCGAGGACTGGAGGTGGGTCCTCTTTTTCAATATCAACAATCTCCAAATGAGATGTCGATAGTGGATGTGGTAATCTCCGTGATTTTGAAACAAGTACTTTTTGTACTTGAGTGGTCAGTGGGGGTTGTGCATTGCATCACTGGGTCCATGATGTCTTAATCAGAAAGCAACATATGCAATCTGATATAGATGAGGTTACCCGGTCATTTGTTCGGTTTAGGGAGGGTTTTCCGTTTTCTTTTAACCCTTTCACACACGCTCCTCACTCAACTCACTTTTTCATTTTTCAACCACACCCTCGTTTTTGTTTTTACCATGTGATAAGCTGATTTGCACCCCATACTTCATACCCCCTCTCAATTTTTACCTCAGCGCACCCCAATCAAGATCCCATGATACTTGATTCAGCTCACCTAGACCTAGGGACCCTCACTTTTTAGTTCCTATATTGTCGGTGGCTCCGGGGAAGATCATGCTGGGTTTAGCAGATCATAAGAGTAATTTGAGAGTGGACTATTACGCTCATGTGCATTTTAATCAGCTTTTTGAAGATGTTTCGTTTTAGGAGTTTCACATGGATTTTAGGTAACACCGGACTCACTTAGAGTATCCGTTAGCACACGGTATGAATCGGTAGTCGTTTGCACAACCGTTGGTTCAAATGTGTGACCTGCGTTTAGAGTTGGCGTGATTTTAGCTCTAGCAGGATTTCCACTCGATCCTCGTGAAACATCAGATTGTGATGCCACTACGAGTGTTCCGATGGATTCACGGAGATCCATGTTTGTAGTGCAGGTGTCCTATATTGGAAATATTCTTGGGGGTGAGAACTAGACACACTGTGCATACAAAGAGACTTAACCCGGGGCAGGAGGTTATTATTATTCAATACCGACATACTCTGAATGAGTAGTCAGTAGCTTTTGTGCTACGTCCCCTGATGAAATGAAACAAATCCCTGTTGAGAGGAATTTGAGTAGTTGGTGGTGGCGTGCATTTGCTTTACTGGGCCAGTAAAGTCTAGTGAAACATTCAACGAATGAATGATCACCTATTTAATTGGTTGCCCGGTTTGTTTTCGGTTTGGATGCACTCATAAGGTGTGTTTTCTTTGATTTATCATGTTTTCACATCACCTTGCACTCACCTATTACTATACCCTAGACCTAAACCCTCACATTTACCAGTTGGCTGAAATATTTCCCTGGGAAGGTGTGGCCGGATCTGGCAAACCATGGGAAGGTATGTCTTTTGAAGTAGTAAGTAACGAGAATTAAAAGAATTTGTAATAAACAGATGCAATCTTTACTAGAGAACTAGTAAAGAGATCGTTTACGGATATTACAACAACTTATGATTAACGTTACAAACATAAAACTTTTTATTTGGGTATTTTGTTTTTGTTTTTCTGAATTTTCTCCCCCTAGAAATAATAATTCTCCCCCTAGAATTAATATTTCTCCCCCTCGACAAAACAAAAGTATTAAAAAGTTTTGAGATCGAAGGACGTACCTTATACCTCGTCGGAGGGTTGAAGGAGAGGTTTTGCGGTTAAGCTTGATTGAGATTTGTGGTTTCTTTTAAGAGCGGGTTCTGAATCTGTTTTGATCAGAAGCCATTTTCCGTTGAGGACCGGGTTTCAAGCTGAAGTACTTGAAAGCCATTCTGATGAAGCTCGGGTCATACACTGAAGTGTGTAAGAGCCATTCTGTTGAGGCTCGAGTTATACACTGAAGTGTGTATAAGTCATTAAACGTTGAAATGCGAGTTATACACTGATTTGTGTATAAGTCATTCTGAACTCCAAACACCTTGCTGGTTATTCTACATAAAACAATTAAAACATGTTTGGTACCCAATTATCTATGGGTCCTATACGATTAGTGACAGATGTTTTATGTAGAATTATTTTATGATCAATTTAGAGCTTTCGATAACTGCAAGGAGGCAGTTCA
Source organism: Calendula officinalis (assembly GCA_963853835.1). Lineage (NCBI taxonomy): Eukaryota > Viridiplantae > Streptophyta > Magnoliopsida > Asterales > Asteraceae > Calendula > Calendula officinalis. Next base: position 12,216,214 of record OY970828.1, on the reverse strand, counting down.
GAGGTTGTGGATTTGACGACCCATTTTAAAGATTTCTCAGAGGATTGGATAATCCAATGAGATTTTTCATTTTTGATCCAAGTGTATTTTACAAATGTTGAAGATTTGGTCGCTGTGTTGTTGTCGCTATTTGAGGAACCTGAAGACTTTGGCTTAGGTGCGGAAGATCCTCGAGAAACTTTGCGACGAGAAGACGAGTGTTTATCAGAGATTGGTGGGGTTTTGGAAGAACTCTTCGCCTTTTTGGAAGCATGTGAAGATGAACCTTTTTTATTTGGTTTGTGTGGATGAGAGACAGATTTCTTGCATGGTTGTGGAAAACATGTTTTGCATGATTTTATAATGTTACCAGATTTATGGAAAACATTGATTTTTAAACCACATGGAGCATTTAGCTTAACAAAAAATCGATCATCATTCTGAGAAATTTGTTTATTTGTAGATTTATCTCTCAATATCTTTTTACCAAGTTTTTCAGATTTGACACACACATTACCAAAATCAGGTGAGTAATTTACAGGACGATAAGCAGTAGCATCATACACAGTTCCAAAAGCAAATGCAGGAGATTTAAAATTTTTGGAGTTGTTACTGTTAATTTTAACAGTGGACGAAGAAACTGAAGACGTATATGGTCTAGACTTCTTAAGCTCGCAAGGCTTCTTAGGCGTAAAATGATCGAATGCTTTTATTAAGCAAAAATGAAATCTACAGCAGCCTTGATAGCTTCAGCACGGGGAAAGAGCTTTGGGATGAAATTCAAAAGCAAATGGAGGGTACCGACCTGGGTAATAAAGCAAAGATGGTTTCGACCTTAAACGCCTATGGTCAATTCAAAGCTACCCCCAATGGAAGAACTAGGGGAAACGTATCTTAGATTCTGCAACATGCTCAACGATCTCCGAAAGAACAACCTCATCAAAGAGAAGCTTGAGATCAACATCAAATTCATCCAATCCCTACTACCGGAGTGGGAGATGTTTGGAAACAGTGCAATGCAGCACAAGGATTTGAGCTCCATAGATATTCATGAACTATATGAGTACCTACATCAAAACGAGCCTATGGTGAAAGGAATCATCAAAAACAGGCAAGATATGACAGACACCTTGGCAATGTTGACCAAACAAAATCTGGCTCTTAACAAAGGTATCAACGAAGCAATGGTTGCAGCACAAACAAAAGAGGTGGTACATGAAGAACCAGAAACTCTGATCCCAGCGGGGACACAAGATGAAATCGACTCAGTTCGTCAAGCCTTGGCTCTCATTTCCTCCTATAACAAAAAGTACTATAAGAAACCAACCAACAACAATCTTAGATCATCCTCAAATTTCAAATTCAATTCCTCTTCTCAAACCCCGAACAACAAATCCTCATCTTCCTCCACCGAGCCACCTAAGAAATGTTACAATTGTGGTCTGACTGGCCATTTTGCCAAAGAATGCCAGACGCCAAAGGTGATGGACTCAGAATACTTTAAACGGAAAATGCTCATGGCCAAACAAGTTGAAAATGGGAAAGTTCTACTGGCTGAGGATCTACAGTGGTTGGAGGACTCTGATGATCAAGAGGAAGAGGAATGCACAGCAAGCCTGGCTCTCATGGCGAGATCTAACGAACTCAGAGCTGCACTGGGCATTCCTGAGAATGATGAAAATGAGGTACACTCTTTATCAACTGATTCAGACACTGATGAATCAGAAAATTCCTTGTTTAATGAAAAACTCTTTACTAAAATTGATGAGAAATCACACTTGACAAAACAAATAACTGATTTGGAATCTGAAAAAGATCAACTCTTAAATGATTTGAGTGAATTAAGTCAAGTTTCTCTTCCAATAACTCAAGTAAACAAGGACTTACAAAATCAGTTGTCTACATCAAAATCAGCTTTTCAATTTCAAATTACTGAGTTACAAAATGATCTACAAACACAAATAAATACAACGAATGTATCAAACACACAAATCCAAAAATTAAAAGATGAAAATTTAACCTTCCGTCGCCAACTTGAAACTCTTGTTCCTCAAGTAGATCAAATTAATAATTCAAATCAAAAAACACAAGAGTTACAACAACAGTTGTCAACATTTCATGCTGCTCACACCAGTGAAGTAAATCGTCTAAATCACATAATTAATACAAAAAATCTTGAAATATCAAACCTAAAAACGATGAAGACGGTATCAAATGACAAAGACGACTCCAAGCAGCTGATAAATGACTTAGCTATCCAACTCAGTCGAGAGCAAACATGGATGAAGTCTGCTGACATCAAGATGAAGGATTACCAAGATAAGTTGAAGGCAGCTGATAACGAAATTCAAAAACTAAATGAACAAATCACAAACATCACAAACAATTTTAACAAGGAAATCGATGAACAATCAGCAACCATACACAGTCTTACTGTCAAGAAAGAAAATGCTGAAGAACACATCTCCAAACTGGAGCAGACGATTGTGAAAGCTGGTCACACTGAACAAACAATAAAATTAAATCAACCAAAAGAGTTCAGATCTTTCAAATCAAAAGTGGGTCTCGGCGCTGAGAACTCCCGTCCTCTGGAAAAAGCTGCTGATGTTGTTCCCACACTATACAATTACGATTACATAAACTTGGGAATATGGCAAAGCTTTCTTCATATGCCGGACGAGGAAGCAGAAATCGAGAAATTCAACAGAGAAAAGAAGGAACACGCTCAAATCAGCTTTAACTATTCTGAATTGAACTATACATATGAAAAGAATAAAGCAAAATTTCAAAACAATGAGTACTTCCCGATTGTCACTCCAGAAGAATTTTCCATTTCTGATAATGAAGTTTTAAAACAAACAATTGAACCAAAGCTTTATGTTCCACCGTTGATTTTAGAAAAGAAAATTGTTCAACTTGAATCTGAAATTGACGACACTCACAAGGCCTTTGATAAAGAAAAGGAAAAACTTCAAATCAAAATACATAATTTAGAGGACACCATTTTAGAATTAAAAACTAAAACGAGCAATGCTGTTTCCAAAAATTCTAAAGCCTCTCTATTAGGGCCAGCACCGACAAACCCAGTTTCAACGATCTTGAAGAGAAGCTCTAATCCACCTATTTTGAATCTTGCAGATGTAAGATTAGAGTCCAGAGGGAAGAAGTCCATGAAGCAACCAGAAGTCAACAGAGCCACACAGTCAAAGAAGTCTATTCAGACTGGATCCAGTATGCTTAAGAAGCCTAGTCTACTTAAGAAGTCTAGTCCACCTAAGTCTGTAGTTTCATCTTTTTATGTTCAAAATAAATGTAATGACTCTAGACAGTTTATTTCTCCAAAAGAAGCTCATGGCATGTGTAAAAACTCCAATTTTGTGAAAACTATTTTAACAGCTTTTAGAACAGACTATGATTCTACTGTTTATCGTCCTGTCCGTTACTCTCCTGATTTTGGTGATGTGTATGTTAAAACTGACAAATATGGAACAAAAAGATTTTTTGACAAAATTACAAAGAAACAGATAACTCAAACTGATAAACGTTTTTTTGTAAAACTTGATGCACCTTGCAGTATTCATAAGAACATCGTCTCTCATAAATCTGGTAAACTTATAAACACATGCAGAACGTGCTATCCATATCCATGCAAATCACACGTCACTAAACCAGCAAAATCAACTCAAAAGATCTTATCATCTCCGGTTTTCAAACAACAGAAGAAATCTTCTCAAACTCCACAAACTTCTGTTTCCAACAAAAGATCAAAAGCTCAAAAGCTACCCTCAAAACAATCAAAGATGCCGTCTAGACAACCACAAATTTCTGTTTCTCACTTCTCTTCTAGTCGCACATCTCCTCAGGGTAAAGCTGCACAAAAGCCAAAACCGTCAGTTCTCCCCAAATTCGACAAACCATCCATTAAAACGTCCACTCATGTGAAATATACTTGGGTTAAAAACGAAAAATCTCATTGGATTATCCAATCCTCTGAAAAATCTCTCAAATGGATCATCAAATCTGAACTGCCTCCTAGCAGTTCCCAAAAGCTCTAAATTGATCATCTCATAATATCTGCATAAAACATATGTCTCTAATCGTTCTGGACCCATACAAGATTGGGTACCTAAAATGTTTTATTTGTTTTATGTAGAATGTGTGGTACCTCGACTCGGGCTGTTCGAGGCACATGACAGGAAACAAAAATCTCCTGACCAACTTTCGTGAAAAATACTTAGGAACGGTCAAATTTGGAAATGATCACTTAGCAGCCATCTTAGGTCTTGTTGATCTTATCTGCCATAACCTGATAATCAGAAATGTTGCCTTTGTCGAAGACCTCTCACATAATCTCTTCAGCATCGGAAAATTTTGTGACAAGACTCTAGAAGTAAACTTTCGCACAAAGAAGTGTGCCATTCGGACATATGACGGGGATGAACTTCTAACTGGAACTCGTGACACAAACCTCTTCACTATTGATCTTAATGACCTGAGTACAACCGAAGAAGTCTGTCTCGTGTCTAAAGCTACTGCCAATGAGTCATGGTTATGGCATCGACGTTTGTCTCATCTCAACTTTAAAACCATGAACAAACTCGTAAAAGGAGGTCATGTGTCGGGATTGCCTGATGTTGCCTTTGACAAAGATCACAAATGTTCTTCGTGTGAAAAAGGAAAAATGACCAAAAAGTCTCACAAACCTAAACCTGCTCCCAGTACTTCCAAACCTCTTGAACTTCTTCATATGGACTTATGCGGTCCAATGAGCGTTCACAGTCTTGCAGGAAAACGTTATGTTTTGGTTATTGTTGATGACTATTCCAGATACACATGGGTTTATTTCCTTCGTTCAAAGGATGAAGCCGCAGAGATCATAATCTCATTTATCAAGAAAACTCAAGTAAACCTGGAATTAAATGTTCAAACAATCTGTACTGACAATGGTACTGAATTCAAGAATCGGGTCCTTGACTCTTATCTTGAATCTGCTGGCATCACCCATCAATTTTCCGCTGCACGAACTCCTCAACAGAACGGTGTTGTTGAAAGACGAAACCGCACTTTAGTGGAAGCTGCTCGTACGATGCTTTCATTTTCAAAACTTCCTCTGTCGTTATGGGCAGAAGCCATCAGCACCGCCTGTTTTACACAGAACCGCTCAATCATAAACAAAACATACAACAAAACTCCTTATGAGCTAATCAACAATCGAATACCAAATGTTAACTTCTTCCACATCTTTGGTAGTCGATGCTTCATCCTATCTGATAACGAGAAACTCAACAAGTTTGAAGAGAAAGCCAAGGAAGGAGTCATTATAGGCTATTCAAAGGATTCAGCCTCATTCAGAGTATACAACCGCTCTACAAGAATGGTCAGAGAAAGTGTCAATGTCTCATTTGATGAAACATTCTTGCTTGATTCAAGCTCAACTGGCATTGAAAGACCTCTACCCACAACCTCCACTAACCATTCATACTCTCTGAATGATCTTGAAATCCTATTCCAACACTTCCATGATGAATATCACAACGTCAGACCCCCAACCCCACCCCCACCTCCACCCCCACCTCCACCCCCACCCACAGGCTTCTTAAGCAAAAATGATCGAATGCTTTTATTATTGAGATGATTGTGGTAAGACAAATTGGGTTATAATAATCTCCGGGTAAAATACCCGATTGCGAGGGTTGTCACAGCAACCGGAAAGGAAGGGGCGACGTACGAAAAGCAGAAGCTGGAAACCCGTCATAGCCGGCTACTGTAAAAACGTGAACCAGGGCTCACACATACAACGACAAATCCCACTTACTAATTAACCGGTGTTTTGAGGGGATCAACGGAGATGAGTTTTAAAAGGTTTTCACAACACACATTATAAAAGACACACAATCAACAGTGCTCGCCGGAATACACTCACCCAACAAAACACACACAACTTGTGTGTGTGTGTGCTTCCGGAGCTCAGAAAAACCAAGAAACTCGATACCCATAACAAATAATTCGACAAGGGTTAAGGTTTACCTGAAGAGAGAGTGTAGCACCGAGAGAGTGTCTGAAAATGAGATCGCCGGAGCTGCTGTGATCTCACCGGAAAAACGCTCGGATCACCGGAATCGTTTCTGGTCGAGGGGAAATTGTAAATGGAAGAGAGATGGAGTTAGCTTATATAGGCTGTATCAGATGCTACAATGGGGTGTTCGGGTAAATCTTTCTAAAGCTAAATACCATCAATTTTTGGCATATATGGGGCTTGAAGTGCCAATTGGAAGTACGAATCGTGAAGGCTGATCATGGTGATACTTTGAATTTACTTGTTGGTTAAATAGTAGCGGGATATGCGTTGGATAACTAGCGTTCCATTTGTTTGTAAATGTTAAATCCAAAGGTTTAAGGAATTTTAAGTTACTTTCCCTATTCCCTCCAACTATAAGCTTCTTCCTAGACCTCCCCCATATAATCAAATAATTTTACGTTAATTACAAAAAGAACACATCACAACGAATTAAAATTACCTAATCCTAATAAAAATATATAAAAATCAATATTCAAAACAGAGCTAAAACAAAATATTTACTACCGGATATTATAAAGTTTGCCTTTAAATTTTTTGTTGATTTAGTAATTACCACAAGCAAAGTGTAGTTGGTTAAGATGTGTACGTGAGAAAGCATTTAACATTGGCAATTAGTATTAGTATTTTTTAAGATACCACATCTCTTTTAAATCACTCTTAAATGTACATCATATTCTTCACAATAAGATTAAAATCTATAACCACATCCTAATGAAAAACAACTCATACAAATGTTTCGGTAATTAGTATTAGTATGTGATAGTACAATGTTTGTTTCCTATCGAAATACAACACATAATGGAATCTCCACACGTGTTATTAGTTTGACCATTTGTTCCTTTTAGAAGTTGCGGATTAGTTGTGGAATGTGGTCCTAAAAACAAGCATAACAATGTTTTATGGTCACCCTCAATATTATTTGTTCAAAGTTCAAACCAAACTCATCAATTTGCAATTTCTATGATGTGTTTTTTTTTCTTCTAATTTTGTTATTCTCCCATATCATTTTTATGTAGATTTTTTCATTCTTTAATAAAAATTCTATATATCAAAATATCATTTAAAAATTTTGAAATTATAATCAATATATTTCTTGTATTCAGAGTTGTTATGCAACCACTCAAAAAAATAACACCAAAAACTAGGGGATGGAATATATAACTGAACATGTACTTGTACCGAACCACAATCGGAACTGGTTGGAACCGCATTACTAAAAATCGGTTTGGATATCGGGTCCAAGATTTTCGTGAAATCGGGTACATCGGGTCCGGGTACATCAAGTAAAGAACACATCGGGTTTGAAACCCAAAACCGAAATTTAATTAACTATGTAATTGGAATTTGTTTTGGTATAATGTTATTGGTAGTATTTGGTTAATGTTTATTATACAATTGATAGTTGTAAATCATTCTAATATTACATGTATAAACTAACAAATATGATACAAACAACCGAAATCGAGTCTATATATGCTTTACGTGAACAGAAATCCAAAAGCGTATTCTGTAAACGGTTCGATTTTCAAGTTTACTAAACCTCTGAAATTAGGTGTCAGTTTTTGAGTAGAGGGCTCGATCCCATCCATACGAACTACACAGTTGAGTGTAGTAGAAACTTTGAATCATCCATTATAAAAATCATCAATCGTGTGATAATTTACAGCATATATTTTGCGTGCCAAGAAGTCAACAAAGCTACTTTACGACTAGGGCTAACAATTTCTAAAACACACGAAATTCGACATGAAGATTAACAGGTTTGGGTTGAGGTAAAAAACTTTTGGGTTAGTCTTGGGTCTACTCAACTAACCCGTATAATAAACGGGTTAGGGTCGGGTCGATGATATTTTAAATGGGTCGACCCGCCAACCCGTTTAATTATTAAAATATATTTACAAATATTACTGTCTTCGTATCAAAATAAGTGATACATTTGAAAAATTACGGGTTTTGAGGCAAAAGATTAAAAAAGTGGTTTAAAATAGATTAAAATAGATAGTTTGTGAAAAATGAGTCCCACTTCTTTTGAATAAAATGATATTAATGATGTTTAAAATTAAAAGTAAGGGTAAAAATGTAATTTCACTTTATTAAAGCAGATAGTTAGTGGAGAGTGATACCCACTTGTTTACCAAGTAAGATAAGTTTTAAAAATGTATCACTTATGTTGATTCACCCTAAATGGAAAGTGCATCACTTATATTGATTCACCCTAGATGGAATGTGTATCACTTATTTATATACTGAGGTGGTATATGTACACTTAGTTTATCGGTAAGTAGTTCAAACTTAGCTAATAGTTAGATGAAAACTAAAAGAGTTATTTAGTACTTTTTGTCTTTTGATATTTTGTTATTAATTTGTGGATAAGAACAACAATTTGACCCGTTGACCTGTTTAATCTGTTTAACCCGTCAACTTGTTTAATTAAACGGGGTATATGAGTCGTGTTCTGGTTGAAGGTAACTCTGTTAGGGTTGAGATATCTGATCCGTTTATGTAAACAGATCGGTTTCAGGTTGAACATTTCTGACCCGCGAACCTGCGAACACGAACCCAAACCCGAACCCGTAAACTTGAACCCGACCTGAATTGCCAGCCCTATTTACACGTCAACTGTAATGCTTAACTCATGTTAAAGATGTCGTTCTCCATCACTGAACGAGACACGTTACATATTTTCCCATTTTGTTAACATATTTACAAAATTCATTTTCTTTATCATGCAAGTTTAAGTTGCTTTGTTGAAAATGTTAAAATATGCACGCAATTACAAGGTAACAAACATAGAAATGTTTCCATAGTTATGTTTTCTGATTTTCGTAATTTTTTATTTCAAAAAACACCCTCAATTTTTCCTGCAACTAAATATTTGGGCCATAGAACCCATGGCCCTTGCACAGAACAAATAAAAAGTGTATTCGCATTGGTGGCCCTCAAGGAATATGAAGTAGGCTCGAAATCAATAGATTTTTATATTGGTGTCTTATGAGTTATGATAGAAAAAAATTTATATATCATACACACAATTGTATTAAAAAAAAGTTTATTACTACTTCATTTTAAAATAAGCAATGTTCTAAAACCCGGGTTATTACTCGGCTCGGTAATACGGCCGGATCATGGGTCAACTGGCGGGTCAACCTAGCTGGTCTGAGGCACAGGGTTTATACCCATGTGGGCTGCAGGTCGTGAGTTCGATTCCCTTTGAGAGCGTTGCATTAACGTAATTTTACTCACACCTCACACGGGCACATATGGGGAATTTTCCTTGGAAATCCCTTTGGGGACTGGGTTTGCCCGCTCATGCGGAGCTCGAACTCGGGGTGCTCGCTGAAAAATTGCGAGTAGGCTTCCGTTATTTCATTTGCCGTTTCCACAAAAAAAAACTGGCGGGTCAACCCGGGTCAACTAACAACATATAAAAAAATGTTATATAAACGATGTGTACATCATGTAGTAAAGTTTGTACACAATTATACATTTAAAATAAAAGAATTAAAATTGGGTCAACTAAAAATATATAAAAAATATTATATAAAAGATGTGTTCATCATAGGCATGTGTTCGGTCCCGGAACCGGCCCGGCCCGGACCGGAACCGGGAAACCCGGTTACCAAAAAAACTGAGAAATCCAAGATCGAAGACCGGACTGGTTAAACCGGTTCCGGTTCCGGTTCGGTCCCGACTCGGGTCGGTCTTTAAGCGGTGAAACCGGATAAACCCGGTTTAGTGCAGAAGAAGACGGAGATAATGATGATTTCAAAGCAAAAGCAGTTGTAACAGACTAAATATAAGCTGAAACAAACACAATGAATGATGGATCATAGTGTAAGAGCATCTCCAATAATATATACACACGTACATGTTTCTATGAATGAATGAGGGTTGTTGGTATAGAGCAACAGTGGGAAATCATCGGCGGGAGAAGGGCTCAAACATATAATTACAAGTATTGAATACATAAAATTACAAGTACATAAATAAAATATGTTTCATCAACAAACTTCATTAACAAAACAGTCGATCTACAATTGATTCTTAAGAAATTAGTAAAAAAAAATTGTAATCAACAATGCTCCATTGATTTCTACACTTAAGTTTCTTGAGTATTTTGCCAATTCTCCATTGATTTCTATTGATTTCGATGTGTTCTAGACTTGAAAAGTTGAAGAAGATGAATCGAGAGTGGAGATAGGGAAGACCGAAGTTTTGGAATCGTGATGATGAATCGTGAGTACGTAGATTGTGGAAATATTGTTTTGGAAAGATGATATTTTGTAGAAAACCGTCCATATCGCCTCCTTATTTAAAACATATTACAAAAATAAGATATACCCTTTTATTAACCGGTTCTAAACCCGTAAAACCCGGGACCGATCCGGCCCGGGACCGCTAAACCCGGGTATCAATTTTTGACGAAATATAGGAACCGGGAACCGGACCGCCTAAGCCGGTTCCGGGTCGGCTCGGTTCCGGTTCCGGTTCGGTTCCGGTTTTTCGGCTCTGCTGCACACCCCTAGTTCATCATGCTGTAAATTTTGTCGATTTTAAGTAAAAAGATTAAAACCTGGTCGCCAGTTGTTGAACCGGGTCGATGCTAAGCAAAAACCCGGTCAAGGTTGAACCACCTCTTACACCAGGTCGCGGTTGAACCGGTTTAACTGTTCGGTCAACCCGGGTTTTAAAACACTGAAAAATAAGTGATACACTTTTTATTTTAAGGTATTTCAAAATAAGTGATACACTCTGAAAATTTACCTTATCTGATAAAAAGTAGTGGATTCCACTAGGGCTGTGCAGTTTGAACCGGGACCGACCAAAACCGACCGGGACCGGACAAACCGTAGCTTCCGGTCCGGTCCTCGGTCCGTAGAACCGGTACTTCCGGTCCGGTCCGGTTTTAAACCGGTAAAACCGGAAAAACCGGAAAAAAGCGGAAAACCCGTCTATTACTGCTAAGCCCAATTCTCGATACCAATTAGCTGCTAAGCCCAGCCTTATTACTTAGGAATTAGGCCCAACATGCAATTAAAAAACCCTTTTCCCTGGCACACGACCGTCTACGACTTCTTTCGTTTCTGCTCTACGCCTCTACGACTTCTTATTTCGTCTTCATCATTCTTGTTTCGTTTCTGCCCTGCTCCAGCAATCGATCAGTAATAGTGATTCTGAAATCCAGGTATAATTCTAATTGTATACCAAGTCTGAATTCTTAATTATACGTGCATGGTGCATTAGTTTTGAAATCATACTACAACAGAAATAACGTAATTATCAATTTGTGATCATGTGATATCAATTTGTGATCATGTGATATATAAATTAATGCTAAACTATGAATATCAAACCTATTTTATAATTAAGACGTGTACTGCTAATTGATTTGTGCAGCTAAAAATGGTAAAAGTTAAAGTGAAGAAAACAGTCGGTTATAATCGGTCCAAACCGGTCCAAAACCGAAGGAAACCGGAAATTAACCGAAACCGACCGTCGACCACCGGTCCGGTCCTCGGTCCATCGAATCTGGTTTTTCCGGTCCTCGGTCAGGTCCGGTCCCAACCGGTCCGATCCGGTTTTTTGCTTCTGCACAGGCCTAGATTCCACACTCACTAACTATTTCATTTAATATAGTGAAATGACATATTATTCTTACCTTAACATCTAAACATTATTAAACCACTTTAATTAAAATGCATGGGACTAATCGCACTAACTATCCAATTTAATTTTATGTAATATCCGTTATAATTTTTTGTCTCAAAAAGCGTGAAATTCAAGTGTATCACTTTATTTTGAAATGACAGGAGTATTAAAAGTGAACTTGATATAAAGTAAGTTATAATATGTAATGTATTATTATTTGCATTGATATTTATTTATACAATTATGATATGGATCTCAAAATAAGTTCGCCTAGAACCCGACATAGTGAGGGCCGCCGGCCTTGTAGGTTTGGTTTACAGTGGGATGAGTTTAGTATGAAAATGGGAATGGATTTTGAATATGCCTTAATTTATGAACGCATTAACCAAGCTCATTCCTTCATTCTCATATCCATAAATCGAACGTTTAGAAATGGGATAATTGTCTCAATAGTATTATACTATTATTTGTTTATAAACTGCGTTTGGAATTTTTCCAGAAAAAGAAACTACGTACTCATTCATAAAAAGGTGTCCATTTGATGGGAGTCATTATAAAAACGTAGCATATTATACTATTCTGAAACACAACATAAACATATAAATAAACCTACAATTATAATAATAAATCAAACATCTCATTAACTTCCACACGTTATTTAGCACAACCATCACAATCACATATCCATTTCATCTCATAATCGTGATTTTACTTGATCCAACGGTGCACTCTGCATTGCAACAAAAAGCCATCATATCATATTTTATTAATAATACATAAATAAAAAATAAACAATACTAACCAGAGGAGCCCCAAGTTTAGCTCGTTATCATTCTAGAGGCAGGAGACGCCAAATAGTATCTTGGTTATAGAGAAAGTCAGTATGATCAACACTCTTGATATCATATTCTACAATAATATGATAATATAGTGCATAAAAAAAAGGGTTATTATTTGAATAGTTCAATTTTAATCTCTTATTTTTTGACATTTAGATTAATAAAACAAGTGTAATTTCATTTAAGAAAACACACATAAAATAATGGTAGTTAAACAATGTTTTTGATAATTTTGAATTAGGAATGATGTCGTATCGTCCTAAAATTCCTCTTACAAAGATAGTTGACAGAAATCCTAAAATATGACACGCTCACCTTTTTTCCATGCTTAAACTTTTTATGTTCTTTCTAATGTATTCCCGTTATAAAAGCTCTTACGGGTGGTCGAGTTTATGCTCGTAATGTAAACAATCTAATTTCTTTCGTAATTATTATCAAACTTTCATCTGACCATCTGGTAGTTAAATGTTTATCAAGTGAGGATCGAACATGTGACTTTTAGGAAGTCATTACCACTAGGCTACCATCAGACGGGTTTTCCTATGCTTTAAGCCTATAACTCGATTTTCAAAATCCTAGGAAAGTGACCTTAAACAATTATACGGGATATTGAAATTAGTCCAACATGAAACACGTGATGAAGAACATGATCAACCACAATTAGGAACGCAAAAAAGAGGTTTAAGAACATCATGGACTGTTTAAGTACAAGTAGCATGAATTGTTTAAGTACTGATTTTTCATAATGTTAATCCGTTAGCGAACAAACAGACTCATATATATTTGGTTTTTGATTCACTAGTTTTTAGTTAAATTTAGCATGTTTACTTCTTTCCAACATGAATGTGTCGTGTTCTATACTACATAATTGTTTTCTTTGTGGAGATAGAAATACGATTATCTAACAACTATCTAAATAATGATTCATCATTTATCATAGTCTTAAATTAAGATTCACATATAAGTAATTTCTCTATTTCCTAGTAGTATCTACTATTTACATCCTACCCCTCATTTCTTTCATTTTAAGGAATTATCTAATACATTGAAAAAGTATTTATAGTCTTTTTGTTAATATATTAACTTTTATATACATAGTTTTTATACGAAATTGAGAAAAAATCTTCTATCGCTCACAACAAAAATAAGATAATATAAAAATAAATGTTTTAGAAAATAAAAAATTATTAGTTTATAACAACAAAAATGATATAATACATGCAATCCGTGATGGATCTGTATGCATATTATAGATATCCTTTCCAAAAATAATAATAACACCATTTGAACTTTAAAGATAGTTAGACTCAATTATTTGATACCACAAATTTTATTCTTTAATAAATAAATTAATAAAATAATCAACCATTTTAGATCAAAAAGCATCTACCACCCTAAATAAAAGGATGCATTACCCTTAAAGAAAGACAATCACATGGATTTTAATTTCTTTTGAAGTGTACCAAAATTATTTGTTCAAATGATATAGTCCGTAATATAACTTCCGTTTAATGGAAGAGGAACCATCAACCATGGACATAACAAAATCGTAAACACAAGGATCAAAGTAGCCAATTGTTTTGAAGAGAACACGAAACTGCAAAATTTAGCAAACCAAAGGGACATCTTTGTAATTTACTCTTCTTTTAATCTACATATTGAGGTTTTTTGTGTTGTTGAAAAATTATAGTTTACAATAGACAAATTACAGACTTTATTAACTAAGGAAATTGTTATTTAATTTAAGGTGTGTATTAACGACCGGATAAACCAATTTAAATTGCAAGCTGTGCTAGTGTAAACAATAAACCAATCCAACTCATTGCACTACAATTGATAGCAATGTATTAAAGGAAAAGAATTTGATTTAGTTCCACCTCATTGCTGACTAATTGATGAATCATAGTGCCACATCAGCTTTTTGATGAGTCATACTTCCACCTAAGCTATCAACTGAATTCGAAATTTAAAGGCTAGTGCCACATGTGCTTGTGCTTTTATTTAAGCAAACATTTTTGTTCCGTCTAAAGCAGAGCGATAGCTGTGGGAACTCTTAACTTCCATCAAAACTTACAATTCGACATTCAAGAGGTTGATGATGAAGATACAATCCGGCAACCGCTACATGAATCCTTCAATGTTTGATCCGGCCACCATCAATCGATTGCTTCTTTTTCTAGGGTTTATTTAATTTATCAGGTAATTTGGAAGCCCGTGTATTTTGATCCAATTCTACGAGTTTAGGGTCAAAACAACGGCCGACTATAACACAACGACACCCATGAGAGACTCATCAATTATCCAGTCATGATTTCTCATTTAACACACTTTTACAACTCAACTTCACATACGAATCTGAATTTTATCTTTATTGGTTATCACTCATGAGTTACTGATGTCAATTGGGCAAATTAAGTAATAGGTGTGTAATTTCCGTTTATGTATGCAGATAAACACATAAAACAAAATAAATTTAATAATAATTATATACAAGCAAACAGAAAACACCAATCTTCGAGTTGCGCAATTGTGAGGCTGAACACAAGTGTAATCAAACAAAGGTTCAAGTTCATATAGTGGTTCCGCCTAGTCGTGCACAAAAAACCCGAAACTATACCCAAAACAGAAAACCGAGCCAGTCAATTGGTCAAACCCGGTTCGGTTTTTTTTTAAGCCGGTTGGTTCCTAAACCGGTTAGATCCTCTGGCCATGAAACCCAGTTATTCCGAAACCGACACCGGTTTCTAACCGGCTAAAACACGGGAAAAAAAAACCCAAAAAAAAATTGCACATTTTATAAAAAGACCCAAAAATACCGATATTTTTTCCGGCGAACCAGTTTGTATCGGGTAGGGTTTTCTCCGGGAAAAACTAGTTTGTACCCTAACCGGTTTTAGGAGTAACTGGTTTCAAAGTATTGACAAAAACCGGTTCGGGTTTGAAACCGGAACCGGTTTTGCCCAAAACCGATTTTGTGCACCTCTGGAAGCCTCCTATAAATAAGTACAATTATTTGTGTTACGATTTAAGGATCTCCTCCGGATATTGTTCCCAATTTTGTTAATGTAAGTTGTGTGGCTACAACAACCAAATGGAACAATCATCATCAGAGAAAGAAAAAGAGATAACCGTATCCCACAATGTCTTTGTTCGGATAATTAGGGTTCTAGTAGGCGGGCAAACAAATAGAAACAGGCTCAAGAGATGCAATGCCGCAAATAGATGCTCTAAAAAAGCCATGTGGCATGAATTATCTTTGTTTAATATAATAAATAGATATAAACATAAATATGAAACATATAATCTAAATAAAAATATAGTATGAAAGTGATTCATTGATAATACGAGATAACATGGCTCGTGCGATGCATGAGCTTTGTTCATGATAAAAAATTATTTTGAAGGTAAATCGTATACATTGTATTAGTTTTACGGGCAAAGTACCTAAAGCATGATCGCAATTTACCCGTAGCCACTATTTATTTAATAAAACCTATACACTATATATCATTGTAATTTATTTATGCTAATAATGTTGCATTCATACTCGGAACTCATTTTATCTATATATATATGTATTATTTTACTCCCGGGGTTTCTCATATGGTATGATATTTCTCACCGAATGTATGGTTATGTACTTGTATTGTATGTTAGAGAGGGACGTGATGGTGTGGATGTTCCAAGTTTGAATATAGCATTGTTAGCATAAATAAATTAAAAAAAGGGAGCCTTTGACAAAAAGTTTTTTAATAAATATAAATCAAACTACTCATATACCACAATTAAGTGAAATAAATGATAGTTGTAGTTATACATTATAATTCTAAATTAAATATCGAATTAGATGATACTAAGCAAAAACGTTGATCCACATTACAAGGAACCTTGTCAACTTGTTTATATTGAAGAAAAACATTAAGTATATGGTTAGGATAATTGTGAGAGTGATTTTCTATACATATGATTTTATAGGAAAGTTAAAACGTAACATATGATTCTTTGAACTTGTAACATTTATTTTACTCAATTTATTTCACTTCGTTTTGGTATATGAGTAGTTTAATTCATATTTATTAGAACTTCTACTATTTATTTCACTTAATTATTTTGATATATAAATAGTTTGATTTACATTTATTAACAAACTGTAAAAGTAAAATGCAATAATCTAATAAACTGCAAAACTAATTAGTGTTGTCGAAAACGAGAATTATACCTAGCGTGCGACATTACGGGGTTTAAAATATATACTTTTACATTAAATGTTAGATTCATTTAATGTGATTTAATTTTGTATTTTATGAAAAAAAATATTTTATTATTTCGTCCATCTCGAATCGGGCAAACTCATAAAGAAACCCCTCAGCTCGAAGAAACCATGGCTGCCATGGTTGATTCCATACACAAACTCATACAAATCAATAACCACAATACCGACAAAACATTAGCTTCCCAAAAATCCCAGCTCGACATCGTTGTTTTGAATATGAGAAGAACTTGAACCTCCTTACCACCATTTCTAATGCTAGCTCTTCAAACCACCGCCGCCGCCGCCGCCGCCCACACCTCCCCCACTACCGCCGCCTCTCTCTCAAAATTGCAAGAGGCACGTGAAGCGAAGATCAAGCAAAAATTGAATTTTCGTTTTCAATAGGGCAAATCAAGCAATCGAATCAATCAAGCTTCAATTTTGGTGATTTTAATCTCGATTTCATTTTTTTAACTTGTATCCATGTTATACACTACACAGTGGAATCCTCCAGACTTTCCTTTTACAAAGTTTTAACGTTCTCGTCTTGTTTTGTTGCATAATTGGGCTTTTGTGTTTGCAATTGAGAGCATGGGGTGTGGGGGAAGTTATCCCCTCGTTATTTGCTTATAACGCCGCCAAACATCAAAAAACCATACCCCTTGCCTCGTTATTGGCCCGCCATTTCGATTTCGTCATGGCTTTGGCGATTCGCCAAAGGGAAACCAGCGGGGGTGGGGGTCTTTAACCAATCAAAATACACCAAATAACAAATGTGGGACCCCTATAACACCACTTTAACTATAACACCAGGGAGCCACTTTTTCCTCCCAAGTTATAACCCCAAAAACACTATAACATGTCTATAACATACCTTCCACACCTTTTGCTCTGATGCTGAGATTAGACGCCATTCATGCTGGAAATTAGACGCAGCAAGGCTAAGTTACTGATATTGGTTTATGTTGATATTCAGACAGTAATCAAGCTAACAATTTCACCAATGCACTCCCTGTGGTATGTTTAATGTTTTCGTTAATTTATGATTTTCTATATATTCGAATCTTACACTTTTGATGTTTCATTATCTCAAGCAGATATATGATTTAATAATTTTCAGTGTCATTCTTGTGATTTGTAAAAAATTAATTGTATACAGATTATTGTTTTCAGGTTCCTGCATGGTGCAGTAACTCTAATGCCATCAAATGTTTATCTTGATCAGTTTTGTATTATTGGATATTTGAGGTCGAACGTGACATTCAGCCGTTTTTCATCTAACGTTCTAGAAACTTCATTTTAGAGTTTGTGGAAGCAAACTGCTTGTTTGTTTACTGCTTATATGCACACCAGGGGTTTGTAAAAATGATTGAGAAGATTCTATGTTTTTTGCATGAATATTCGTTTGTTTAAAGTTTTATTTCTTTAGATTTAGTAGAGTGATGATGCAAATTTAATTTTGTGAACGTGATTTCACTTAAATGAAATTGAGAATTTAATTAAACCTAAAAAACGTTTATGTCTCTCCATCACTGCCAATGTAAAATGAGTTTGATTTCTGTTTCGATTTCACACTTTCTTTTTCAAATTCTGTCCAAATCTTTCTTTTATGATAATCTGTCACTATGTATTTTTGTCTCAATCAACAAATGCACAACAAAGAGTCAAAGAAAATTTTACGTTTTGATTTCTAATTAAACATATTTAAACAAATTCGATTTCTGCTCAGATTTTACATATTAGGTAGCAGAGTTATGAGTTCGAATTTGTTGTGAATCTGTTCGATTAAACAAAGTGATTAATCTATTATCTCAACACTTAGTGCTACTCCAGTTAGTGATGCTCACCAGTTAGTGATGCTCAAAGTTACTGCTGCTCTATGGAGTCTCTCAGCCGCACGGGTTATTTTGGGAAGATTGAAGTCTATTAATTTTAAATGGGAATTGAACTAGTCGCACGGTCCAAATTAGTAATTAATTCAATTAGAAATTTGTTAGAATGTTAAAAGAAAATGACCTTTAGATAGAGGCTTAGGTTGTTTAATTTTATCTTTTGATTTTCATATAAGCATATCAAGTTCTTAACGTTCAATCTCCTAAATCAAAAACAATATCCTGCCTTTTTTATTAAATTTTCCGTAAAAGATGTATAAAAACTCCCATAGCATAAATTAAGGGTAATCAACTCTTCAGTTGACCAATTAATTTTTTTCCATAACAGTATACCTGTAATGAGAAAAAGTCAATTATTTTTTTCAATTAGATACGTCTTCATCGTTGTTGATTAAGAAGTTGTATTGCCAAAACTCTTAGATTACCAATTTCAACAAATAAATAAATACGAGTATTCGTGGAACAATTAATTGACATCTTGTAACTTATGTATCGTTGGAACATTCAATTGACATCTTGGTTGAAACGTTTAACACTCTTAATTACCAAAAATATTCTTCAGTTAAAACAATTAATTGACACCATAGCCGTATCAATTAGAGAGTATAGCAAGTTTTTTCGGTTTATGTATGTCTTAAAATATGTGTAACTGATTTGTATTCATTTTTAAAACTGTAGCGCAATAACTTGTCAGTTTCACTGTTTAGTTTATGTATATGTTAAGTATTTTCTGAATGAAAATTTATGTGCAGGAAAACGCAGGTAAATTTATATGCTTTGTATTAATGCTCAATAGGTCAGTTTCGTTTGTTTTTGGGTTAACTATTTTTTTGGATATATTGATATAAAAGGTAGATTTATAAAATGATATTAATTAAAATTAAATAACATTAATTCTCCTGATATTATTATACCCATTATAATGTGTTATAAATATTAGCAATATAATGCATAAAGGTGATAACATAATTCTTAACATTTGATCGTATTCTCAAAATTTTGAGTTTGTGATGAAGAAGAATAGTATATGTCTCCTTTTTCTTTGTATATTATCTATAAATTATATGAATGTTATCGCTACCCCTACCTTTGACCAATTATGCAAGCAAAATTTCGGTAACTATTCTTTGGAAGTCTTTTTCTTCAATTTTAGTTCTCTTATGTATTACTATTAATTCCTAAACATATTGTATTAAGAACCAAAAAATCACTTTGATGTATTTACTCATTTTCTATTATGAACTTTGAATAATTTTGGTTGCTATGCAGGTCCAGATGAAACTGCTTATACACATGACTATGCGCCAAGAGTTTGCCTAAATCTCGCGTGCGGAAGAGCTTGTCTTACTCTAGTTCCTACTACCAAAAGAATAGATTTTTCAGGCTGTCGAGGCACCATTTGTCTTTGTTGTGGCGGTATACCAGATTTTAAAAGCAACTAGTTTTTGTCTACATGTTAATGTAAAATCTTAAATAATTTATTTACATGAATAATAATTATCACATTCTCAATTTATAGTTCAATTTTTGGGTACTAAGAGATGCCTAAACATCACCCTATATTCGAATATATTTGAATAATGTTATTATAAGTAAGGTCTTGGTTACCACCTCAATGCGTCTCCGTAACTCATACAAATCAATAACCAAAATACCAACAAAATATTAGATTCCCTACTGCCGAATACGAGCTAAACTCGAACTTCCTTACCACCATTTCTAATGCTAGTTCTTCACATAACCCACCACCACCTCAACTTCCAAACACCCAACACCCACCGAAAATACTCTTACCAACCTTTGATTGATCCAGCCCCGTACATTGGATTTTTAAGCCGATAACTATTTCTCCTACTATTGCATTCCACCCAACTAGCGAAGCCCTTTAGCCATTTTCTATTTCACCGGTGAGGCATTA